>CM076579.1:1416587499-1417095247 GCA_034641835.2 Pinus albicaulis | reverse complement strand
CCGTTTAGGCATCAAATACAAAACATTTCCACAATTTTTGGTTCATCCTTTCTTGGAGCAACCTTAGTTGGGAACCCTAGTCGGTCTCCCAACACCACACCACACACCACTCCCCCCTCATCCCCTGGGGGGCAGAGGAGCACATCCCATATGGGAAGCCAGCTAAATTCACAGTAGGGTACGTCACACACTAACCCTAGTTCTAACCAAAACTTTGTGTCTTCACACATTGCCATGGCGTCAAACTCCCAATCACCCATTTTAGCGGCATTGAATCTACCCGATTTAACCAAGCTCAGCACTAACCCCATCACACACGACCCCAATTGGCCTACCATGCCCACAAATCTCCCTTCCGACATACTGCAGTCGTGCCCAAAGCAACGGAAAGCCCTACTTTCCGCATTAGGGGCTGTCGACCTTGCCGATATGCGAATGATGGCTTTTGACTTAGAAAAAGCTACCCCTAGGCTTCCCTCCATGGTTGCCTTCCAGATACCAGTATCGGTACAAAATATCAGTGTTCACCGATGTGTCATAGATGAGGGTACATCTACATGCATCATGTCAAAAAATGTGTGGCGGAAGTTAGGATCCCCCAAACTCAAACCTTCCATCATCACACTCAGAGCATACGACGGTCATCCCTTGACCCCCATAAACCTCTTCTAAAATGTACCAGTCTGCTTAGCCGGTAAGATGGTCCACATAGACATCAAAGTCTTGGACACTCACATGGATTACAATATACTCCTTGGGTGGAGTTACATGTACGCCATGTTTTCCATAGCATCCTCTGTCTTCCGCATCATGATGTTCCCCCACGAGGATCGAATCATTACGGTAGACTAGATGACACATAGTGAAAAGCGTCCCCTAACCAATACGGATGTAATTCTACCCTACATAGATACAACCACAGATGGTCTTTCATGATATCAAGAATATGTTCCTGGCCAATTCAAACCATCTTCCATCCTAGGGTCGTTTCTAGGAGATCCTCCCATTATCCTTGAGGTGTCACCCAATGCCACAGGGGCCCCGATGTGCATGATGTCTACATCAAGCGCTGAGGAAATTCAGGACACAGACTCAAGCAGTAACGACACCGAGGCATTTACCATGACAGCCTATCTAACCTACGCTGTCTCCCAAACCCCTTTCCTCTACTCACCTCCTGGCTTCGTCTCCCTGTAGGTTTTGGCGATGCTGGTGTTACCCAAATATCGTTGGAATTCCTAGTTTGGTAACTTGTTCCCCCTCTCGAAACAGGGACCATAAACATTACTGACGTAGGGTTAAAGCCCCCCAAACCCAAGGAGCCCCTACCCACCCAAGAAACGGTCGGAACAACCCTCGCAAGGGAAGTTTCCATTGCGAAACCGGTTACCACGGCCAAGAAAATTTCCAAGAGAGGAAAGAAAGTGGTGACCCCCACAATGCAAAGGGAGTCATCAGCCTGCGCTATATGTGATGTCATAAGCCATCCTACCCATGTATGTCTAGAGTTGGACGAGTTAAAACTACTCCTTGGCTCCAAAGCAAGCACCTCAACGATGTGTTCCCATAAAAAGGAACTAGCCACCAAAAGTACAAGCAAACCGTAGCTTACCAATCATGCATGCGCTCTCTGTGACACCTATGGGCATTATACCCATCATTATCCAGAAATAGCACGATATAAGGACGCCTTACATGCGGTCGAGTGATCCTATCAAGAGGATCCCTCCATCAAGTCCATCAATGACGAGCTGCGTACCATCCAATATTTACAAGAGGAACATATATTTGTAGAAAGACAGCCAGTAATGCCCATTATATGTTGTACACTATGCGATGAACGTGGCCACTACCTCGAAGAGTGTGCCACATTGGAACTCATTCACAGATGGTATCCAATCGAAAGGGTTTACTACGTGGGGCTATGGGCAGCACAATTCACATGCCTGCTATGCACCGACAATCACCTTTTGGAGTATTGTCACTACATACCCCGCTTCCCGCTAGCCCTTGCTAGCCTCTGCTTAGCCATAGTTCGTCTTTCCCAAGAAGATGATATGGATGCCAAGTCCACAAATAGCTCCATGACCAAAGCAAAGGAGATGGGTGGGTCTATCATGTTCTTATCAGCTGAAGAATAGTTTAGTATGGAACCCCTAGTTACCCCTAACGGCACTTCATGAAACACACTCGCATGCACATTATGCAAAAAGATAGATCATATAGTCGTCCACTGCCCTGACTTAGCAACATTGCGATGTTGGTTCCCCACCTAGCCTCAGACCAAGCACGATGGGACCCCCATATCACGAATATTTTTCCTGATATGTCAAGGTAATCATTACGACTGACATTGTACTTATGTCTCGTGGATCTGTCCCACTATCAACATGATTAACGTCGTAGAAAAGAGAACGGATGATATCTAGAAATGGCATAAAAGATACATCACCAGCTCAACATCCCCACCATCACAATGGTGTTTCAAGCCTGATAAGACCACACACCAACCACATGCACCCCAGGCAAAGCCTAGGATAACATGTGGCCTATGTGATCTAAACAATCACCGAGTCAACCAATGCAGAGAACTCAAGCCCCTGGCAAATAGTCTCTGCATAGTCTTGTCTCTCCCACAAAAATTCTCTCTAATAAAGAGAGGATCACACACACTTATTATTGAATTTTCTCACACTTTCATCATACGTTTGTGTGCACATCTCCCCAAGCTGAGAGCAACTTGAGCGGAATTAAGCCTACCAACCACTAAAGAGGAAGATAATTCTAAACCAACGACATGGAAATGGAAGTAGAAAATGACCTCTTCTACGACCGACCCTTTCCAAGCGTCCACATCAGGGACATCGAGTAGTGTAGAATATCACACTATCTACTCTGTCATCACAGTGATACCGTGCACCATTTGCACTAGCCAAGATAACAGACCAGAGGCAGTCCCACTAATGAAATCATTCAGGAACCTCTATGATAAGAACAAATTCCACCGACCAGAAATTGACTATCCTAGTGGGAAACCAGACCTTATGCTCACAGAGGACTCCATTACCGAGATCCTTCCCCTGCTGCATGCCAGTGACACAATTCACCACATACGACTTGTATCATCGCACGCCCAAGATAGGATTCCAACCACCCCCTCGTCCCAAGATTTCCACTTTATTCTTGTCACAAAAAACCAAGGTACTTTACGCTTTTGCATTGATTTCCACAAGATCCCAAAATTTCACGATGCCATCGAACTCCTTGATGACACCTAGCCTCTAGAACAACGCCTAGTCCAACTAGATCTAGTTGACGAAAGTCGATGACAATCGCTGCAACACAATGAGGCCCATACGAAAAGGGTGAAAGCATCGTTCGACTGCCACATCACCCCTCGCTCGTTTTCTGAGGGTGAGTTAGTCCTTTGCTACGATGTCGCAAAAGAGGCCTTAGGGCCAGGAAAGTTTGAAACCTTGTGGAAAGGACCTTATATCATCAAACATTTTCTTTGACAAGGGGCATACATCTTAGCAAAACCGGATGAGACCTACCTCACTAACCCCATCAACAGCTTGTACCTCAAGAATTTCTACTCATAAGGGCCCCATCAGCCCTTATCCCCTAGGGTTAGTGTACACAAAAATCTCAACACTAAAATATTTTTGACCCAAAGACCTATGTGCCACCATGGATCACCTGCTTGAACCCTATTTTTGATTTGTTGATGGAGCATCATGATGGTCTCAAAAATTAGTTGCAGCTGCTTGGGTCATCTACCACCCTGACCGGTCACCACTGTGTTCAAACGATATGTGCATCGGATCAACAGCCAACAATCAGCCAGAATATGATGCCATTATTGGACTTATGTGCGAGGCCCTCCATC
This sequence comes from Pinus albicaulis, assembly GCA_034641835.2. Classification (NCBI taxonomy): domain Eukaryota; kingdom Viridiplantae; phylum Streptophyta; class Pinopsida; order Pinales; family Pinaceae; genus Pinus; species Pinus albicaulis. Next base: position 1,417,091,358 of record CM076579.1, on the reverse strand, counting down.
AGGGAATCCGCCATATGCATGTCTACCTCGATTCCCAGTTAGTAGTATCGTAGTTAAACCAAAAATTTGAAACCAGAGACATAAACCTGTTTAGAAAATATTTGCGTGCCAAAAGACTAAGAAGAAAGTTTGATTAAATTACATTTTCACATGTATCAAGGAATCAAAACCAAGCAGCTAATCACATAGCTAACAATAACCTAGACTAGAATGCATCGCGAAGAAACCATCATCCATAAAAAACCAAAAACATAGATATGCATTAGCATAACACAAAATACATAAAATAAAATAGATAAGCACACCATGTAGAGCCACAAAAATATCTCTCATATATATATCGAAAAATATGTGTATCTGAGTACAAAAATAGTATTGTTGGGCCATTGGCCAGCCCAAAGATACAAAGGTCATTAAAAATAAGGGAAGCATCCTCATAACGAGTGCTTTCTCTGTGTACAAAACCACTCTAGGGGGGTGCCCCCTCAAGAGGAGCACCTGGGCCCACCACTGCTCCTGGTGCCACCACCGGAGCTACTGTTGCCACTGTAATAGCCACCCATCATAGAGTGGGCCGATAATCCCTCTCGCAGGTCATCACCGTCTCTAGCCAAGCATCCTTGAATTCGTCCATGAAACCACAAGTAGGTATCCCCTAGGTCAGGCGGTCCACTCGACCCCGGAAGTCCTCTAGAGCGGCCACCTGAGCCATAAGTAATGAATTGCATGCCTCAGCCGCATTTGCACGAGCTCGCTCAGCCACAACCTCAGCTGCAGCCGAGCTGCTGCCATCACCAAAAGGGCCAACACCATCCCTGCCAGGTCCACCAACACCACCACCTAGTCCACCTGTGCCACCTCCCCCTTGACCACCTCGAGGTTGTACCGGAGGATCGTGACCCACCAAACGGGCCATTGGGCGACCTACCTCGCCAACATCTACACGAGTAACCAAAAAAATGTCAGTGTCAAAAAACCAAAACACATAAGTACATTAAGACTCGAATGAATGCAGAAGAATATAGCACATACCTACAGGACCCCAAACATAACCGAAAGGGAGACCGATATCTGTATCACCCTGAAAGTCCATCCCTGCATACGGGTATGGAAAAAAAATCTATGGATTCACCTCAAACCAGGCCTCTGTTGTGTTGCTCCAATAATTACACACCATGCCACTACCATTGTGCAGCATCACTAGAGCCCACCCCCTCATGCGTGGCTCCTGCGGCCCCCCAATGCCACAACGGGCCTCAGCGGCACCATCCTCTCATACATAATGCTACATAAGATGCTAGCGTACGCAAACGACTTGGATACACATTGGACTCTGTTCAATTGCGACACCATACCATCAAAATAAAAATAGGTGAACTCGAAAAAATGGTCATTCCTCAAACAGCGTAAAACCCCCACCTGTGGGCCTGATGCCCGATGTAGAGCAAACGACCCCGCCAGTCGCACAATAATAGCCAGAGCACACCGCTCGGCTACATCTATCACTGATGCAATATTGATGCACCCCTCAGTAAGAGGCACACCACTACAATGCCTCCTTCAGAACCTATCTAGGTTCACTCTCCCATTAGGGAATGGATATCTCAATGCCTCACCTTGAGGCAATAACCTAGTCACAAAGTATATATCCATCTCTGGATGGATAATCAAGTTCATCCCCCTTAGTACGAACATGTTGCGCCTCCTGCGCCAATGCTGTATAATGTAACGTAATAATCGGTCCTGTGACCAAAGGAACTCATTCTCAGCAAATTCCAGAAGGCCCCATGTGGCCAACTGATGACGTGCCCCAGCATCAGCAGCCAAAGTGGTCCGGATCTTGGGCCAATCTCACTCTCTCCACACTAACCTCCCAAGCAACAGGCACTCATCAGTACAGAGAAAAACACCAAAATAGACAAAAACCCAAGTTTTATGTCACCCTGCCCTTTGCACACCTGTCTCTCATATAGGTGCGCCCTTGTGCACAAAAAGGAGGGAACAGTGTGCCCTCAAGCATCTATCCCTCAAAAATGCATGCAAGAGGGTCGCCTCTTTTCCTAGATCGCCTGCACAATCTAGGGAAAAAATTCCCCGTGAGCCCATACAAACCCAATTTGTATGGCCCTCGGCACCATCACACTAAAAAAATTTAAATGCAAGACGTCAAGAAAATTACCTCGACATAATATTGCTAATCCCTAGTACATAAGTTGATCGCAACAGCAAGAAAGGCTCTGCAATCACCTCGATCTCCCAAAACTCAGCAAGCACAAATGAAAAGTATTAGTGCCATAATCCCATATTTATCGCCCTTTTTCAGAACTTCAGAGGTCCATAACAGAAGATCAGAAGGTTTGTTCTGCAAACTGGAAGTTGCACCATCATCAGTATGCCATGACGAACGAAAGAAATACCACACATTCACTTTCTAGAAAAATAGTTTTTTTAGCACTGACAAGTATGCACCCTCCCCTCTTCCTTTCCAAAGTTCATGTCTTTCAATAATATTTGATGAAAAGAAGATGCTTTTTGTAATATCCAAAATTGGGAACTGCTAGCAAGGCATGACTGGAAAACACCTTTTCCAGGAATGGCTACTACAGGATTTGAAACCAAGACCTAGATCCCTTAGATCAATGCATCTAATACTGAATTCCAATAGGTGGCTTAAAATAAATCCCTCTAGGTGGGTTAAACAAGTCTCTCGCACCTATTTGTCTTCAGAAAGTGCTCGATGAAGGGGCTGTAACAATGAGTGCACAAGAGCTAGAAAAAAATCATTATTTTATCAAGCCTGGGCACATAAACATGTAGATAGCCAAAAAATGTGTATTATAGCAGCAATGATACACAAATCCTTGAGGAAGGAGTCACTCAAGCAATGTAATGCAGCCTCAAAAGGGACATGTACATGAAAATAGAAGAACGCTGCTACACATGTATTTCTGTAGGCTAAGAGGACGCAATTTATAAGAGGCACTACTCCATATTACATAATAAAAGAAATAAATGACAATATATGGCTCAATAAATAAGGGAGAGTAAGCTATCAACCCATGGAAACAATAATACAACAATCCCAAGAAGGATTGGCTGAAATATACAAAAATGGCAAAATGCCAGAGTTGCAGTGTAGCAACTGCAACTCAGAAAATCCAACCCAGCAACCAACCAACCAAATCATTTTAAAACCTCCTTTTGTGCTTCATAACTAGCCTAACATTTCAATCTGAGCTTTCAAAGATTTATCATTCTTTTCTCTATTTGGAGAGATCCCTCTCCGGGTCCAGGAGGGCTAGATCCTAGGGCCCCAAAGTGGTTTGATGTTGTCTCATCTTTTGGTATTGCCAAATCTGCCAAAACATGGGAACCCCAACAACCCCAAACTCCAGATCTCCTTCCAGTTAAAACACATATCCTCCTCCTCCTAAAACAAGTGATGGAAGAGGTGTTGTGATCCCTCACTACAACACCCTGCAACACAGAATTATCCTGCTTTAGGAATAACGCTGTCCTGGAGGAGGATGTTTGGCCTCAAGCCTAGATGTGACAAAAATCCATACAACTCATTCAAGAGGCTTCTCAAGAAAGGAGAAGGATTCCTAATCAGGAAATCCTTGTGCTAAGCAGCATAGCAACTCAGCTGAACAACTGGGACTGCAAATAGTCTAAGCATACAAGAAATCAATAATCATATGCATGAGAAACAATGGCTGCCTTGCCCTCCTTCTAAACACATGAGAGATCCCTCTCCATGGGTCCCACTCTTTATGGTTTCCTCCTTCAAGGAATCTTCCCTCCTCTTTCTCTGGGTTGTCCCACAAGATGCTCTCCACCTCATACCTCTGTGATGTTTGACTTGGTCAAACTTGACCTAGCCTCTTTGCAAATGTCTCCTTTCACACATGAGGGTGTGAAATCTAGTCCCATTGCTGATCCCCTTTCATACTATAGGAATTTTATCCATTTTTTTATTTTGAATGGGCCTTCTCACCCAATTATTCAACTCCTAAGTGAAAATAGAAAAAGTTAATATTCCAATTTATTGTAGGAAAATTTTGGAATATTACAGTCCTCCCCTCCCAAATGTTGCTTGTTCTCAAGAAACTGCAAGGATAGAACTGAGAAGTTTCTCCCAATGCATGGAGACTGAAAAGTATTTGGAAAATGTATTCCCTGAATGGATCCTCCATCCCCAAGAAATCATCCAAACAAAATGAGTCACCTCCCAACATGGCAACTCATGGCAATCTCCTTCCACCTCAAGCTTCGGAAATGAAGGTGGGCTGAAAATCTGAATATGGTAAGCATCATAGCCTACCCCATTCTATCCTTCTCTCCACTTATGATAAGTGTAGAGTGTGTGCTGATCCTGGGCTGCAAAATTATTGCCCTCAAATGGCAAAGTGAAGAACAATCCTCCAAAGAGTTCTCCTCCAACATTGAAGAAAAAGCTAGCACAAAACGTTATATCCATGATGAATAGGACATGATCATCATAGAACATCCTAATGAGAATTTTTCCAAATATTTTACATGATGATACATGATACAAACAATGTCTCAGAAGGACACAGTGCAATCTCATCCACTGCAACTTCAGAAGATAGTATGGCAAGTAACATACAAAAATCATCACATCTACTAATGAATAGTAAATGGATGAATGTCTCAATAATACAAGATCAAATACTTGCCCATGGCTATACAATGGATGGCTATCAAACTCATGGCCCAATTCAAAATAAAACAAATAAGTGTTTGTAGTGGCCATATCTCCTTTCATGTTCCCATTAGAACACGTAGTGTAGAAAATGGGGAAATTGTCTCCCCTCAAGGACACACTCAACTTATGTGCATCTCTCCTAATAATGCTCCCAATACAATTCAGATCCATATCAGCAAGTGAAGTCATGATCAGTAACAAAATGAGGAAAATGTTGAAGGTTTATGTGGTGTAGGAAGGTACCAACAGTTTTTCCAATAGTGATAGTGTAGTTTCCCAAACTGCTGCTTCAGAGAATTACATGGCAAATAGTTAATCATAGTGATACATAGTTTCTTGATACATAGTTAATCATGTATGTCATCATATGGAAAATAGTGGGATATAAAAACTGAACATACATGTAATGAGAAAACATTTTCCCAAGGCCATATAAAAGATGGCTACCTCCATGATATGGTTTGGCCCAACATTGATCATGGAGCAATTTGAAAATCTCACCCTCTTGTGGAGCAATGCACTACATAGTAATGGTAAGAGTATGGAGGTCAATACATGTAAAAACAAACTTCTTACCATATGCCAGAAGTAAGAATGTACATGGATCCATGAGTGAGTCCTCCATAGTGTTTTGGCATGATATGAAGATGAATGAACCATGTGCTGCAAGAAGATAATCCTCCCCATGCTTGGAAGCCCAAGTCAAGAAGAATATGTCATAGTGATAGATGTCTCTATCCACTACTCTATCATCATCACCTCCTCCTTGTTCACCAAGTGCATCCAATGTGAAGTGATCCTGGGGACATTCCATCCATAAGTCCCTTCTCCAAATTGACAGTGCTATGAGCTCATGCAAATAGGCTCTTGTTAATACAAAGCTCTATTCTTTGACATGCTCCTTGTCAAAGACACCTCTAGTAATGCTGCTGCAAATATGGAATACCTCCCAAGAGGGAAGTGCTCCCAAATCATCCAAGGCTAAGGATTAGCCCCTTTGCACCATGGGAGTGCCCTCTTATACTCCTGCAACATCACATAACAAGTGAGAGCAATTTTTCCCTTGCTCTCTCAAGCACAATCCAAGCAACCACAGTGCTTGTTGCCTCCTTATGCTCCCATCATACAACTCCGGTGATGAAGACATAATGAATGATTTGTGTGTCACATAAACACCATGCATCCATAATCCATGCTTCCCAATGATTCAAGCATCCTGCCATCTCTCCTCCATCCTCCTACTCTTAGGAAGAGTGTATGCCAAGTGACGGCCAAACTCTTTCAAGAGTAACCAGCGCAGCCAAGCCTCTTGCTGCCCAATGTCATATATTTGCAAGTATCCTCCCAACTCCTTGCTCATCAACCCCATCCACTCAATTACTTGTGGATGTCTCCTTATTCTCTTCATCTTGGTACTCCTCTCATGAGGGCTACCATCCTCCCACATCAGATTCTTGTCTATGCACTTCATGGGATTTTGAAATGCAATCTTCTCAAGGATCAATTTGACCCCATAAGGATCCAAATAGGTGGTATGAAAAAACCTCCCATCATGATGTGGATGGCTCAAGAAGTTTCCAACACACATATGAGAGATGTTATCCATATGAATATGTCATCCGTCATCTATATGTTCCTCCTTGAATCCATGAAGATCCAAGTGTGAGAAGGAAAGAAAATCCTTGCACTCCATGATGTGTTGAAGTGCATCTCTAATGAGATCTCTCCATGAGACCTCCCTCTCAAAAATAGTCCTCCAAAACCAATGAGGTCTTGGATCTACTAAAAGTATAAATTTCCCTTTGAGCTTAGAGGAGCTCATTGAGAAAGGGTCATCTAGAAAGGAGAAATGGTTTCTCACTTCAAGATGTCTACTGTCTTCCTCCAAGTCTTCAAACCCCAACCTCAAATGTGATATGCAATCCAACAATGGCTCATGAGGATGATGGTTTATTTCCTCCTTGAATGTTTCCATGTTGCACAATGCAGTGCAACCAAGCTGCTCTAGATCAGAAGTGTAGTTTGACCCCTGGTCATGCAAAATAAAATATCCACAACTTTCAAAAGGATTTGCTGCAACAATAGCTAGTGGAAATATTTTCATACCTTGATGAGATTTGGGAACCTCTTGTAGGGCTGCAAGATTTCATTCCTCCAATGTGTTGGCTACCCCAACTGTTGATGCATGTGGCTGCTCCTCCATGAGTGTGACAGCATTAGTACAAGGCTCCTCAAGTGGTGGTGTGAGCTTTTCCTCCTTTGTTATTCCTCCATCAAAGGTTTTGATCAACCTTTGAGTGAACTCTGAAAAAAATTTCACCCTTGCATGGCTCAAGTGGCTGAACCACCAAACATAGGCTCCACCCTCCAAGTGCAGCACTGAGATTTCAACAACTTATTCCTCCACTACAGGATGTAGTAGGAAAAATGCCTCCAACTTTCTCACCCAAGCTTTTGCTGTAAATGAACCATCAAAGGTGGAAAAAAAAAATCTATTGCCTTTGATTTCTCTTCTGCTGTAGGGTATCTTCTCTTCCTTCAGTTGGATGAAATGAGGAAAAGCTAGAGTCTCCTTGAAGGCTCTAGGTTGAGATCTATACTCAGCAAGGTCATCACTTAGAATCTGATAATCCAAGTGTCCTTCATGCTTGTCTTTTTCTTGATGAGAATAGGAAGTGCATGGTCCTTCCTCTTCTTCTTTCTGCATCTTCTTGACCTCCTTGGAGAGGTCCTCTTTGGATCTAAATAATGATGAGAGTAATATCATCTTCTTCATCAAACTGATCTTCTTGGGCTTAGACTCACAGGCTGAGCCAAGAAATTTGCTCTGATACCACTGTAATATCCCAAATTGGGAACTGATAGCAAGGCATGACTGGAAATTTTTTTTTCCAGGAATGGCTGCTATAGGATTTGAAACCAAGACTTGGATCCCTTAGATCAATGCATATAAGACTGAAATCAAAGAGGTGGCTCAAAATAAATCCCTCTAGGTGGGGTAAACAAGTCTCCCGCACCTAGTTGTCTTCAGAAAGTGCCCGATGAAGGGGCTGTAACAATGAATTCACAAGAGCTGGAATAATAGCGTTATTTTATTAAGCCTGGGCACATGAATATGCATATAGCCAAAAAATGTGTATTATAGCAGCAATGATACACAAATCCTTGAGGAAGGAGTCACTCAAGCAAAGCAATGCAGCCTCAAAAGGGACATGTACATGAAAATAGAAGAACACTACTACACATGTATTTCTGCAGGCTAAGAGGACATAGTTTATAAGAGGCACTACTCCATATTACATAATAACAAAAATATATGACAATATATGGCTCAAGAAATAAGGGGGAGCAATCTCTCAACCCTTGGAAACAATAATACACCAATCCTGAGAAGGATTGGCTGAAATATACAAAAATGGAAAAATATCGGAGTTGCAGTGTAGCAGCTGCAACTCAGAAAATGGAACTAGATGGAGAAGACTGAAGATGCTACATCTGATGTCAATATCTCCTCCAATGGATCTCTCAGGTGAAAGGCTGATCCTATCACTGAAGATCTCACCCTCCAATCAATAATGCAAAACCCCACAGCAAATGCTCAATGGAAATAATGCAGTTACTAAAGCAAACTATGTTGTAGGGGAAAGGGAATGATTTGGCCCAATGCCAAGATCTACAATAAGCTCCAAATGGCTTCCAAACTGATCTCCCAAAAGAAAGAGAGACTCCTCCTCTGAAAAACAAGTGATGGAAGAGGTGTTGTGATCCCTCACTGCAACACCCTGCAACACAACATTACTCTTCTGCAGAAATAACGTTGTCCTGGAGGAGGATGCTTGGCCTCAAGCCTGGATGTGACGAAAATCAGTACAACTCCTTCAAGAGGCTTCTCAAGAAAGGAGAAGGATTCCTAAACAGGAAATCCTTGTGCTAAGTAGCACTACAACTCAGCTGAACAACCGGGACTTCAAATAGTCTAAGCAGACACAAAATCAATAATCATATGTGTATCAAACAATGGCTGCCTTGCCCTCCTTTTAAACACATGAGAGATCCCTCTCCATGGTTCCCACTCTTTTGGGTTTCCTCCTTCAAGGAATCTTCCCTCCTCTTTCTCTGCATTGTCCCACAAGATGCTCTCCACCTCATACCTCTGCGTTGTTTGACTTGGTCAAACTTGACCTAGCCTCTTTCCAAATGTCTCCTTTCACAAATGAGGGTGTGAAATCTAGTTCCATTGCTGATCCCCTTTCATACTAGAGGAATTTTATCCATGTTTTTATTGTGAATGGGCCTTCTCACCCAATTATTCAACTCCTAAGTGAAAATAGCAAAAGTTAATATTCCAATTTATTGTAGGAAAATTTTGGAATATTACACTTTCACTTGAGGTAGATGTTTTTGCCGGTGGAAACTGCAAACCTTTCGCAACACCATTCACTGAAAGTTCCGGAGCAGGTATCATTCTACCCTCAGCATGATAGGGTGCTAGATGAATTTGCATATCCTAACATCATTTCTCCATCAGAAATAAGCCATAGGGTCCTCATACCTAACCACATTTATCATCACCTCACCCTGCATATGATAAATTCATGCGTTGGTCGGTAGAGCCTCCCCTCTATGGTGATCGTCACCCAAATTATATCGTATATCACCACAAAAGTGATGCCATGGCCATACCATTTCAGTCTGGGAAGCACCTCATGCCCATCCATCTATCATGCATAAGGTCTAGTTTACCATTCAAACTCAAACCTCCCCCTTCCCAGATGACTGGGTTGTACAACAAGATTGAAAGCACACCTCCGCACATCGCATTTGACCCACCATACCTCCATCAGTATAATCCCATCTGCGACATCTTCCCCTTCATCAACCCCACACATGAGACCAACCAATGGGACCCCTACCCCCAGAAAAACATCGTCCTCACACCTTCAGTGAGCGGCCCTCTTTCATGTTTTGGGGTACTCATCTTTGTGTTTTGTACAAACCAAACCCCATTATTTTATTCTTTTGGTAAGTGTACAAAGACCGAAAACGATTCCATTCGCTACTTTTCGCTCATATTTCATCTTTTCCCCCATGGTAGTAGTCCCCCATTTCCCTTGGTCAAAGTATTTTACCCCCATGCATGCACCATCACGACATTAATAACCGGTCCACACCCGCCCTAGAAGTCCTACCGACTCCAGGTATTTTCCCTCCAGAAATAACTATGACTGCCACCAAGCTACTCAAGTATACTTCGACCTCAGGCCACTAAATCCCCATCATTTGTTTTCATTCACCTCTCACCAACATTCCTAGATTGAACTCATCACGTCGAGGTCCCCGATCCCTCAGGTCGGCAACCCATGGTTTGGTTAAGGCTTCCTTTTTTGTCGACCTCAACACCTCTTTTCCAAGAAGGAAGTGGTACCTTGGATGCTCCTCCCCATGCAAAAAGGTATCCTCAGGTGGCACTGTGGGAGATTTCATTGTCCACAGATGTCATCGATCCTCCTGACATTCGACCACAGCAAAACCTTTCATGGCACGATGATATCGTACCTTGCAACCATTGCACTTTGATCAGATCCGTCGAAGACCCGTGCCTCCATAAGCGTCTCTAACAACAATGCTTACACAGGAAGGTCCCCACCAGTACATATGCGTACATTACGTAGTGATATGCCATACCAAGATTACGCATATGGGTACCACATTCCACCTATCTTCAAAGAAAAAAATGCCCTTGAGGGCGTCAGCAGTCGTCGTCAACAACCACCAGCACCACTACCACAGTAGTGGCACAGACAGCACATGTATCTGTCAATTTTGTTTAACTAGCCACAACATCACGAGCATGGGACATCCCTGCCTCGTTGAAATTTTGTAAATATGTTGTATATTTTTGTTTGCTTACAGGGGGGCCCTTAGTCCATGGTTATCTTGGAAACGGTGCAAGGTGTTGTCAATTCCAAAAAACACGCAGACCTCTCTCTCTCTCTCTCTCTCTCTCTCTCTCTCTTTGTGCATGATACAGAAAAGAAACTATAATGTATTTTGGCTATACAGTTCTTCCTAGACCTCATACATTAGGGGGAAACTATTAACACTAGAAAATCGTACAGTAGAAGACGACATCAATTAATATCGAGCCTAAGGATTTAGAGGGAAGGAACACATTATGAAATCATGAAGAATTTAAAATCTCTAAGGCTTTGAGAAAATCAGATTTGAACTAGTCATAAATGTTGAATTGTGCACTTTATCCTTCGAGAAGAGTACCTTCTACGTGCCTTTTGGCCCAATAAGCACACATTCCTAGAAATGGAAAAAAGTCACTTTCCAAGACCACAACAAGCAAAGGAAAATTACTCTTTTTGTGAAAGCCACCTAAGGATAGCCACCAGTGCCTCCTTAGACAACATGTGAGCACACAAAATAATATTAGAGCACACAATGGAATCACACCTCTCCCTTGGGTCACTATCCATCATGTACCAAGGCAGGGAAGGAGGATTTGAAACTCACCTATATAAGCCCACCAAGAGATGAAGAAAGGGTGATCACATTGTTATGTTGGCCAAAGTTTCCCAAGCAACACCAGCATTGTGTGTGACCCAGAGCTGGAGCTAAAGAGGACTCAATCATTGGCCACCCAACATCTTAGTCCACCACAGCAGAGAGAGAGAGGGAGACTGCATCAGAGGCAGAGCTTGGAAGGCAACATCCTTGCATCGAGACCTAGAGCCATTTCCTAGGGGCCCTTTGGCAAGTGGGTAAAATTTCTTCTCCGTTCAAATGTTTAATAAGAAGAAACCGTCAAGCCATCGTTTGCATTATTATCGTTTTGAATCTCTATATAGCTTCTGTATATTTGTGTTTTAGTTTTTAGCTTAACCAGAGCATAATTTAGCATATTATTTCCATTAAGTTTTATGCTTTTGAGCTCACCCACTTTCTGCCTATTACCAATAGTTTAAAGAGTATACCTCACTCCTTAAGCTGGTGCGATTTCGTACACCCGTGCGACTAATCCACCACAACAGGATTGGCGACTCCACTGACGTGTTCCAAGTTTATGCGGTTGTGCCATCTTTTATAGGAGACCCTTTGTCTATGGTGGAGTAGAGCTGACAGTCCTCTGACCCATCTTGCAGTCCCTAGACTCACTAAAGTGACAAAATGAGGAAGGCGACTCCTAATCATTTTATTTGTAGGATTTTTGCGTGCAATGTTTCCTCACAGAGGCGCAGTGTGCACGTTCAGGACTTACCCATGCCCAGGAAAGCTCACCTATCAGACCCTTATCCACGCAAATTATAGAATAAGAATTTTTCTCTCTATTTTGCATTTTTCTACTTGTAAGTGTGCTTGGCAGCCCCTAATTTATCTGCCAGCACCTGTGTTGATACCCCACAGCTTCTGAGAACCCACTTTTTGCTTCTTTCTGTAGGCATTTAGTTAGTTTTCATTTAAGTTGGTTTTTCCAAAAGTGTTCACATAGTTTAAGTAGGGGGCGAATTAACCATTGCTTTCCGAACAATTTATGTTTTTGCAAATTCTAGTATGCACACTTAGTTTAACTATTCCAATTAAGTGGCTCAAGACCACACATGCATAAGATAGTCTAGAAATTGTTTAGCTTAAATTCAATTTTTGCATCTAGGAAATTCTGGGACTAGGATTGACTCACCAATAAGAACAAGTAATCTTTGTTGTCTTTGCACCATTTGGTGACCCTAGACAAGCATATGAACACTCTACATTTTTTATTCACCATCTCCATTTAGTTATTCACATAGAATAACTAGGAATATTTGTTAGCGGTCCATTATCTACAAATATTTTCCATTTTAGCAAGGAACAACATCACATAGTTTAACTAGTGGACTTTTGTAAAGGATCACCGATAACCATATGTTCAAATTATGGGATTTTTCACCATACGCTCACACACACTCACCCAGCAAGCAAAGGAAGCCACCTAAAAATAACTTAAACCAACTCACTAAATTCTCCCCACAAGGGCCACAAAAGAATTTATGGATTAAGTTAGGATCAAGGGGGTAGGCATCCAATAAGTTGCCTTAATCACACTCCACATTGAAACATAGAATTTATGTATCTAGGGAGCTTTAAAATCCACCTATCAGCCCATAGAAAAGAAAACCTGAGCGTGGCAAAGACCCAATTTAGAGGGGGTTAGGCTTAGGCACAATGCGTATAGTATCAGTTGGGGCTACCTAACCTGGCTGATAATCGGTACAGTTAGCTGAATACCAAGAAGCCCAAGACTTGAACGCTCATGTGGGACAGTGGTTCTTAGTGCAAGCAAGTGCAGACCCTCTACCTTTACCTTGGTGGATTCTCTTCGACTAACTGGGGGCGTCACCAGCTCTTATGGGACATTGTGCCAGCACTTGAAAGAAATATTATCAAGGCCCAGTTACTTTTGAGTGTGTGAGGACGTCATAGGTCTTCTAGGATTTTGAGTATCACGCGCAAAAAAACAAAACCATTTTTTTATTGATTGATCACATAGATTAAGTTAAAGGGAAAATTCATTTCATTTTCTCTTTGTTTTATGTATGTGGCCATAGATTTGTCGTGATCATAGACTTGATCCCCTCAAAAGTTTTCCAAAACCTAACCTGGTCGACACCCAAATAGTTCCAATGGAACCTCGTCGGTCTAAGGCGTCTTTTGGACCTCCCCCCATTATTGGGAGGGGTTTCAGGTCTTTCACCATTTAGGCGTCAAAGACAGAACATTGCCACAATTGTTGGTTCATCCTTTCTTGGAGCAACCTTATTTGGTAACCCTAGTAGATCTCCCAACACCACACCGCACACCACTCCCCCCTCGTCCCCTGGGGGGTAGAGGAGAGCATCCCATCCAGGAAGCTAGCTGAATTCACAATAGGGTACGTCACATACTAAACCTCATTCTAACAAGAACTGCGTGTCTTCACACATTGCAATGGCGTCAAACTTCTAGTCACCCTTTTTAGCGGCGTTGAATCTACCCAATTTAACCAAGCTCACCAATGACCCCATCGCACATGACCACAATTGGCTTCCCATGCCCACGAAGCTCCCTTTTGACATACCAAAGTTTGAAGGCAAGCAAGTAGAAGACCCAAGTAATCATATAATTACCTTTCACCTATGGTGCTCATCGAATAACATCATTGACGATACTATTCGGTTGAGGCCATTTCAATGCACTCTTATGGGAGTGGCCGTGAAATGGTACATGAAGCAACCTCCTGCTTCACATGGAACCATTAGCACCCTCGCTACCGTGTTCCTCACATACTTTCAGTTGCCCATTAACCACGATTCGGGAATGGAATTACTGACTCATTTCAAACAATCCCCCTCCATCCATATTTCAGAGCATCTCCATGAATGGAGGCGGCATCACAATTTATGCAAAGATATTCTCGATGACCTGGTCCTTTTGGATTTATTTTTGAAAAATATGACACCAGAGATTTCAAAGGATGTGGTGCAGCGCAACCCCAAATCCGAAGAGGACGCAATCAGTAAAGCCCTGCAACTTGAACTGATCTATACACAGTCATGATACATCTACAAAATCCTGCCTAACACCCCACACCTGCAATCTTATCAAGAATTTCTAGGCGCGTCTAACTCTGCAGATGGACTTATTGGGTCAATGGCCCAAGGGTACCTAGGCAGTAGTAGTCAGGATCCCAGTTACACACATGGTTCTACCCAGAACATGTCTTAACCGAGATTTAAATTCATCACATACCACAGCAAAATTTGACTAATAGGGCACAAATGTATCACCAAGGAGGACCTTATCCTCCGACTTAGGAGAGCCAGTACGCAGGAAGAAAGACTGACGGAAGAGCTCCCCCCCAACGGCAAGGTGTAAACACGGGACAACATTATGCTCAGTCCCATGCACACAACCCACCTACGCAAAAAAATGCACAGGTGAACTTTGTGCAGTCGTCCCAAAACCAACCATGCCAGTATGATTAGGAGAACTACCCTCCTAACGTGGTTAAGAAAACGACAAAAAACAAGCCCAAAGGGAACCCTAAACAGGGGGACAACAACCAACAGTGCCCACCGTGATCCTAGGCTAGATGTAACTCCAACCAGAATCAGAACCAGAAGCCAAGAAATGCCCAAAGGCAAGGAAAAAGGCCACCTCTACAAAAAAATCATTCTTTTTCAATATGTGGTGAGTATGGGCACTATACTCACCACTATCCCGAACTACCTGAGCTTAAAAATCTACAGAGTAACCGAGGACAAGGAGGATCTTCCCATGAAACTGCGGTGATGCAAGAACCCTTCCCAAATCAAGGGACGGTAAGCACTCAGCAGCAAAACCCAGACGATTCTGGGAAAAACAACCATGAAATATACATGGCTAGGGAAGAAATATTTTTCCAGACTCAGAATCACAGCTACGACACCCTACCAGACAACAATACGTCAAGGGCTAGTACAATCACGCTGAATGCACCTTTAACCATTCCAAAGATCCCTATAGAACCGTTGCCAAAAATGGTAAAAGGGCCTAAAAGGCGAGCATGTAACTACTCCAAAGCGGCCCACAATTATAGCATCGTAGATGACTTAGCTCAGTCACCTACTGCTATGTCTGCATTGGAAGTACTGTAGTCATGCCCAAAGCAATGGAAAGCCCTACTTTCTGCATTAGGTGTTGTCAACCCTGTGGCCGATACGCGCATAATGGATTTTGACTTAGACAAAGCTACCCCTAGGCTTCTCTCCATGATTTCCTTCCAGATACCAGTATCGGTACAAAATATCACTATTCACCGATGTGTCATAGACGAGGGTGCGTCTACATGCATCATGTCAAAAAATGTGTGGCATAAGTTAGGATCCCCTGAACTCAAACCTTCCGTCATCACACTCAGAGCATACGACGACCGTCCCTCGACCCCTGTCAGCCTCTTCCAAAATGTACCGATCTGCTTAACCGGTAAGACAGTTCACATAAACATCAAAGTCTTCGACGCTCACTTTGATTACAATATACTCCTTGGGCGGAGTTACATGTACGCCATGTCTGCCATAGCATCCTCTGTCTTCCACATCATGATGTTCTTCCATGAGGATCGAATCATTATGGTAGACCGGCTGACGCATAGTGAAAAGCATCCCCTAACCAACACGGATGTAATTCTACCCTACGTAGATATATTCGCAGATGGTCTTTCACGGTATCAAGAATATGGTCTTGGCCAATTGAAACCATCATCCGTCCTAGGAGTGTTCCTAGGAGATCCTCCCATTATCCCTGAGGTGTCGCCCAATGCCACATGGGCCCCGGTGTGCATGATGTCCACATCAAGCACCGAGGTGAGTCAGGACATGGACTTAAGCAGTAACAACACTGAGGCATCGGCCATGGCAGCCTCTCTAGCCTACGCCGTCTCCCAAACCCCTTTCCTCTACCCACCTCCTGGCTTCATCTCCTAGCAGGTTTTGGTGACGCCGATGTTACCTAACATATCATTGGCATTCCCAGTTTGGTAGCATGTTCCCCCTCCCGGAACAGGAACCAAAAACGTTACTGTTGTAGGGTTAAAGCCCCCCAAACCCCATGAGCCCCTACCCATCGAAGAAACAGTCGAATTCACCCCTGCAAGGGATGTTTCCATCGTGAAACCAGTTACCATGGCAAGGAAAATCGCCAAGAGAGAAAAGAAAACAGTGTCCCCCACCATGCAAAGGGAGTCATCAGCCTGCACTATATGTGATTTCATAGTCCATCCTACCCACGTATTTCCAGAGTTGGATGAGTTAAAACCACTCCTTGGCTCCGAAGCAAGCACATGGATGCCACGTTCCCATAAAAAGGAACCAGCCACCAAAATTACAGGCAAACTGTTTTGTAACAATCATGCATGCACTCTCTGTGACACCTATGGGCATTATACCCACCATTCTCCAGAAACTCCAGAAATTCCACGATATAGGGACGCCTTACATGCGGTCGAGCGATCCTGTCAAGAGGATCCCTAAATCCAGTCTGTCAATGACGAGCTGCGTACCATTCTATATTTACAAGAGGAGCATAGATTTGTAGAAGGACCCCCAGTAATGCCCATTATACATTCTACACTATGCGATGAATGTGGCCACTACCTCGAAGAGTGTGCTACATTGGAACTCATTCATAGATGGTATCCAATCGAAAGGGTTTACTACGTGGGGCTATGGGCAGCACAATTCACATGCCCGCTATGTGCCGACAATCACCTTTTGGAGGATTGTCACTACATACCTCGCTTCCAGCTAGCCCTTGCTAGCCTCCATTCAGCCATAGTTTGTCTTTCCCAAGAAGAATATATGGATGTTGAGTCCACAGGAAGCTCCATGACCCAAGCAGAGGAGATGAGAGGGTCTATCATGTTCTTATCAGCCAAAGAACAGTTAAGTATAGAACCCCTAGTTATCCCTAACGACACTTCATGAAACACACCTGCATGCACATTATGCAAAAAGACAGACCACATAGTCATCCACTGCCCTGACTTAGCAACATTGCGACATTGGTTCCCCGCCTGGCCTCAGACCAAGCACGATGGGACCTCCATATCACAAATATTTTTCTTGATATGTCAGGGTAATCATTACGACCGACATTGTACTTATGTCTCATGGATCCATCCCATTATCGACATGATTAACGTCGTAGAAAAGAGAACGGACGATCTCCAGAAATGGCATAAAATATACATCATTAGATCAACATCCCCACCACCGCAATGGTGTGTCAAGCCTGATAAGACCACACACCAACCACGTTCACACCACAAAAGCCTAGGATAACATGTGGCCTATGTGATCTAAATGATCACCGAGTCAACCAATGCAGAGAACTCAAGCCCCTGGCAAACAGTCTCTGCATAGTCTCGTCTCTCCCTCAAAAACATCTCTCTAATCAAGAGAGGATCACACACACTTATTGCCAAATTTTCTCACACTTCCATCATATATTTAAGTTTGCACATCTCCCCAAGCAGAGAGTAGCTCGAGTGACATTAAGCCTACTAGCCACCAAAGAGGAAGACAAGTCTAAACCAACGATGCAGAAATGGAAGCAAAAAACGACCTCTTCTACGACTGACCCTTTCCAAGCGTCCACATCAGGGACATCGAGTAGTGTAGAATCTCACACTATCTACTCTATCAGCACAGTGATACCGTGCACCATTTTCACTAGCCAAGATCACACACCAGAGGCATGCCCACTAATGAAAGCATTCAGGCACCTTTATGATAATAACAAATTCCATAGACTGGAAATTGACTATCCTAGCGGGAAACTAGACCTTATGCTCACACAGGACTCCATTACCTAGATCCTTCCCCCACCACATGTCAGTGAAACAATTCACCACATACGACTTGTATCATCACACGCCCAAGATAGGATTCCAACCACCCCCTCATCCCAATATTTCCACTTTATTCCTGTCGCAAAAGACCAAGCTACCTTACACTTTTGTATCGATTTCCGCAAGATCCCAAAATTACACGTCGCCATCGAACTCCTTGATGACACCCAACCTCTAGAACAACGCCTAGTCCAACTAGAGCTAATTGACGAAAGTCGGCGACAATCACTACAACATAATGAGGATCATAAGAAAAGGGTGAAAGCATCATTCGACTGCCACATCACCCCTTGCTCATTTTCTGAGGGTGAGTTAGTCCTTCGCTACGATGTTGCAAAAGCGGCCTTAGGGCCAGGAAAGTTGAAAACCTTGTGGAAAGGACCTTATATCATCAAACATTGTCTCCGATAGGGGGAATATATCTTGGAGGAATCGGACGGGACCTACCTCACTAACCCTGTCAACGGCCTATACCTCAAGAAGTTCTACCCATAAGGGCCCTAGCAGCCCTTATCCCCTAAGGTTAGTGTACACAAAAATCTCAACACCAAAATATTTTTGACCCAAAGACCTATGTGCCACCATGGATCACCTACTTGAACCCTATTTTGGATTTGCTGATGGAGCATCATGATGGCCTCAAAACTTAGCTCCAGCCGCCTGGGTCATTGGCCACCCTAACTGGTCGCCACTGTGTTCAAACAGCGTGTGCATCGGATCAACAACCAACAACCAAGCAGAATATGGTTTCGTTATCAGACTTATGTGCGAGGCACTTTATCAGGGCATTTGCCATATGCATGTCTACCTCGATTCCTATTTAGTAGTATCATAGTTAAACCAGACATTTGAAACCAAAGATGCAAACCTGTTTAGAAAATATTTGCGTGCCAAAAGATTAAGCAGACAGTTTGATTACATTACATTTTCACATGTATCAAGGAATCAAAACCAAGTAGTTGATCGCATAGCTAACAATATCCTAAACTGGAATGCATCACGAAGAAACCATCATCCATAAAAAACCAAAAACATATATATCCATTAGCATAACACAAAATGCATAAACTGAAATAGATAAGCACACCATGTAGAGCCACAAAAACATCTCTCATATATATATAAAAAAATATGTGTATCTGAGTACAAAAATAGTATCGTTGGCCCATTGGCCAGCCCAAATATACAAAGGTCGTCAAAAATAAGGGAAGCATCCTCATAACGAGTGCTTTCCCTATGTACAAAACTACTCTAGGGGGGTGCCCCCTCAAGAGGAGCACCTGGGCCCACCACTGCTCTTGGTGCCACCACCGGAGTTGTTTTCACCACTGCAGTAGCCACCAGTCGTAGAGTGGGTTGATAATACCTCTCATGGGCTATCACCATCTCTAGCCAAGCCTCCTCAAAGTCGTCCATGAAACCATGAGCAGGCATCCCCTGGGTCAAGCAGTCCACTCAACCCTGAAAGTCCTCTAGAGCGGCCACCTGAGCCATAATTACTGCAATACGCACCTCAGCTACATCTGCACGAGCTCGCTTGGCCACAACCTCAGTTGCAACTGAGCTACTGCCCTCACCAAAAGATCCAACACCATCCCCACCAAGTCCACTGACACCACCACCAGGTACACCTATGCCACCACCCTCTTGACCACCTCAAGGCCATACCGGAGGATCGTGACCCACCAAATGGGCCACTGGGCGACCTACCTTGCCAACATCTACACATGTAACCAAAACAATGTCAGTGTCAAAAAACCAAAACACATAAGTACATAAAGACTCGAACGAATGTAGAAGAATATAGCACATACCTGTAGGACCCCACACATAATCGAAAGGGAGACTTATATCTGTATCACCCTGAAAGTCCATCCCCACATACAGGTATGGAAAACACATCTACGGGTTTGCCTAAAACTAGGCCTCTATCGTGTCATTCCAATAACAACCCACCATGCCACCACCGTCACGCAGCATCACTGGAGTCCACCTCCTCATGCGTGGCTCCCGCGGACACCCAATAGGCACTGCCACAACGAGCCTTATCAGCACCACCCTCTCGTACATAATACTACATAAGATGCTAGTGTACACAAATGTCTTGGATCCACATTGGACCCTGTTCAATTGCAACACTATACCATCAAAACGGAAATGGGAAAAATTGAAAAAATGCCCATTCCTCAAACGGCGTAAAACCCCCACCTGTGGGCTCAATGCTCGATGCGGAGCAAAGGACCCCGCCAGTCGCACAATAATGGCCAAAGCACACCACTCCGCCACATCTATCACTGATGCAATATTAATGCACCCCTCAATAAGAGGCGCACCACCACAATGCCTCCTCTGGTACCTGTCTAGGTTCACTCTCCCAATAGGGAGTGGATAACTCAGTGCCTCACCCTAAGGCAGTAACTCGGTCACGAAGTATATATCCATCTCCGAACGGATAATCAAGTTCATCCCCCTCAGTACGAACATGTTGCACCTCCTATGCCAATGTTGTATAATGTAACGTAACATTTGGTCCTGTGATCGAAGGAACTCGTTCTCAACAAATTTCAGAAGGCCCCATGCGGCCAACTGACGACGCACCCCAGCATCAGCAGCTAGAGTGGTTCGGATCTCGGGCCAATATCGCTCTCTCCACACTAACTTGCCAAGAAATAGGCACCCATGAGTACAGAGAAAAACACCAAAATAGACCCTTGCACGCCTGTTTCCTACACAGGCACGCCCTTGCGCAGAAAAAGGAGGGAACAGTGCGCCTTCGAGCGTCTATCCCTCAGAAACACACACAAGAGGGGTGCCTCTTTGCCTAGATCACCCGCGCAATCTAGGGAAAAAATTCCCTTTGAGGTTGTACAAACACAATTTGTATGGACCCCGGCACCATTAGACTGAAAAAATTGAAGTGCAGGATGTCATGAAAATTATCTCGACATAATATCGCTAATCTCTGGTACACATGCTGACTGCAATGGCAAGAAAGGCTCTGTAATCACCTCTGATCTCCCAAAAATCAACAAGTACAAATGAAAAGTATTAGGGCCATAATCCCATATTTATCGCCCTTTTCCAGAACTTTGGAGGTCCATAACAGGAGATCAGAAGGTCTGTTCCGCAAACTATAAGTTGTACCATCATCAATATGCCATGACGAACGAAATCGATACTACACATTTGATTTCAGGAAAAAATAGTGTTTTCAGTGCCAACAGGTATGCACCCTCCCATACTCCTTTCCAAAATTCATGTCTTTCAATAATATTTGATAAAAGGAAGATGCTTTCACTTGGGGTAGTTGTTTTTGCAGGTAGAAACTACAAACCGTTTGCAACACCATTCACTGAAATTTTCGGAGCAGGTATCATTCTACCCTCAGCATGATAGAGTCCTAGATAAATTTTCATATCCTAACATTATTTCTCCATAAGAAATAAACCATAGGGTCCTCATACCCGACCATGTTTATCATCACCTCACCCTGCATATGATAAACGCCCACGTTGGTCGGTAGAGCCTCCCCTCCATGGTGATCGTCACCCAAAGTAGACCATATATCACCACACAATTGATGCCATGGCCATACCATTTCTATCCAGGAAGCACCTCTTGCCCATCCATCTATCATGCATAAGGTCCATTTTACCATTCAAACTCAAACCCCCCCTTCCCAGACGACTGGGTTGTACAACGAGATTGAAAGCGCACCTTCGCGCATCGCATTTGTCCCACCATACCTCCATCAGCATAATCCCATCTGCGACATCTTCCACTTCATCAACCCCGCACATGAGACCAACCAATGGGACACCTACCCCTAGCAAAACACTGTCCTCACGCCTTCAGTGAGTGACCCTCTTTCATGTTTTGGGGTATCCGTCTCTATGTTTTGTACAAACCAAACCCCATTATTTTATTCTTTTGGTAAGTGTACAAAGACCGCAAATGATGCCCTTCGCCCTCATATTTCATATTTTCCCCCATGGCAGCAGTCCCCCATTTCCCTTGGTCAAATTATTTTACCCCCATGCACGCACCATCATGACATTCATAGCCGGTTCACACCCACCCTAGAATTCCTACCGACTCCAGGGATTTTCCCTCCATAAATAACTATTACTGCCGCCAAGCTGCTCAAGTATACTTCGACCTCAGGCCACTGAATCCCTATCATCCATTTTCAGTCACCTCTCACCAACATTCCTAGATTGAACTCATCACATCGAGGTCCCCGACCCCTCAGGTCAGCGACCCATGGTTCGATTAAGGCTTCATTTTTTATCGACCTCAACACCTCTTTTCCAAGAAGGAAGTGGTACCTTGGATGACTCCTCCCCATGCAAAGGGGTACCCTCGGGTGGCACTATGGGAGACATCATTGTCCACAGATGTCATTGATCCTCCTGACATTCGACCACAGTAAAACCTTTCATGTCACGATGGTATCGTACCTTGCAACCATTGCACTTTGATCAAATTTGTCGAAGACCCGTGCCTCCATAAGCATCTCTGACAACAATGATTACACAGGAAGGTCCCCACCAGTACATTGCGCAGTGATATGCCATACCAATATTATGCATATGGGTACCACATTCCACCTATCGTCAAATTAAAACACCCCTGAGGGCATTAGCAGTCGTCATCAACAACCACCAGCACCACTACCACAGTAATGGCACAGACAGCACATGTATCTGTCAATTTTTCTTAACTAGCCATAGCATCACGAGCATGGGACATGCCGCCTCGTTGAAATTTTGTAAATATGTTGTATATTTTTGTCTGCTTGTAGGGCGCCCCTTAGACCATGGTTATCTCGGAAACGGTGCAAGGTGTTGTATTTTCCAAAAAACACACAGACCTCTCTCTCTCTCTCTCTCTCTCTCTCTCTCTCTCTCTCTGTGTACGATATAGAAAATAAATTATAATGTATTTCGGCTATACAGTTCTTCCTAAACCTCATACATTACAGGGAAACTGTTAACACTGGAAAATCATACAGCAGAAGATGACATCAATTAATGTCGAGCCTAAGGATTTACAAGGAAGGAACACATTATGGAATCAAGAAGTATTTAAAATCTCTAAGGTTTTGAGAAAATCAAATTTGAACTATTCATAAATGTTGAATTGCACGCTTTATCCTTCGAGAAGAGTGCCTCCTACACACCTTTTGGCCCGATAAGTGCACATTCCTGGAAATGGAAAAAGTCACTTTCCGAGACCACACCAAGCAAAGGACAGTTACTCCTTGTGTGATAGTTGCCTAAGGACAGCCACCAGTGCCTCCTTAGACAACATGTGAGCACACAAAATAATATTTGAGCACACAATGGAATCACACCTCTCCCTTGGGTCACTATCCATCATGTACCAAGGGAGGGAAGGAGGATTTGAAACTCACCTATATAAACCCACCAAGAGATGAAGAAATGGTGATCACATTGTTATGCTGGCCAAATTTGCCCAAGCAACACCAAAATTGTGTGTGACCCGGAGCTGGAGCTAAAGAGGACTCGATCGTTGGCCACCCAACATCTTAGTCCACCATAGCAGAGAGAGAGAGGGAGACTGCATCATAGGTAGAGCTTGGAAGGAAACATCCTTGCATCGGGACCTAGAGCGATTGCCTAGGGGCCTTTTGGCAAGTGGGTAAAATTTCTTCTTCGTTCAAACATTTAATAAGAAGAGGTTGTCGAGCCATCATTTGCATTATTAACGGTTTGACTCTCTATATATCTTCTGTATATTTGTGTTTTAGTTTTTAGTTTAACCAGAGCATACTTTAGCATATTATTTCTATTAAGTTTTATGCTTTTGAGCTCCCCACTTTCTGCCTATTACCAATAGTTTAAAGAGTAAACCACACTCTTTAAGCTGGTGCGATTTCGTACACTCCTGTGACTAATCCACCACAAAAATGATGTTGTGCAGAGTGAAGGCATGCTTCCCCTGTTAGCCGAAGCAATTAGATTGTTGTAGGCACAGGTTGAGACCCCACCATCACAGTGACTCAGGACGAGTCACAAGATTGTGTTGGGGGACTGTTGGAATAGGGTCTCCTAAAAGCTTTGAATTTTGTCTATTTTTGTATTTTTTTGTAAAATTTAGTCTACCGTAGGGGTTTTGGGGTGATTCAAAGCCCCTAATGCATTGTAATAGGCCAAGGGTATTCCAAGAGTCCGCAAACCATGGTTTGCGGACCATTGGATGCGTAGGCTAAAGCGGTATAAATAGATGAACCTTTTTGAGTCATAGGTAGGAAATAATTGAGATTTATGTTAAGCACGGATTGTTAGATCTATTGTTGGGTTTTTGGGCAGGATTCTTGCTGGTTGTGTGAGCGGAGCTCCTCAATCCTGCTGTGTGCGGACCCCGCTGGTTGTGTGCGTAGGCTGTATTTTAGGATTGTAAGAAGATTCTGGTATTAATATATGTTCAAAGTATTGTTGATATCTGATGTGATCTAAGTCTGTTCTGTTATGATTTATATGAACTTGGGTTGTATGATTAAGCTGTGAAAGTATCTGTTTACTAGCTGCGAAAGTTTCTTTGTTTCTGTTATATGAATCTATGATCTATTAATTGTTGCGATTATAGTTTTTGTGCTGATATATTGGTATTACGCACATGGATCCGAAGGTAATTATTAGATCTAAGCTCTATGTTATAATCCTATGACTAGATCTGTTAAATGTGAAGCTTGATAAGCTAGGAACGCAGATCTGCTTACCCACTCTCTCTCAGGGTGCGGAAACCTAGTTCTAGCACCCTCCCATACTGCTTCGGGTGAGACTTTGGCCTACGCAAGCAGGTCACAACTGAAAGGGCCAGTAGTATAGAGGTTTGTTCACAAACGTTAACCTCCAAACCTGGGTTAGGACCCCTCGAGCAAACAAGGACAAGAGAATCCTATTGCATTTTTCAGCAAGGCGTTAAGAGATGCACCTATGAAATACAACATAATGGAAAAACAAGCTTTTTCCCTTATCAAGGCATTAAAATATTATAGATTTTAAATTTTGCACTCACACATCATTTCATTTGTGCCTCACTCAGTGGTAAAAGACATCTTGACCCAAGATCCTGATGGAAAAAGAGTTAAGTGGATTGTTGTTATATTAGAATATGATCTGGAAATCAAACCCACTAAACCCATAAAAGGACGAGGATTAGCTAAACTCATGGCTGAAACAAACTTCCAAGCACTAGACATGAATATGATTGATGCATTAGATGAATAGGAGGAGTTGGCAACTCCACTTATTGAAGAATCATTTCTGAATTCATCTTGGTATGATGATATTCTGTATGTGCTTCTTAATCTTAATGTTCCCACTAGTTTGCCTAAGACAAAAGCTATATTTTTAAATTTGAAGTTTGTAGATTACCACATTATAGATAAAATGTTATATTGAAAAAAATGCTAGTGGTATATTTCTTAAATGTTTGCCTGAGAATGATGAAAATAAGATCAAGCATGAGTTTCATGAAGGAGAATGTGGAGGCCACATCTATTGAAAAACTATTGTCAAAAAAATCCTTAGAGTTGGTTACTATTGGCCCACCATCTTTCAAGACGTCCATAAAATAGTAATTGACTGCCATAAGTGCCAAATATTTGAAGGCAAAAGAAAATTGTTTCCCTTACCTTTGGATCCTATATCTGTTGAAGCTCCTTTTCAACAGTGGGGCCTAGACTTCATTGGGGAAATCCATCCTGCCTCCTCTGCCCAACACAAATGGATCCTTACTGCAATTGACTACTTTACAAAATGGATAGAGGCCATCCCTTATAGAACTGCCACAGACTTATTAATCATAAAATTCCTTGAAAACCATATTTTTTCTAGATTTGGTTGTCCTAGAAAGAATATTATTGACAGTGTTGCTGCTTTTAGATCCAAAAATATGGTGGATTTTTGCCACAAATATCAGATTACATTGGGTCATTCTACAGCTTATTACCCTCAAGGTAATGGGTTGGCAGAATCCTCAAACAAAATTTTGGTGAACATCATCAAAAATTTGTTGGAAGAGAATAAAAAGTCATGGCACAACAAACTAGTGCATGCACTATGGGCAGACAGATTAACAAGTAAAAAATCAATTGGAATGTTTCCCTATCAACCAGTGTATGAAGCAGATGCAATTTTTCCTACAAGTCTAGGAGTGCCAGTCATGAAGCTGATCCAAGAAGTACAGTCTGAAGAAGATGACATGATAAGAAGAATAAATTAGACTGTCCAGTTGCAACAAACTAGAGAAGTGTATAAAATAACACAACTAGTGTAAGAAAACATCAAGAAGTTGTTTGATAAGAGAACCAAAGAAAATGATTTCAACATTGATGACAGCGTGCTGAAATGGGACTCAAGAAGAGAATACAAGGGCAAGCATGGAAAATTTGAAAATCTATGGAAAGGCCCATACATCATCCATTCTGCAAAAGGTAACAATGCATTTTTCCTACAAGAGATGGATGGAACAAAACTATTTGGAGGTCCTTTCAATGGCAATATGTTCAAGCATTATTTTTGTTAAAAATCTCAGTTTAAAGCTTTATTCATTATATATAACATTGTTTGAAGAAAAAGATCAGAAAAATAAACATAAAAACAAAAAGAAAAGAAGAAAAGAGGGTAGATAAAAAGAAAAAATAAAGCCCCATACCAAAAAAAATAAATAAAGAATATTTTTGAAAGTCTGCAAGTCCAAATGCCACTACTTTGGAAGAGGAAGTTTTGTTCAATCATACAGTCTAATCATGATTGAACAATTTTTAAATTTCTACTGATATGTTAATGTATGAAGATTTTCCAAACTATTTAAACTTGGCTCATCAGTAGATTAGATTAGGAAAATATATTGGTTCCCATGTTCAAATCTGAACCAGTAAAGAAGAGAGGGATGCATAAAAAATTCCAAATTACATCCCTCAAAGTTTTTAGTTTTAATTTCTACAAAATAAAATCTATGTAGATTTGTACAAAATGCCACAACCCATGACAAATCAAACTGTGTAATATTGATTTGTTCATGTTTTCAATTTCCTGTTTTTAGAATAGAGAATGAAAGTGTGTCAAACTGTTTAAACTTGACAGATAAATAGATTAGGTAGAGAATAAAAATATCATCATTCTAATCTGAGCTTTTGGATGATATAACTATAGAAGTAGATAGTTTCATGTTTTCAAAATAAAATAATGTCAAGGGTTGGCTAATATAAATGCACCTGATGAAGAAAAATGTTAGGAAATTATGATGGGTAGGTAGAGTTTGAGTTGAATCAATCATGTTTTTCAGATTTTGAAGATCACAGCTTCAAAGTAATAGCATCAAACCAGCAATCTTAAGAAAAAGAGTCTGTCAAAAGTGAAAAACAAGGTATTGATCTGCTTATTCCAGAGATTTGATCTCTGACATTCTTGGCACCTCCTAAAGGAGTTGTCCTCCCCAGCTGGAGCCACTATTATCCTCCCGTATTCTACAGAGTTCACTAGGTGACTATTGATTTTCCACAAGCATCCAAAGATATCATTCTTGGCTTATCAGCTATCTTTATAAATCTCACTACCTTCATTATCCAAAATAAACATATTTCACTATCTTTCAGCTCTTCCTTCTCAGTTTAACTTTCTCCTCTTAAAAGAACTCACTTTGGGCTCATTCCTTTCATCTTCACTCTCCCTCCCTACCCACACTCTCATTCACTTGTTTCCTCCTCTAAAAACCCATTTTCCCCTTTCAAAACCCTTCATCATTTTCCCTCATATACACCAAAACAATGTTAAAACTACTTTTTACATTGTTTTAAGTCTAAAAATTAAACATTTCGGGTCCTTTTGTTTTATATTAAGAAACTCTGTTTTTAATATAAAACTCAATTTTATGTTTTTAACTCGAGCCCCTTTTATTTTAGCCCTCACACTCATGTGCCCTCACCCCTTTCCTCTAAAGAAAAGAGCGCTTTTTATTTTGTTTTATCCACAAAGCCCGTTTTTAAAACCTCGCCACCATATAATAAACCCCGTGTATATTTTGAACCCCCGCTACACGACAAAGGAGCCTGCCATGTCATTTCACACACGGATCCTACCTCTGCACCTGCATGTCACCCCAGATCGCCTGACCATCGTCGATCTCTGCCCTCGAGATCTAATGGCCCACGATGCATATCAAAAATCTTTTAGCGTAGGAGTTAACGTTTTTTAGATTTGCGATATGAGCGGTATTCCCCTACCACATAGCAATCGCTGAGTGGAATCGCACACCCACCCTAAATACCATTACCGCCCCTCCGTCTGTGTGAAAACCATATCCTGGTTTTCAGAAACTGCTTTCACTCCTCCCACCCAAAATCATACCGCTTCCTCTGTTCAAACTTCCCACAAGTTCCACCTATGGAACCAAGGCCCAAAACATCATTCTCCGCCCTTCGATAGTCCGGAAGCCCCAGAAAAACACAGTAAAGCCCTCCATGCACGTTTTAAAGCTAATTATTTGTTTTGTGCGCAGGTTTTAATGGCGGAAATGCATAAAATGCATTCCAATGGTCCAAGAACATCCAATTAAATGTCTGGGTGACTATCCAGAGGTTTGGTTCA
The DNA here is from genome assembly GCA_034641835.2 of Pinus albicaulis. Classification (NCBI taxonomy): domain Eukaryota; kingdom Viridiplantae; phylum Streptophyta; class Pinopsida; order Pinales; family Pinaceae; genus Pinus; species Pinus albicaulis. The sequence goes on along the minus strand of CM076579.1, from coordinate 1,417,062,596 downwards.
AATTTCAAGGGACTGGAGGCCCTATTTCAAGCTTAATCATTGATAAAACATGGTTATTGATGGTTATTAAAACCCTCCATCAACGAAGAATGCATCCATATGCAAAAAACACAAACAGAAAAAAGGCATAGTGAGAAGAAAAAGACAGTCAAAAGACTGATAAAGCAATGAAGATTAAAGGGCTAATCATATATCAGAGATAAATCATGAGGATTCGCCAATAAAGCGGAGATCCAATAAAGTGAAGACAGACAGAGGAAAAGAATAAAATATTAAAGGCTAAAGGTTTAAATGATAAAGTTAAAAGTTAAAAACGGAACAAGAAGACAGTAAAATAGGCATTGAAAGGATAAATCAGAGTCTAAAGGCCTAAAAGAGAGTTTCATTGATAAAACAGAGGCAGATTAAGCCCGGAAACACATTCGAATGACTAAACCTACAACAATTACTTCTTTAAAGGATATTTTTCCACCTACAACATGTTTTCTTTCAATAAAACCTCAAGCAATTATTACAAATAGTCAGAGATATTTTCATCTACCAGCAGTTATTGCAAAGTTATTAAAAAATCCTTAAAGTCAAATATTTCACAAAAATCAACTCAGAAGTTAAGTTAGGAGTTATTATTTCAAAGAAACACCTTCAAATATTTTTTCCTTGGGCCTTGCATGGTCACAAAGGTCAAAAACTCATTAACTTTGTAATAAATGACATCTAAATCCTAGCTTAGCACCACCTCCTCATTTTGCAAATAAATACTGCATATGAGTTTCATTTTTAGTGTTGGTTAGTTGGTGGTTATTTGACTGATTTTTGGTGCTAAGCTAGTTGAGGACTGCTAGGCTGGATTTGAGAAATCTCTGAGTTGCAGAGAGCTATTGTACATGGAGTAATGTAACTATTTTGATCATCAGTAATACAAGCACGTTCATAGGATTCTTGAGCTATGATAATGGTGAAGTTTTCCTTCTTTGTCATTTTTTTTCTTTTGTTTTCCATTCTGTCCATATTTCTTTGATAAAAGAACAGAATTTTTAGAGTAGGATATGTTGTATTGGTACTCTATTTCTGTCTACATTCTTTGTATTTATGTTCTCTTCTGCAAGGTCTGATTGGAGAATTTTTAATTTCTCTCCAGTTCCATCTAGCTTGTTGTCTTAGAAATGATTTAATAGAGTCAAGCCAAAGAAGTCTATGGTAAGCCCTGTCCTTTGGTGTAGCTTGAAATATTGTTTTTAAGTCCTTTCTTTGAAGTATACTTAGTAGAGTATAAACCAGGGAAGTCTATGGTATTCCCTGTCCTTTGGTTTGCCTCAAAATGTTTCTTTAAATGTCTTTTGAGTGTTGAGTTAAATAAGATAGGTTCATCTTCCTCTTTAGCTGTTGTCACTGTTATCTTAAATGTTTTCTTTTGTCTAAAAGTATTCTTAGGATTTCTGGATTGTTGTCTTAAAGGTTTTCTTATTAAAGTCTGGCCAAAGAAGTCTATGGTATGCCCTGTCCTTTGGTTTGTCTCAAATAGTTACCTAAAAGGTTTTTCTTGTTTAAGTAGAGCAAGAAGATTTTTAACTGAATATAGCTTTGCCACCTTCACAACTTATTATTGTTTCATATCAAAACTAATATAAGATATCAACTTGATATAGTTATCTTTCCCTATGAAAACCCTTGCAGAGATGATGAGCAATTAAATCCTTTTATGACTCCAATGCCCAATGGATCAATATTTAATTCTCATAGTCTAACTATTCAGCTGAAACATATCTTCAATTAGTCACACCACAGATCTATCAACCTACCAATTAATTCAACCAAAAAAAACAAGTCCTTAGAACTTCATAACTAGCCTAATATCATAAACAAAGGCATAAAAATATATCCTTTGAAAACACTTATACAGAGAGATCCCTCCTTGAATCTAGGAAACTAGGTCCTAGGATTCCAAAGTGGTTCTGATGTGGCCCCTGCAGTGTTTGTTCTTTCCAATCTTACAAATGATAGGGAGCCAAAATGATGTTAACGTGGATGCGATTTAGTTCAAATAAAAATCCTAATTATTTCAAGTCTTGGTGCATTAAGTTTTTATATTGTTTTGTGAAGGAAAGCGAACTTGGGCGGAAATCTCAGGTAAGGGATCTGACACGAGCAGAAGAGGCAGAGTCAGGCTAAAGGAGCAGATTCGCAAGGCACAGTGAAGCAATCATCCCAGCAATCAGACCAGGTCCTAAAGCAACCATTTCATCCAAAGTAGAGCCAGATATTAGTATGGTTTTAACGCTACCTCTTCGGCATCACACTAGCCAGTTTCTGACCACTCTAAAATCAATAACGGATTGATGCAGCCACTATTTATATTCTCATCGCTTGCATGGTTCCATTGGTCTAATTTATGCTTGAATGTAATTAATGATAATCACTACAGTAGATAGAGTAAACAACTTAAGTTTTATTTAAATACTGCATGCATTCACAGTATGGGGAGGCCTCGGAAGGAAAAGACCATTGTAAAGGTTCATCTAGTTGTAAACACTTTTTTTGATGAATGAAGGGAGACAATTATTTCCAGATTATTGTGTTATGATCTGTGGTGAAGTGTTTACTCCATGTAATTCGTTATTCTATTGTTTCGCATATTTTTCTCTTTCTTTACTGTAGATGAGAATTTTTTGTGTAGGATTTTCCATAGGGCGCCCTGCTTAATCTCGAAACACTAATTTATGTTTTCCTCTGATATTTGAATGCATAATTTAGAGAATGTCTGCCCTGAATTCACGTTAAGCCTTAATCTTTCTTCCTTTCCATTTCACAAGTTGTAAAGATCCATTGGCATGACAAGATTTTCTGGTTACACATGATTTCGGTTATTCACCCATTTGAATTTGTTAACACTTGTTTGACTCCATAGCCCAATGGCCCTCTTTTGTTGTGTCAACCATAAATTTCAAACAAACCCCTATGCACTAATAGCTAGCCTAAAATTCCCAATCAAAAAAGCTATATCTAACAGAGAGATCCCTATCTTGGTCTAGGAGGGCCATATCCTAGGCCCGAAGCAGTTTTGATGTTGCCTTTGTATTTTTGCTTCAAACTTGGAATTACGAAGTCATAACACAGTGTAGACCATACTAGGGAAGATTTTTATTTTTCCTCAATAACACTTATCAAGATCAGATACGGATGATGATGGTGGAAAAACAGCCAGACACAAGAAGGTTGAAATCATCCACTTGGCGACTCCAATCTAGATCAGTTTCATTCAAAGACTCCACTAGAGGAAGAACCTGAAACATGACAAGGCAATCTGGAAAGATCAGGTATTCAATCTCAAATTGTATTCAAGATATTTTTGGATTTATCTGTAGTCATTTTTTCTCTTATCATGATCACAGTCAAGAGTATGCTTCTGAAATATATAGTGATTAGTTTCAACATAAGGAACCTCAAAAGATCGAGCCTATCCCTATAGCTTGGTACACACTCCAATACCTGTAAAAGGCCCAGTTGAACACAAACCTTGTGTATCTCCTATTCTTGTTGAAATACCAGATAGTCATGAGCCCCTTGCTTTACCTCCTATACTTGTAAAATTCTCAGACAGATACAAGCCGCTGGTTTTGCCTCCTATTCTCCATAACCCCCCTGCTAATTATAGCAATAATCTACCCAGATTTGATGGAGAAAATGCAAAGATCACTGCTAAAAATCATATTCAAAATCTTGAGGGTTTTCTTTGTATGTTTGAGGTAGAAGAATAGGATGTATGTATCTGGGTATTTTTCTTATCATTATATGGTAAAGTTAAATATTGGTTTAAGAATATTCCAGTTGTAAGCATTAGAAATTTCCATCAACTCACGCAAGTTTTCCTAGATAGATGGGTGGTCATGAGAAATGTTTTCCTCATCATAGAGGAGTATAACCTTTTAAAAATACATCCAGGGGAGACAATATATCATTTTTCATCTAGGTTCAATAAAGTGTATCATTCAATGCCTATTGTTATAAGGCCACCCCTAGGATTGGCTCTCTTGCACTACCCAGATGCGTTTTACCCAGAGATGGCATTCTAGTTAAGAGAAAGGGACCCTACAACCCTTGAAGAATTGAAAAATATGGCACTTGATGTGGAAGTGAACCTATTGAATGGAGAGGCAAAGTTAAAAGCAGCGAAGAAGGATAAAATAGAAAGAGAGCAATTGATATCTTCTGCGATAAAACTAGATATATTGACAAATGTAGTTAACGAAATCATACATGAGATTAGCAGGAAAGAGGAACTTGTTGTTTGAAAACCTCATGTTCCATTAGTTGTAGAAAATGAAAATATCAATCTACCCAAGCAATGTACAGCTCATCCTTGGTATCCTAAGGTAGAAATTTATTATTTCATGTACTCTATCCACAACACAGCCAAATATGAAGTCCAAAATCAGAGGGAGGCAGGAAATTCCCCAGCAACAATGTACATGTTAGATGACCTTGCATACAAAGATAACCATATCGAATATGATTATCGAGAGGAAGACTATACGGTTGAGATTGAGGCTGACTGTACAGAGAAACCAGCACTATCTTCAAGGAAATTAGAAGCCCAATCATCACAATGAAAATATGGCAATCAAACTCTGCAAGCTGAGCAAGATTGTAAAGAGGAAAATGCAGAAATTTTTCAAGTAAGTGCCAAATGCCTCCCTCTCTTTTTAGCCTCATTCTTAAGATAGCATTACCATCATATTGTAAATGTGAAGGATGAGGTATGTTTTAATGAATCAGTTGAGAAAAAAGGGGATGACTCAGAACCTTTTTCATATATAGAAATTTGGTCCCTAAACCATATTGAAATCATAGAGTCTGAAACATATGATGATTTGATCCAAGTTGATTTTTTGCCCTTATGATTTAATTCATTTCATATTATGAAAGGGAAATTGGATCACATTTTTGTTGATAATCACAGAAGAAATCATGAAATATCAGTGGAATCAATGCTACAACCATATAAAGCACTACATGACCCAATAGTTGATACATTGGATGGTTTGTGTTTCCAAAGGCAGCCTTCATGTATTTGTAATGCTCTCAAAAGATGCTATGATATGAATATCATCAGATAGTCTGCCCCATTGTTTGGTTCAGTAGAAGTATCAATGCAAAATTCATCAGAGAAATTGCAAGGTTGTCTCGAGTTTTTTGAATACATGGAGAGCACATCTACAGTACTAGGATATGAAGTTGAGTTGGTTGAGTTAGAATACCCAAAAATGAGTCAATTATATCTTGATCCAGTAGCTGTCTATATGGAGAAATTTTTCTTTACAAAGCCAGCACATATTTCCAACATGTCAATTGTTTTTTGAGTATACCAAGAGCCATGTAAACAAGATCATGCCAGGAATTTCTATCAAACACTATTATCAGGTTTGACTCTAAACATGGTGAAAAGAAATGAAAGAAAAAATATATTAGAGAATTTTTTTGACTGGCTACACTAGCATTATTGTATTATTTAGAGTAGTAGTGATTTCAGTAGGTTAGGGTAGGTAGGTGTGCAAATAAACTCAGTACTTTGAGCATTTTTCCAGTTTTAGTTTCATATTTTTTTCTAGTTTTCAGTTCAAAGTTCTTTCTCTGCTCCTGTAGTATTGGTACACAAGAAGGATGGATCACGGCGAATGTGTCCGGATTATAGGGAGCTCAATAAGCTCACCATTAAAGATAAATTTCCCATTCCTGTGATTGATGAATTATTGGATGAATTACATGGAGCAATTTATTTTACCAAGTTGGATCTTCGTTCGGGATATCATCAAATTAGAATGAAGACTGAAGATATTCCAAAAACAGCATTTCGAACTCATGAGGGTCATTATGAATTTTTGGTCATGCCTTTTTGCCTTACCAATGTACCTTCTACATTTCAAGGGTTGATGAATTCCATTTTCAAACCCTTCCTTAGAAAATTTGTGCTAGTATTTTTTGATGATATACTAATCTACAGCAGGTCTTGGAAGGATCATGTTGAACATGTTGACGGGGTGCTCAAACTATTGCAGGAGAAACAATTATATGCAAAAACATCCAAATGTTTCTTTGGAGTACAAGAGGTGGAATATCTGGGTCATATTATATCTCACGAGGTTGTTAAAGTAGACCCTAACAAAATTAAAGCTATTAAGGAATGGAAAGTCCCTAAGACAATAAAGCAGTTGCGAGGATTTCTCGGGTTAACAGGCTATTATCGCAAGTTTGTTAAGAATTATGGGAGAATAGCAGCACCTCTAACAACATTATTGAAGAAAGATGCATTTTCATGGACTCCTAAAGCAGCTAAGGCCTTTGAACATCTTAAAGAGGCAATGTGCCTAGCACTGGTCTTAGCTACGCCGGACTTCACAAAAACCTTTATTGTGGAATGTGATGCCTCAGGAAATGGAATTGGTGCAGTTTTAATGCAGGAAGGAAGACCCATTGCTTTTGAAAGTCGACCAATCAAAGGAAAGTATTTACAGAAACCTATTTATGAGAAGGAAATGTTAGCAATACTGCATGCACTAAAGAAATGGCGAACTTACCTAATGGGAAGACACTTCAAGGTAAAAGCTGATCATGATAGTCTTAAACACTTTTTGGAACAAAGACTATCGTCAGAAGAGCAGCAAAAATGGGTCACAAAGATGTTGGGTTATGACTTTGAAATAATCTACAAAAAAGGAAAGCTTAATGTTTTTGCAGATGCACTCTCAAGAAAGAATGAAGAGGTGGAAGCATTTCTTTGTGCCATTTCTATTATCCAACGAGATTGGATAACTGAAGCAAGAGATGAATGGAAGAAGGACAAAGATGTATGGATACTCATTCAAAAGTTGCAGCAAGATCCTAGTACATCTGATACATTTAGTTGGAAAAAATGATTCCTTATGGTACAAAGATCGCTTATATCTTTGTAAGAATTCCCAACTAAAACAAAAGATTCTTCTGGAATTGCACACTTCTCCTTTAGGAGGACACTCAGGATTTTTAAAAACTTACCACAGGGTGAAGAAGAATTTTTTTGGGATGGCCTTAAATCTGATATTCAAAAGTTTGTGGCGGAATGTTTGGTTTGCCAGCAGAATAAAGTGGAGACAATTAAGACCCCGGGACTTCTACAACCTTTACCCATTCCAAGTCAGCGTTGGGAGGAGATTTCAATGGATTTTATCACAGGTTTACCTAAGTCTGAAGGAAAGAATGTCATCATGGTGGTAGTTGATAGACTTACCAAGTATGTACACTTTTGTGCATTATCTCATCCATTTAAAGCAAGTACAGTTGCTACTACATTTGTGGACAGAATTCAAAAGCTACATGGAAGCCCAAGGGTTATTGTGAGCGATAGAGATCCCATTTTTACGGGAAATTTTTAGACGGAGTTATTTTCTTGTTTGGGTACTCAATTAGCTCATAGCTCATCTTATCATCCTCAATCTGATGGTCAAACAGAGATAGTAAATAAATGTTTGGAAGGATATCTTCGTTGTTTTGTATCTGATAAACAAACACAATGGGTCAATTGGTTACCTCTCGCTGAATGGTGGTATAACACTTCCTTCCATACTGCAGCAAAAATGACCCCATTTATGGCACTTTATGGATATCATCCACCATCCGTCACATCATCTTTAAGGGAAAATTCGAAGGTTCAAGCAGTGGAAGATCACATCGAGCATCAGCAAGAAGTTCTCCAACTCTTAAAGGATAACCTGAATTTGGCACAAAATCGAATGAAACAACAGGCAGATCAACATCGCAGCGAGAGAAGTTTTGGTATAGGAGATTGGGTATTTTTACGGCTACAACCATATAAACAGATGTCCCTCAAGCAAGCTAAGAAGGATAATAAATTATCGCCAAAGTACTATGGTCCTTACAAGGTGTTGCAAAAGATTGGTACTATGGCATACAAATTGGAGCTTCCTGCTTCTTCGCGAGTACATCCAGTTTTCCATGTTTCATGCTTAAAGAAGATTATAGGAGAAAATCTTCCAGTTCAAACAATATTGCCAGAACTTGATGAGGAAGGAAAAATCATATTGGAACCAGAAGCGGTCATGGAAACAAGAACTCGACAACTACGGAATCGATCAATTTCAGAGTATCTCATCGAGTGGAAGAACTTACCCACTGAAGATTCTACATGGGAGGATGAGAATTTTATACAGAAGCACCCAGAGCTACTCAAGCGTTGAGGACAACACTTTTTTGAAGGAGAGGGGCATGTTAGGTCCCTATATTACTAGTATGGTCCCTTATTGTTGTTAGTGTAACCCCCTTATTGTTATTATTGTACCCTTGTAACCCCCATATTGTTATTATTGTGCCCTTAAATTATTATTGTTAGGTCGGCTAGGATTACATTGTGGCCCACTAGGATTACATTATGGCCCCATGGACTCCTATATATAGAAAGAAGGTTTTGTAAATTGTATCATCCAAGAATTGTTCATTCATGTAATGTATTGGAGGTTTCCCCCTCGAAGTGGCTCATTTCTAAGGCATGAATATCTCTTTTCTTCTCTCTTTAGAGCTGGTTACACAACAGTAAACTCCAATCAGGAAAATAAATGTATATTTGGAAAGTATACTTCACTATATTTCCAACAAGCTATCCTGGGCCCAATTTGGACACTGGGAAGGCCTTCAAAAGTGATATGCAAAATAGTGCTGCAGCGACATTGCGCTTTTGTCTTGGCATTGTGCTTTTTCCCAACAGCATTGCGCTTTTTCCTGAAAACACCATACCAAAATACATTGGCGTTGTGATTTTTTCGAGTGGTGCTGCACTTTTGTCTTTGTGTTGTGATTTTGCCCAGGGTGATGCATTTTTTCATAGTGAAGGTTTTGAAGAGTTGCACCACCTCCATCAAGCTCAAATCTCCTCACAAACTTCTCTAAGGAGATTTAAATCAGTAAGTGAAACTTAAATCACCTCTCTTCTCATATATTTGGTGTCCCATTAAAGATTTGAAGTTATTGTAGCCTAGGAAACCCTAATTTCCATTTCCTTCTCATTTTCATGCACCATATCCCTATTCATGTCCCTAAAATACATATCAGTCATAAACAAGTGTTAAATCCTAGGGTTTTCATAGACCTAGGTTTTCATTTACACTCATTCCCTCCATTTTCCTAAGCTAGTCATCTCATCTCTCACTCCCTTCATCTCATTCCATTTACCCTACAGTTTCCAAAAGCCTTCAAATTAAAAATGTCTGAAGAGGAGGACATAGGTGTCGTTGAGGAACAAAATTGCAAGGGCCAAGCTCAAACGAGCCCATGCAAGAATTGAAGCTTTGACCAAGAAAAAGGAGAAGCAGAGGTTAGAAATACTTGCCGAGGTGTATCTTCGTTCCTCAAGCCCTTGATCAATAAGTAACCTTACAATTTTATCAAGTTTTTTGCACATTTGGTACTTTAGTGCATTTTTGGTTTTTTGAGCAATTTTGGCACACAAAAAATTGACCAAAAACGCAACGCCCTTGGCATTGCGCTTTTTCTTGGAGCATCCAATTTACAAATGGACACAACCATCATGTTTATAATGATGAATACATCAACCCCAGCAAGTCTCAGAAAATTTGGAGAAGAAATGGTCCCTCAAAAGTGCAAGAAACCACCAAATTTTCATATTTCTACCTCCTTTTTGACCTTGGTGCTGCACTTTTACCAGTCTTGGGAGATTCACTTTTTTACAGGGAAAATGAGCATCATTTTGGAAACTGGATTCATATTTGGAAACTAGAATCAAATATATTTCCAATGAGCTATCATGGAGCTGATGTGGACACCGGGAAGGCCTCCAAAAGTGGCTTGAAAAAGAGGCTATTTTTCGTGTCATGGCGCTATGCTTTTGCCAGGAAATTTGTATTTTCATCATCTTCAGCAAAATTTTGAATTTTTGACTTTTTATCTTGGGAAATGAGAAATTATTGATGTAAAAGGTCAATATAAATGTAAATGTAATTTTTTTATTGTTATCTAGGGTAGATACATCAAATAAGTCCTCTAGAGGTTAAATGAATCAATTTCCTCTCTTTTATAGGCAAATTATTGGGTCTTCCTAGTTTTTAGATTCTTTTTTGGGAGTAGGTGAAACTGATCCCTATCTCATGGATTCGAATCCTTGAGGCTAGGGAGAGTAGTTTTAAGGTCTACATCATGTATTTTCTTAGTCATTTTTAAGGGTTGGATTCACTTAGAGCTTTTGCATCTCAAGGGACATATTTGTATCAGTTTTGGCTTAGACATTAATCAAATTTGCAGCTATTTTTATGGGATCCATGTGGTATTGTGTTTAGTCTCAGTTTCTTCTTTTGTGCTCATATGTTATAATGTTTTGTTACTTCATCCATCATTTCATTTCTATTAAATGAATTTTTTCAAGTTAGATGATCAGAATCCATAATTTCTATGCTTTGTTTTGGGCAAAAATTCATAATTTGTAATTTCTTCAGTTTAGTAAGAAACCATGAATTCACCATGCTCTTTCCAGCTCCCCACCTGTCTTGATCATCTCACCATAAAAACCCTAAATTTATAAACATTGTACCCACCTTTCCCCATAGAACACCCTACAAATTTTGACCTAATTTCCTTGCCCTAGCTACTTGACTCCTCCTGATCTAGAAAAACCCTACACAATCAAAATCAAAAACCCTGAGCTACTATAACTAGCCTACTTTGTTTCTCTTGCAATTCAGAATAGCTAGAAGATACACCATATGGATTTTAAAACAATGTTTTTGAATGGTGTTTTGAAGGAATATGTTTATATGTTTTAGATTGAAGGTTTTTATATTGAAGGTAAAGAGAAAAATGTATGTAAGTTGGTAACGGCTTTGTATGGAATGAAATAGGCATCCTATGCATGGTATGAAAAACTAACTGAACACCTTTTGAAGTTGAATTATAAGTTGTTTGATATGGAAGACAAAAATCTTTTGTTAATAAAGTTGGAAAGTCAGTTGTATATTTGGTTGTCTATATAGATGATTTGATGATTAGAAGAAATAATGATGACTATATAGCGTCCGTTAAAAGAGATTTATTGAAAATTTTTGACATGACAGATTTGGGTTTATTGCATTATTATTTGAAGATTAAAGTTGATCAGAAACCGAAATGTATTTTTATTTCTCAGAAGAAGTGTATTGGATAACTATTGGACATATTCGGGATGCAAGATTGTAACCCTGTTGCTACTCTTGTGGAGAAGAATTTGAAACTTACTTCCACTGAAGGAAGTACGTTTGAGGATCCAACAAAGTATATGAAACTTGTTGGAAGTTTGAATTTTCTTGCTGCTACTCGAATTGACATAGATTTTGTTGTAGGGATACTTTCCGGGTTCATGCATCAACCATGTGAAAGTCATTGGAATGCAACAAAGTGAGTACTCAAGTATTTGAAAGGAACTCGAACATATGGCATCAAATATTCCAAAGTTACATATTTCCATCTCACCGGCTACTCAGATTCTGATTTTGATGAAGATAAAGAGAATGAAGTCTCTACTTCTGGTTATTTGATGAGTCTTGGATCAATAGCCATCAGTTGGAGATCACGCAAGCAGTTGGTTACTACTGATTCTACTGTCAAAGCCGAATATGTTGCGACAACTCAAGCTACAAAAGGAATCATTTGGCTTTGAAAAAGCCTTGAAGACTTGCAAGAGAAACAAAAGGCTTCAACTCCACTACTCGTTGACAACTCTTCTGCAATTGAATTGGACAAGAAACCCAAGTTTCATGATCGAAGCAAGCATATTAACATCAAATATCACTTGATTCGACATTATGTACATGCCAAAGTTATTCATCTAACACACTGTCCTACTTCAAAGCTATATATATATATATATATATATATATATATATATATATAAAGTTACTTTATTTACATAACCATTTATTATTTGAATTGATAAAGATTTTAATTTATTGCTAATAATTTTTTAATATTCAATGAAATTATATAATATTATTTTAATTTTTGTAATGTTTAAAGTTCGAATTCTATACCAATAATGTTTTTATGGAACATTCATATATAATTAAGACAAAATTTCCAAATAATGTGATTGTGCTATAGCCTATCTTTATTCTTATTATTTTGATCTCCATGAAAAGTTTTATTTTGCTTCAAATCCTTTGTCCATGAAACAATGTGAGTCGGAATAAAAATAGATTCCCTATAAAGTATTTGTGGATAAAAAATAGATTCCTATAAATTATATGGGGAGAAAAAGAAAAATGATATATGTAGAGAAAAGGAAAAGAGGAGCGATTAAGTTGGGTAGAAGTTTATCTGGGTTTCAAATTTGTTTAGAAAATTATGGAAATTTTGGAAAGTTTTTATAAATTCGGGTAGAAATTTTTGTAAATCTAAATTATTGCTGTCAAATTTTCAAAATTTTGAGTATACAAATTTAAACATTTCTATTACAAATTTTTGATTTTTCTTTTATTGATGATGAACCTATTTCGGCCATTAAAAAAAATAGATTTACAAATTTAAACATTTCTATTACAATTTTTTTATTTTTTTAAGTCACATTTTTGGGAATCTGTACAAATTTACAGCCTCGCTTTAAGTTGGTAAACAAAGACTTTGAGAGTTGAGTGGGACAGAGGAGCGTTGTACGTGTTCGTGTTTCTAACATCCTGCTAATCTTGTGAGATCTCCGTATTTCTCTGGTAAAGCTCTCATGGAATTACTCTGTACGGATAGATGTCTAAAATTAAATATTTAAATAAATTCAAAGATTAATTTATTTAACATTATGTCAAGCCTATGAGCTGTGCGTATTTAACATGCTAGATAATTTCTTTGGCAGAAAAAAGAAGATAATCAAATCTTTTCCGATATCTTCGGGTCACTTAATTTTCCAAAAAAAAAAAAGAGCACGGTCACATTAATTAAATCCAACAACACTTGTTTTATGCTTGAAGTTTGAATAAATGAGACTCTTAGATTTCAAAAATGATGGTAAATGTGCAAAATATGGCACTCGAATAAAATTAATGAAAATTTAATTTCAGAAATCTTCCCATTGGTTGTTTTCTTTTATATTAAAAACAATATTGTCAATTTTATTATTATTAATTAAAACAAAAATAAATTTTGATCAAAATAATCACAAAGTATTGGTTGCACAAGACCACAGTAACATAAAATGAATGAAAAGGCAATCTCTTCGCCTGTGAATAACGAGAGTCTCTTTTAACCATTGCTGTTGATATCAGCTAAACGTCAATGTCCATAAAATAAATCTAAAATTTGATGAATAAATCGAAAAGTCCATAAAATTAGTCAAAAAAAACTCTCATTGCCCGTGACTAAAACCATGAACTCTTATTTAAAGTCAGCAATGACGTTTAAATGTAAAATACGACATTTAAAATAAACTAATTTGAAAAAATCACAAATTTCATAAATTAAATTAAAAACTTCAAAATCATCTCAGCTGTATATTTTAGTAATGTTTATCTACATATATATTTAAGTATTGAGGGGTTTCTAGTACATTATATTAGATATCATTTTTTGGGATTCAACTGCGTTAAGTAATTCATTCATCTATGACCATTTCCATGAGAGGCTTTCAAAACTCACTAATTTCTCATGATTTTGGAATAGTCCACTTAGCACTCATTGCATTGAGTGATGCTCACAAGGGTGAAGAAGTGGGATTGAAACTAGTGAAATTAATCAAATAGCATAAATCATCACTTTCGAGACTTACACCCAGTAACCAGGACTTCTTGAGAGGTCACCTATCATGCCCTCATACTTGTTGTACTCTTTCAACCACTTATAGCAGGTGCGGCACTACCTAACTTTTTATTTTTACCAATACAAGCTGAGTAGACTAAGCCTTACTTCATCACTTCATTAGTTTATCTTCAAGTGTTCTTCAATTATGTAGCGGAAATAAATACAATAACCATAAACATCAATACATATCATCATGTATGCCCATACATACAAGGGAGGGGAAACTCCCGAATATGAGTTTTCCTAATATTATGTTTCATAAACAGTTATGCAACTTAAAATTACAATAATCAAGTCTGGAAACTTCAATTTTCACAAATACAATTTTTACAAGTTTTCCCTAGCAACTCGTGCACACCCTGCACGCTTTTGGGTCCTCTCGTGCACGCCCTGTACATTTTCCTATATTTCTGCATGTATCGGCATAGCCGTATCTTTTCCTGCACATGGGTCACCCTCGAGTTTTTTTGTGTGTTTTTCTGCACGTAGGCCGCACTGTGGGCCTTGTTGTGTGTTTTCTGCATGTAGGTCACCCTCGGGCTGATTCAACGCCTTTCTGCACGTAGGTCGCACATGTGGGTCCTGTCATGTATTTTCCTACATGCACGTTTCCTCACACGCTCACCAATATTTCGTTGCTTGCCCACCGAGTTGGGAATTCATCGCGCCAAAGCGTGCCCACTACTTTTGGTCATCGCAATCATGACTCGAGGACCTGACATCCTCCACCACTCTCAAAATGTTATCGTCCTAGACAACACCATCATATCATCACAACATATAATCGCAATATCCCATTGCAATATACCATCGCGACATATCGTCGCAAAGTTTTTTTTGGCTCCAACATACCCATGTCCATGCCACCAACTCTATTATCCTCTAAATATCATCTCAAAATCGAGATGTGATCACCCTTGACCTGCTCAATGTCTTGAATCGGTCTACGACTCGGCAAGAAATCATGTGCTAGATCCCCCTATGATGGTGATAAGTTGGGTAGATAATAAAACCAAACATCGCCTCCACAAGAACATATGCTCCCTACATCATCATCACTGTTAGAACATCCTCCTATCAAGTCTCCATCTCGCTCCACTACCTACTCATAAAGTTAGAGAACTCACTGCCCTGAGCATGTGACAATGATTCTCATCCCCATGTCAGTCTAAAAAGAGGGGGTGGAAGTTGAGGCCGAAGGCTCTCCCTCTTCCTCGGGTAATAGCTCAATCCACCTATCTGGATCTTCCTTTTCCAATCTCTGCATGTATGCTTCCCGCCTCTCAAACTAAATATGCAGTCCTGCATCTTCCTTTTTTTCCATTGCCTCAAGTCTTCTTGTGACATCCAAGATACTATCGGACAATGTCATAATAACTTGTGCCTACTCTTGAATTTTCGCCTCTACAAGGGTCAACCTTCCCTGGAGTTCTTCTTCCTATTTGATGTCTGCCACACTCATAGATGTCAGTTTACAACTAGCTAAATCTTCACCTATGGTCGAAATACCTATATGATCATCTTCTCTACCATAAAAAATATACAACTTCTACACATGCGGTACCACCATAACTTCAAATTGCTTGAAAAATTCCATGCCTAATACAACTTCATAAACATCAATTCTTACTATCATGAAATCAACATCTCCATGCAAATCTCCAATACATATGGGTGTTTTTTTAGCAAACCCAACAACATAATCAGTGGGTGAATTCACTACTTTCAACCGAGCTTGGATTGGTTTGAACTTCAATCCAACTTTCCTCGCAGTTTCATCCCCAAAGAAGTTGTGAGTTGCACCACTATCAACCATAGTGAGAAGCGTGCCTTTCACAATATTCATGCTCACATACTCTAGTTTATTCCTCTCAGGATGAAGCCTAGGGATAACTTCCACAGTTGTTGCAATTACCAATATCTGCATAGTCCCAACCGCTGGTTCATTTTCCCTCTTCTTCTCAGATTGTACCGTGACAGCGAACTTTGATCTAGAAGGATATTTCTTCACCATGTGGTCCTCTTCGCACAACCAACATTTCAAGGGGTTCTTCATCTTCAGCTTAGCACCCAATCTTGAAGATTCTTCCTTCGTTGTATTTCCCTTCAGTTTTTCAGGTTTCTTCTTCTTTTCAGCCCCCTCATCATAGTGTTCAATTAGCCTATCCACTGCAGCAAAGGCTTCCTCCAAGGTTCTTATTGTTGAAGTTTGCAACAAGAAACAGTGAAGTTGGCATCCAGAAGCAACATGATAGCACATACACAAGTGTGGGACCACAGGTCGTGTAGTGATGGGTCCTAGTGATACATTAGTGTGAAATTCAATTTATTTAATAAATTGGATATGTGTCAAATTTAATTATCCCTTAATTAAATTGGACAATAAAATGTAATCTTATCTCATGATCACTTGTAATAGTTAAATGAGTGTGATAAACTCAGTTAGCACATGAATTTCAAGTTGAGGGTGGTTGGTGAGGCATGCAGAGTAATTATATTAGTTATGGAGTTTGAATTGTAGTTGGTGCATTAGTTTAATGCATGAGTAATCAGTTAACTCAGTTAGGTGAGTTAGAGTGAGTTAGAGTGAGTTGAACTAGTTGTAACTGTTTGTTGCACTAGTGAGAGATAAAGTGAATTAAATATTATTTAATTCACAATAAGTAATCTTCCATACAACTGATGATTTACTATTAATAGCTACATGCATGTCAGTTCCAGTGGAGACCCAGTTGAGACAAAGGTTAAAGGGAAGTTAAATATCAGTTGTGATATTAGCAGGTTGCCCAGATGCAGTTAAAACACCACAAGATGCCCATGATACTCTGTGCAATTGAGAAAGGTTGAAATTCCTAAGGAATAGGGATTACATTCTTCATGAATTGCGTGAGCAAGGAAGGCTGAAGACAGGCTGAGAATTGGCTAAGTGTTGGCCCGATTTTTTCTGGATCAGTGTGAGACTATAGGCAGAGTGCAGAAGACTCTTGTGAGAAGAGTGCATTGTAATTGTTTCATGATTCCTTGGTGAATATACAATAGAAGATAGAGGGGTTTTGAGGAGCAAGCTTCCCCTGGGAAAATATCTATGTTGTGGTTTGATTTGCTTCTTTCTTTACTTATTGTGATTAGAAATCGTGCTTAATTTCCGTAATTGATTTATAGAAGGATTAAGTATCCAACTTTAATACATTGTTAGATCGGATTGAATCCATTGATATACACATGTTTGTATAATTTCTACATGGTATCATAGCACAGGAAATCACTATAGTGAAGGAGAAGTTGAGTTTGTGACTGAATAGAATTCGAATTTTCAAAAGGTATTCTTGGTGCGACAGGTGATTCAGGATCGAAATGGCTTTCAATGGCTTGAGATATGAGTATGCACTCAAGGGAAAATCTAAATATATTGCGTGGAAAGACAATATGGAGGTAGTACTAAAGGACAATGGGTTGAAAGAATTCATTGATAATGATGTTCCCAAACCCACTGTAGCAGATTCTGCAAATCTTGATGCTTGGCGAAAGAAGGTTACAAGGGCGAGGAGGATCTTACTAGAGGGATTAAAAGACCACATTGTCTCAAGTTTTCATGGAAAAGTGACTCCATATGCAATGTCGAAGGCTTTAACAGATCTATTTCAGAGCAGCAGTGATGATAGAAAATTGGCACTGAAGGAAAAGCTCAGGAAAATCAAAATGGAGAAAGGTGACACTATTCTGATATATTTAACAAAGTTTTTCCAATGTGAGGATGAGCTTGGGAGCGTCAGAATTACCGTCGCGGATGATGAATTGGTGAGCCTAGCTCTTCTAAGACTTCCCAAGAGTTGGCATCATTATCAGGACTTTGTCATTGGAAGGGAAAAGCTGCCAGATTTGGAACGACTTTGGTCGGATTTGGTGCAAGAAGAATTTAGGCAGAATACCACAGATGGATCTTCATCTAAGGAAGATGATGAATAAAATTGTGTCGTGGATGGTATGGAAAATAAGGGGAAGGGAAATAAATCCTATTCCAAATCTAAGACCAGCGAAGAAGGAAAGGAGCATGACATGTCAAGATTGAAGTGTTTTCACTGTCACGAGCATGGACATTATGCCATTAATTGTCCACAAAATAAGAATAACAAGAAGGCTTCAAGATCTGTAGCTAGTGAGGCTTTGGCCTCACAATTTGAGTTGGACTTCTCGCTGATCGCATGCATGGTGTCAAGTGCGATGAGATCAGGGTGGTACTTGGATAGTGGTGCATCTTTCCACATGACGAGAGACAAATAACTTTTCAATAGCTTGGATTATAAGGACCTCTAGATGCATATCAAAATGGGTGTCGACGGAAGCTATAGCGCTACCAGGATTGGTACAGTTAATTTCCAGAGATAGTCAAGTAAACCATTTTTATTAAAAGATGTAATTCATGTACCAGGCTTGAAGAAAAAATTAGTTTTAGTCACAATGTTGGAGGATAGAGGCTAAGATGATGTTTTCAGTGAAGGAAAATCTTTCCTTCAATACAAAGCAACAGGACAAGTCAAGAAGGTTGCGATTTGTGTGAAGAATATCTATAAACTTGATGTAGATGGTTGTGAGGCATTGATGGGTAAAGTAGACAAAGTGGTGAGCCGGGATGAGGGTGATTTATTGGGTTGCAGAAAAGGGCGTCTTAAGGTATCTTCAAGGAACCTTAGAGTTTTGTATTAAATATACTGATTCTTTTGATGTTAGATTGACAGGTTTTTCAGACTCAAATTGGGTTGAAAATTAGGATGAGAAACGATCCAAAACAGGTTCTGCATTCATCATTCAGTTTGAGGTCATTGCATGGAGAAGCAAGAAGCAGAACATTGTATCATTGTCTTCAGCAGAAGATGAGTATCAAGCAATGTGTGCAGCAACGTGTGAGGCAGTTTGGTTGAGGAGACTTCTCAAAGATGCTAGAGAAGAAAAAAAATATGCATCAATTATCAGATGTGACAACCAGAGCTCCATCAAAATTGCAAATAATACAGTGTTTCATAAAAACATAAATTATATTGATACACAAATTTACTTGGTTAGGGAGAAGGTTCAGTCAAAGGAAATTCATATTGAATATTGTAATACTTGTGATAATGCTGCTAACATTTTCACTAAGCCTCTTGGAAGAATTAAATTTGAGTCATTTAGGGAGATGTTAGAATTACTAGTGAACCCTTTCTCCATTAAGGGGGGGGGGGGGGGGGGGGGTTGAAGATAATGGAGAAATGTAATTTTGGAGAGGGTCGGTTCACCCGAACCTTAGATTAGGAATTAGTTCCTATTTCTTAGGTAGTTGTTCTAATTTCCCTACATGTGTGAAAACTATATATTCTCGATTGTAATGTGATTGATGTAGAGCGTTCTACATATGCCTTCTCCAGGTGAAGCTCCACACTTGTGAGATGCTCAGTTGTTGAATATAAAGTGTCTTTCAGTTTTTATCAACAGGTTATATCCACGGTCATTACTTCGAGATTCACTTTGATGCTAACCTTATTGATACGATAATTCGAGATTCATTGTGATGCTAATCATACAGAAACAAGTTTTGATTTTCACTATTGAATTAGATAACTATCTCGTGGTAATGACCTCAGAATTTTGGTAACCATTAAGTAAATGTTTATTCTTTTTGTTATATATTCATGAAATGTATTGAAAAAGTGTTTTTGTTGCATAACTATTTCAGAGGTTGTTGCATCACTATTTCAGAGGTGGTCCCTTCTGAGATTTCTAGAATGGATAACACATCATGTGCATTGTGAATTGTTCTTCCCTTTATTTTCCACCCTTGGCACCTACTCATCAACATGATTCCCATGTGGTAATATGTTTTGGAAATCTTACTTTCATAATCATTGTTCATGTCAAAATGGTTTGTTGATTAAGGTTATTTTTCATGTTTAAATGGTTTGTTGATTGAGATTCTTATTGTATTTTCCTGTACAGGGATGCATGGGATATGGTAGCTAAAATTTGTCTTTCTCATTATCCAACTTTTCTTAGTGATTCAAATGTGGTGTTTAAGGCAAGTTCTCGCCATGATGAATTGTATATACAATCTAAATTTTCACTTATACCAAACTTGCACAACAAATAAACTGCAGTCCTGTCACCTCCAAATATGATATGCCCCATATTAGATGGTGCAAACCAACATCTTCTCCTAGTCATGTATTTGATTATGATATCCGCCACCAAACTAGCATCTTCTCCTAGGTATGTGTTAGATTGTGTTGAAGTGAATGTATAGAGAACCCTTCACCATTTCTGGCACACTAAGTGAAGTTATCAATGTACCTTTCTCAGTGGAAAAGTTTTTCCTATTTTGTTTTCACTTGTGTTCATAGCTATTTTGTGAAAATGCCACTCATTGTTATAGTAGCAACGAGTTTCTTCCTTCAAGATTCTCTGAACTCTGTGAATTTCCTCCTTTTGAATTACATTGTTCAAATTTCCTTCCTCGACCTTCCTTCTTGTTTTTCTTCACAGTAAGCATCTAATCAAAACATTTGTTTTGAATTTATAAATTCCCTTCTCTTTTTGAAGGAGCATAGCACCAAGCTCTTCAAAGTGAAATTGTGCAAGTCTTCCTTGATGGTTCAAACACCTTAATCAACCAATCGCTTTGTCAAATCAATGAAATCCTTTTATTTTTATCTATTAGAGAACCCAATTCCTTCAATTCGACAGTATCAACAACAAGTTGGTTGCAAATTCTTCCATGTAAATTATATAATCAACAAGTCTCATTCTCAATAGGTTTCAAAGCCTACAATTGTTTGCAGAAGTAGATAAAATGAAGGACAACAATGTTGGTCAACGAGATTAAAAAAGAATAACTAATGTAAATATAATGGGAGTGTGAAAACATCACCTAATACAATTTTCTTATAGGAAACTATTTATTTGAGGTCTTATACGGATACTATATTATGATTAACATAGGAATAATATGATGACTTATAGTAGATTTGAAGTTATTGTCATCACATTCTTCAAATATCACCAGAAGCAATGCTAGAAGGTATCACATGATGACTTACAATACAGTAGAGTTGAATTAATAGTGTGCATCGTCATCACATGCTTCAAAGATACCAAAATCAAAGGGCCACACCTCCTTGCCCTTTATTATCCTCCGCAATATTTCCTTCAGTGAAACGTTCTTTATGCAAAACATCCTAAACATTCTTTATGCAAAATATCCCAATGGAATAGCTACCACCATACATAGTGATGCTAGTGTATGGTTTCTTTGAAGAATACCCATGCAACATGAAATTCACATAGAATCTACATAACATTATAAAAATAGACCTTCCACTACTCTAACATCCAATATCAATGACAAATTTCAAGAATCGATCATGGCTCTCATACTTTAGTACTCTTCAATCAGAACTAACGTGGCTTTGGTTCTAAATCAGGGTATCTCTAGGATCAAAATAGAGTGTTGGAAAAGGGAGGAATGTTTAATATGTAAACATATGTTTGTTGTTGCATAACTCCACACCTTTTAGGGCAAGGGCTTATCACATGTTTCATAGTAGGATAATAACACCCAACGTTTTACTCTATTACTAGTCTATGTTTCAAGATTGAGAACCTCTTCAATAGGGTATGGATGTTCTTATGATTTTTTCAATCCTAAATCATAACCATTCCTAAATCATAATAATTTAATCATAAATCATAACAATTCTCTTGTTTCTAAATCATAATAATTTGATCATAAATCATAACAATTCTCTCTTCAATAGGGTATGGATGTGCCTATGATTTTGCTCGTCATTCTAGTTTGATGATAATATAATCAAATTAGACTCTCAAACTTGTGCCTATGCTTTTGGTTAATCATGATGATAATTTGATAAAATCAAATTAGAGCACTCAAACTAGAGCTTTCAAACTTGTGCCTATGATTTATGTTAATCATGATGATAATATAATAAAATTAGAGCTCTCAAACTTGTGTGTAATATGATCAAATTAGAGCTTTCAAACTTCTGCCTATGATTTCTGTTAATCATAACAATTCTAGTTGGATGATAATATAATCAAATTAGAGTTTGATTAACAATTCTAGTTTAATGATAATATAATCAAATTAGAGCTCTCTAACTTGTGCTTATTATTTAGGTTAATCATAACAATCTAATTTGATAATATGCTCAAATTAGAACTCTGAAACTTTATTCTTATAAAATATATATCTTTTAAAAATATAAAACATAATATATTTTATAACATATTTATATTTATAAAATATTTATATTTTGAAATATAAAACACATATTCCTTTTATTACATTACTCTGAAAAGGAAATGAAATTTACTAATTTATTGAATGATAGAAAAGCCATGGGTTTTCTTTAGAAATATAAAACACACATTTTGTTAAAAATGAAATTTACTAATTTATTGAAAGAAATATAAAACACATATTTTGTTAAAAATGAAATTTACTAATTTATTGAATGAATTATAAAACACATATTTTGTTTAAAATAAAATTTACTAATTTATTGAATGAAATATAAAACACATATTTTGTTAAAAATGAAATTTATTGATTTATTGAATGATAGAAGAGTCATATGTGAAATTTACTAATTTATTGAATGATAGAAAAGCCATAGGTTTTTCTTGAAATATAAAACACATATTTTGTAAAAAATGAAATTTACTAATTTATTGAATGATAAGAAAGTCAAATGTTTTCTTGTATCTATTATGAAAATAATATTTTAAAGTTGTGTTATGATATAATTTGTGAAATATGGTTACGTAAAGCTAATATTGGTATGAATTGTGACATTTCCTTTACGTATGCTTGTCTGAATTGTCATATAATTGTGACTTTTCCTTTATGTATTCTTGTTTGAATTGTCATAGAAGTGTGTTAATTGATTTTGTTTTAAATTGGCTAGTAGCATCATTTTTATGTTTGTTATGATAATTTTTAAATAATTTTATAAAAATAAATAAAAATAATAGTTATATTCATTTAATAGAATTATATTCATTGTAATAGTTTTTTCAGTTTTTTCAATAATTTCTAGAACTAAAATATACTTAGATATTTTAATTATTTAAAAGAAATACAAAACTTTTTATGTATTTAATACCAAAAGAGTGTGATACATTCAATTAGAAGAGTGATACATTTAATAGTTTTTAAAATATATTTCTATATTTTAATCATTTGAAAGAAATACAAAACTCCTTTTGTATTTAATACGAAAAGAGTGATATATTTTAATCATTTGAAAGAAATACAAAACTCCTTATGTATCTAATAGGAAAAAAATGATACATTCAATTAGAAGAGTAATCTAATAAGAAAAGGGTGTGATACATTCAATTAGAAGAGTGATATAATATGAAAAGGGTGTAATAAATTCAATTAGAAGAGTGATACATGTAAAGTTTTTTCAACAATTTCTAGAACTAAAATATATTTTTATATTTTAGTCATTTGAAAGAAATACAAAACTCCTTATGTATTTAATACCAAAAGAGTGTAATGCATTCAATGAGAAGAGTGAAGAGTGATACATGTAATATTTTTTTTCAACTATTTCGGGAACTAAAATATATTTCTATATTTTAGTCATTTGAAAGAAATACAAAACTCCTTATTTATTTGATACCAAAAGAGTCTAATACATTTAATTAGAACAATGATACATTTAATTAGAACAACTGTACATTCAATTATACCAAAAGAGTGTAATACATTTAATTAGAACATTGATATATTGAATATAATTTTTTTTAAATAGAATAATAAATTTTATAATCATAAAGACATTTTTAAGACAACATTCATAGTGAATCTAACTTTATTGTTCACATTGGCATGCAATTAACAATCAATATGTATATACAAAAAAAGAAATAATACTCGAATTATTTCATAGTTTAGTTACATAACTACCACTTTGTTCACATATTTACGTACAAACAAGCTAAATAAGACTCACATTGCTTCATAGTTTAGTAGCACAACTACCATTTTGTTATAATAGACTAATATGTGGAAGAACTTTGACCTTCACAAATGTTGTTGATAGTAGTACTTGTACTACCCAACAAATGTGTTATATTTGATTGGAATTTGGGAATAAAAGAAGAGCTCAAAAAAGTGTCTCTAATGTTTTGCAGTGTGTCTAGAATGTCCATCATAGTAGGTCTCACTTGAGAAGATTCATTTGTGCAAATCAAGCCCACATTTATCAGTGAATTAAGGCAATTGACATCCTTATCTTCTTCTGTGCATCTATTAGTCCTCCTCAATAGACTCATGTCCACCACTTCTTGTACTCAGTTTGGAAAACTACTACCCACCCATTTTTGCAAGTTCATTCCTTCCACAAACATGTCATGGGTAGGCTTCGTTCTAGTGAGCATTTCCAATAGCACTATTCCATAGCTATAAACATCGCCTTTTGTTGTAACTTGTCCTCCTACTACATATTCTGCATTCATATATTCTCATCTTAAGTTTTTAAATTTGATTTAAAATGTTAAGTAAACATACATAAATCATAGCATTGTTTAATATGATAAATAGTTTAAATAATACCTGGAGGAATATACCCTGCAGATCCTTTGAGTGCATTTGTGGAAGTGAAAGCCCCATCTTCATTATTTGCAAAACATATATTGGAAATGCCAAAGTCTATCAAATATGTAGTCATATCTTCACCCAACAACACATTGTTGGGTTTCAAATCACAATGAATCACTTGTACAAAACAATGGTGATGGAGATATGTCATGCCTTGGGCGATGTCTATTTCTATATTCAACCTTTGAATCAAATTCAAACCACTTTGTTCTCCATCATCAGGATATAACCACTTTCCTAGGCTTCCATTTGGCATTAATGGAAATATCGAAGCTTTGATTTGGAGATCTGAATAACAGGTTATGACCCAAATCAGATTTCAGTGTCTAACTCTACCCAAAACTTTGCAATATCTGTCAAAACTCTTTTGAACCCCTTCATTTTGTAGATTGAGAAGATTGACAACGGCCATTGTGTCATCATTTAAAATCCCTTTGTACACTTTTCCAAAACTACCAATTCTTAACAAGTTGGCATCACTGAACTCATTTGTTACAATAATGAGGTCTGCATAAGATATTCTTTGATGCCCCACTTTTAATGATCGACCAGTTTCTCTCTAAATATATCTCTTAAAATTCCATCATACAAGAAATAAACACAATGCAACAATTGCTACAACAAAAAAAAGTATGATAACTCTTTCCATATTCCAAAAAAATCTGATATCTTGGAGTGGGTTAATTTTCCAAAAAGAAGAGCACACTCACATTAATTAAATCTAATTTCTTTGAGTCGCTTCATTTTGTGTTCGAAGTTTTATTAAACAATGACCGTACTATACCCATGCTCACCTTTCCGCAGAAGTAAGACTAGCAATTACATTGGGAGGTGCAAGGGAACGCTGAAAGGAGGAGCTGTGAATCTCATTGCGGTGCATGTAAGGGCCACATAAACTCTCTTTACTCGTAGTGGATTAATTTTTCGGAGTTTTATTAAACATAGATACACATGCAATCAACAATGATCACTTTATCAGGACTTTAAACAAAGCACAAATACTCCCAAACAACATGCCTATAGGCGGAACTGTCATTCTACAATCCCACAATATGGTGACCAATCACGGCGCATCGCATATCAACAAACTTACAAATAACTTTAACATCAAACATATAATCCTGCCGATGCGAAGTTGCAATGACTATGTCACATCGCAACATAGGAACTTTTATAACTTATCGCATTTCGCTTGCCTGCAAGTTTAACTCTTATACCGATAATGGTTAAACCATAAATCATGCGATGTGTGATAAGTGCTAATGCGATATGTCGACATGTGGCCCTTTTCCTCATCACATCGCAAGAAATATAACTTACACAGCCAAGTATTAACACTATCCGGTAAAATCTGTGATGTGCAAACTTATGATTTGTCATCCACCGTTGATCTGCGACCAGATCTAATGGTCAAAATTGCTCGCCCTCCATTGCATCGCAAGTTATATCATTTACCTTGCAATGTAATCTCTGTCGTTTAATCTAAAAATTTCAATTGTGTGATTTGATCCTCGTCGTCCAATTTCCTCCTATTGTAACATTATTTGATTTTGATAAGTTAGCATGGTAGTTTAGAAGATAAAAAATTAAATCATAAGTTAGAACATGGATGAAAAATAAAAAAATTAAAAAATGTTAGGAAAAATATATTTTATTACATCCATGTTAGAAAAAATGATAGAGTAGTTTTCTATAAATAAAGGAGGCAAAAGAAAAAATGTTAGGGAAGCATGAAATAAAAAAAATGTTTATGCTTTAGTGTTTAAAATAAAAAATGGCCACCTGTTTAAATGCGCCAGATTTTCAAAATGTAAAGTTTTAATTTATGTATGTTAAAACCTTTGAAAAAGGGTTTCATGTTCATTTATTAAATTGATATATATATATATATATATATATATATATATATATATATATATATATATATACGCATATTATTTTGTTATAAGCTCACTAAACGAAAAATTGGTTAAATCACTCAAGATATAGTGCTGGAATGTTTTGATAGCAAATCTTGAGCTCTCCTGAGATCCACGACGGAGATCAACTTCGCACCCATTGCCCCCTCCCCAAAAGTTTATTGTTAACGGGAGGTGGGGGGGTGGTTTCCAAACTCCGGTATTAATGGCCTCCCTTTTCCGCTACGTGGTAGCACAGTATCACTTCACACCCTCTCCGCCTTAAACCAGAAACCGGGAGGTACCCCCTCAAAATCCACCTTCAATTTTCATCTGCTGATGACTGTTTGTTCCTGCGCCATATTCGTTGTCGACCAATCAATCCTCTCCCTCCACGTCACTTCAATGTTACTCCCCAACTATCCACTATATCATTATTCCTCCCGTTGGGAAATAGATCCGCTCCTAGACCGTTAATTGGACTGTTATGAAATTAAACTTCATTAGACTGTTAGCCATGATCATTAAAGCTGAAGTGCAGTCTATAAAATTACCAACAGCCTCCTTCTCTTTAATTTACATTGTCAATCAAATTCCTTTCAACCTTCATTTCATTTCACAGCGAACTGCCATTTCTGAAAACACCCTTCATATTCTTGAAACCCTGTGATCGTTTCTTAACCCGAGCTTCAAAGTCATGTACTAGTTCATATCAGTCAAGCGTGGCACCTAAGGCCAAAATGAAGAAACAAACAATTCCTAAAGGTAAAGGCAAGAAAAGAGTGACAAAAGAAATATCAAATGTCGAAATTATTGCAGAGGTCATCTCTGAGGTCGCTCATTTAGCTATTGAGGTCATTCCTAAAGCTGCTAAATCCATTGTAGAAGACATTCCTGCAACTCTGGTAATCAATCTCGACCTCATACCGTTAGCCGACACTTATTCCAAAATCACAAACTCCCACTGTGAATTTGATTTCTATGAACTTCATGTGTGGCTAAAACAGAAGCACATGGATAACGAAGACCCTATCAGGTTTTGGGAATCTATGTTACCTCTGTTTTCATTTCCTCAAACTCACCCATTTCCGGATCTAATTTCTTGGTGCCAGAAGTAGTATGACCCTATAACCAGGTCAGTGGTGGATGAGAATGGAAACATTCTAATCACCATATCCCCTGAAACTATTAACCAGATGATTCTCATCCCTCCTTTTGATGCCTTATCCTATTTCTATCCTGCTGCCTTCATGGAACTTTATCATAAATTATCTTTCCCTCAGAGAGCTAAGATATTTGATATTTTCTTACCTGAAGATGCAGAGTTACCAAAGAGAAATCCCCCATATGCATCTTCCATATTTCCTATAGCTTCCAAACACTGCATCTCCCTTATTTCTTATCTGTTAAGATATCCAAATGATGAAACTGTTGATGAAACCATCCTAGGTTTCTTATCTATCTCCAGTCTTGACAATTCACCACTATTTATGTACAATTACAGCCATTTGTTGGTTGATATTATACATGAAAAATTCATTAACTTCACCACAGAAGGAGCATTTAATTACTCTTATGTGATTATTCATATTATTTTGTTTCAGCAAGCAGAAATGTTGCCTATTCACTTGAGTAGACAAGATGCACAGGGAGTGAATCAATCAGTGATTCACTGGATAGAATTGGTTAGAGCTTCATCAACAACCACTTCCTTCTCACAATTCATAGATTCATTCATTCATCTAGTAAGGCATCTCCTTACCAGTCAACTAGAGCCCAGAATTGGAGAAGAAATTAAAAGAATTATGCACCACAGTGAACAAGAAAAGACAGGTGATTAGTATCTGTATAAAAATTACACAAAAATCAGGGTGTATGGCTACGAACTACCACCATACAAACTTCCAAGAAATGTACCTATGAGAATTTTCTCCTTGGAGTACATAAGACGAATGTTGAATATGGATGAACTGCATTTTGTTTCAAGAAAGAGGAAAGCCCAATTTAAAATCAAGGCCAATGTTGAATCATTCATCTGCAATACCAGAGCAGCTGGTGCTGATGCAGATGCAATATTAAAGAAAATGTGTTATCAGTCAAGTCTTACCTGGTAATATAACCCCCATGGCATTATTTATTCTCTAAGGGTTGAACTCAAGACAAATCCTTACAAACATATTTCTAGAGTAGAAATAGAGAAATAAAAGAACTAGGATGAATGGGTAGAAGGTACTCTACATGAAGTAGATGAACAAGTAATTTCCACTTCAAATGTACAAACACCAGTGCCTGAAAGTAAGCAAAAAAAGAGGAGCAGAGAAGAGATACCAAATTCCAAGGAAATCATGAAAGGATTCATCTTACAACAAAAGAAGGAAAAGCTCACTTCCACCTTCGTTTCATAGGACAAAATACCAGAGATCATATATTTGGGAGATACTAAAGTGTCCACATCCACCAATGTTCCTCAGACTCCTCCATCAACATCACCTGCAAGAGAGGCACTAGAAATCATCCAGCATTCATATTCCAGGTCTTATGAAGAGAAAAATATATTTTCTAATTTTCTAGACTTCAAGTAGAAGAATGAAGCTCTCAAATTAGATGTTTACAACTAGTTATGGAAACATACATCTACATCACAACAAAGACTTCTCACTGCCTTTGACAGTGACAAAGTAAGGATGCAAATGGCCTTTCTGTAAGCAACAATGCCATTTCCAAAGACACGTGATGAGTATAAGAAGATTTTCTTCTCATTTGATACAAAACATATGCATCCAATTGACCAGATGGACATGCACATGCAGTCAAGAGAAATGCTAATTTCAGCAATGACCACAACAGCTATGTCTCTTTCCAAATTGAAAGTAGCACTATTAAATATGGAATCCCAGTTGAAGCTTGAGAAATTGTATTCATTAGCTAAAGACAACAGGATGAAGAAATTGGAAGAACTCGTAGTGAAAGTGGGATATGATCCTAAGGAAAACAAGGCAACTGAGGAAATTATAAAGAAGAAAAATGTAGACATTGTTTCTCTGTGAAAACAACTCAAGCTACCCTCAACTAAAGGCCCACAGACTAAAGAGATGGTAGAGAATGAATGTGAGAAAGAGGAAATGCTTAAGTTGATCATTGATCAAAATATGTAGATTAGAAAGATGAAAGAACAAATTGAAGAATTGCTGAAAGAGAAAGTAGCACTCGAAGTGAATATTGATCCTACTTTAGAAATTCAAACTTCTTCCACAGGTACAGAAGTTTCAGCAACTTTGTCTACAACTGATGCAGCAAAATTGGCACAAGAGTTGGCCATTCAGAAGCAAGCACATGAGAAATTACAGCAAATATTTCAAGTCCTTTGTCTCAGAGGATTAAAATGATACATTATATGTAGAAGAGATGCAAAAGACTCATCAGCTAGGAGTCAAAATCAAAGAAATGGAAAGTGAATCTTTTATGGCAGCAACTCTTGGAGAATCCAAGCAGAGAATTTGGGAAGACATCAACAAATCCATTTCTAAAATATGGTCATCTATACAAATCATCTTTGAGCAGTAGGAACTCATCAACAAATGCAGAACATAAATTCAAAAGCAAAAGGATCAACTTAAAGACAAGCCAAGTGAAGCTTTTGACATGATCAAGGTTCTTAATTCAAAGAACAGGGAGGAGTTGGAAGCAATCAATATCTCAGACAAGACTGCAACCATTTTGGAGATAAAGAAGGTTTTGTAGAAAAGAAACTTGATCAACCAGTTGCAGACCAAGTGTGAAGCTTTAAATGTTATTATTCAAAGGTTTCATACTAAATTTAATTCTATAAATCATAAAGGACTTCCAGGTCTAGTAGGAATAGACGATAAGTTGGTCAAGTTAGAAGATTACTGCATAAAGTTATACACCATTGCAATAGACAAGTCAAAGCTTGCAGATATCCAAGGTCAGATTACAGGGGAAGATTTTCTTGAAGCTATGCAATTTGATTTGATCATTCAACATCAGTGGAGACCCAGTGGAGAGATAGCTGAAAGGGTGAGATGGACTATCTGTTGTGACTACTAGTGATGCATTGATTGCATCTACATATAAATTGGATATGCCAATGAGAATTATGCAGTAAAGGAGAGTGGGATTTCATCAAATCTGTCTTTGTAATCAACTTGGATTGTGTAGTGGAGGCGGGCTATCAGGTGGCAAGAAATCAGTGCATGGATTTGCAGATTTCTTCATGTTAGTGTGTGATGATTGTATTGTACTGAGAGCTTGATGTACTAAGCTTTGTATGAGATTGTTACATGATCTCCATGATACATAATATATGATAGTTGGGGTTTTTAGCTTCAGGCTTTCCCGTTAAACAACTGTGTTATGTGCGATTGTTTTTATTGCTTCATGTGTTTGCAACTGATTTTAATTTCCACAAAAGATTAACAGTGGAAGGATTTTGTATTTAGGAAGAAGATAAAATATTTTTAGGTCAAGAGAATCTGGATATATACATGCATATTGTATATAATTTCTACATGATATCAGAGCAATGTTAATTCTTGAAGATTGCAATTATGAAGAATTGTTGAGTTTGTGCTGGTGGACAATTCGAATTTGTTGCAGAAAATTCTTAGTGCGACAGTTGAGTATACATTGAAATGCATTTCAATGGGTTGCAATTGGAGCATTCCCTTGATGGGACCTCGAATTACATAGCCTGGAAGGATAGGATGGAGGCAGTGCTGGAGGATAATGGACTAAAGGAGACATTCATCGATAGCGATGTTCCTAAGCCAGGATCTAGCAATGTTGCGTTACTTGACGCATGGAAAAAGAAGATAGAAAAGATAAGAATAATTTTGTTGGAAGGTGTGAAGGACCATATTATGTCCAACCTTCATAGGAAAGCCACTCCATTCTTAATGTGGAAGGCTTTGATAGATTTTTTCCAAAGCAGCAACGACCAGAGGAAGTTGGCGCTGAAAGACAAGCTCAGAAAAATAAAAATGGAGAAGGGCGACAGTATTCCAAAATATCTCACGAACATTTTCCACTGTAGGGATGATCTGGGAAGTGCGGGGATTACAGTTGATGATGAAGACTTGGTGATCTTGGCTCTCCTTAGGCTTTCGACGAGTTGGCATAGCTATGAAGACTATGTCAATGGACGGGAGAAACTGTCGGGATGGGAGCGACTTTGGTCATATCTTGTGCAGGAGGAGATAAGGCGGGGTACCAGGGATGGCTCTTCATAGAAGAATGAAGATGAAGAGAACTTTTCTTTGGCTGCAAAAGCAAGGAAATGGAAGGGGAATAAATTTCCTTCAAAATCCAATGCTAAAGTCAAGAAGAAAGATTTGTCCAAAGTGAATTGTTTTCACTATAACAAACATGGGCATTTCGCCACTAATTGCCCACAGAAGAAGAAGAAAAAGAAGGATGCTGGAGCTACAGCTGGAGAGGCCTTAGCCTCACAATTTGAACTTGATTTCTCTTTGATCATGTGCTTGGTTTCAAGATATATGGGATCGGTGTGGTATCTTGATAGTGGTGCGTCTTTCCATATGACGGAAGACAAGGAGTTGTTTAGTGACTTGGAGGAGAAGGACCTCTAGATGCATATAGGTATGGGTGATGATGGTCGATACAGTACGACTGACATTGGGACCGTTACCTTTGAGAGGGATTCCAGTAATCTATTCTTTTTGATGGATGTTATGCATGTTTCAGGTCTAAAGAAGAACTTGGTCTCGGTCGAAATGTTGGAAGACAAAGGTTATGATGTTGTTTTCAGTGAGGGAAAATCCTTCCTTCGACATAAAACAATGGGTCAAACCAAGAAGATAGGGATTTGAGTTAATAATCTCTACAATTTGGAGGTAGATGGCTGCGCTGCAATGATGGGCAAAGCAGAAGAAGTGGTGAGCCGAGATGAGGGCGAATTATGGCACAAGAGATTGGGCCATCTTCACCATGGCACTTTGAAGATTTTGCAGCAGATTTCTACTGGAATTCCCAAGGGTACACTTGCATAGTCAGATCAGTGCAAGGGATGTACTATGGGTAAGTTTGTGAAGACCACCTTTCATGAGAAGGAGAACCGTGCTTCGGTGATCCTGGAGAGAATTCACATAGACGTGTGTGGACCTTTCTTGGTTGCTTCAACAACAAAACACAGGTATTATGTTATATTTTTTTATCTATTCTCATAGATGTTGGATATTATTCATGTATATGAAGAGCGAAACATTCTCAAAGTTCTGTGAGTTTAAAGCATTGGTGGAGAAGGAGTCGGGGAAGCAAGTGAAAGCTCTCCGGAGAAATAATGGTGGTGAATACATCTCATGCGAATTCAAATACTTCTATAGAAAAGAAGGAATTCAAAAAGAAATCATAGTGCCTCATAACCCACAGTAGAATGGGGTCATGGAGAGGAAGAACAGAACGATCATGGGTGTTGCACGAGCGATGCTGCATGACCAGGGCCTACCGATGCACTTGTGGGTGGAAGCATGCAAAACTACGGTTTATGTGCAAAACCGTTGTCCTCATAGAGTACTTGGCATGAGTACACTTGAAGAAGATTTTACTGGTAAGAAGCCTGATATTTCTCATTTGAATATTTTTGGCTCATCTGTTTACATTCATGTGACAAAGGATGCCAAGAAAAATCTGGAGCCGACTGCATAAGTTGGGATATTTTTGGGGTACACAGAAACACACCATAAGTATCGTGTGTATTTTCTAGACAGTCGGATGACTGTGGTGCGATGGGATATAAAATTCAATGAGGTGAAAGCCATGAAGTTGTTGCTTGAGAGGGAGCTAGACTTGCATGCAGTGTGTAATATCCCAAAAGGGACAATGCAGTAATACTTCACACAATATAAGAACTTACAGCAAGATAAATAATAAATATAAGTACAAATCAGAACATGTAGAAAGAGCTAAGCCATTTTATTATATTGGAGATGATTCATTTACACAAGTACAGAATATAGGTAGATTTATCCAAAGAGATGAGCTAGGATCACCTTGAAAACATGTATACAATAGGTATAGCATAATTGGAGAGGCTCTGCAGAAAATAATGTGTTGTCTATTCAGCAGAATATAAACATATAGTTGCAGGCTGAAAAGAGAAATGCATATCTACTCAAAACTGGAGCTCTGATGATGCCAAGATTCAAAATCTGGCCAATTTGATGGATTCCCAAGATAACCCAGAAAGGATTTTCCAGATCTACAAATTTGGAAAAATCACCTCCCCGGGGTTTGATCCTTGATCTACTGGGAAATATAGATATCAAGCTAGATATGAAGGATAGATGGCTGAAATGTGTGCTCAGATAAGATCTATGCTAGAAGGGCTTATCCCTTCCTCAGATCTATGATCTAGAAGCTCTAAATCTAGCTTCTCAATCCTCCAATGATGATTGCAGTTGCTGCAACACAACTGCCTCTAAAAACTGCACTGTGAGGGGAAGAGAGGCCTTCTGTCTATTGAAAAATGTTGCAATAAACTCCAGGCTGATGGTGAGACTGATGGCAATGTGAGGGGATGATCCCTCACATGATTTCTAGCTGAAATACTAGCAACTTCCTTCCTCCTTTCAGATCTGCAATATGGACAACGTTATTCTTGAGGAGAATACTACTGCTAGGAGGTTAATAAGTTTTTCCCTGATGCTAGATCTACAATGTGGCTCTGGGAGTGATGATATATAATCCCAAGTGATGGGAATAATCCCTCACCCTAATCTCCAGCTGAAGTACTAAAGAAAACTTCCACCTTCCAAACTGATCTTCAGAAATATGCAGATTTCTGAATATAAATGTTCTACAGAAAGTAGAAAAAGGAAATGGCACTTAAGCCTGATGTATAATGAAGTAAAATCCTCTTTCTAGAGCTACTCTAAGAAAGAGGTGGGATTCCCGCCCAGGAACACCCTGTGCTAAACAACACTTGCAATCTCTACTAAACAGCAAGAATGCAGTGGAATGTCACTTGAGAAAGATCCTGGTAGGAGTCCCTACATCACTTGATGTGGCACAGAATGTAGGAGTCCCTACATCATAGCACAGACAGAGACAGTCACCTGACCGATATATTTGATACATGTCTCTTATGAGCAAGTGTATCATGACAGAGCCATCTTATTTCGAAGAAGCAATGCAGGAGCCCACATGGGTAGATGCCATGGTGGAGGAGTATGACTCCATTGTCAGAAAAAATGCTTGGGAGATTGTTCCAAGGCTGGTGGGAAAATCAGTTGTAGGATCAAGATGGATCTACAAGGTAAAGCAAGCTGCTGATGGGAGTGTCGAGAAGTATAAGGCAAGATTTGTTTCCCGGGGCTTCTCACAGATTGAGGGGATTGACTATGAAGAAACCTTTGTACCTGTCGCATGGTATTCTTCCATACGGACCATCCTTTCTCTCTCAGCACAGATGGGTTGGCACATTCATCATATGGATGTGAAGACTGTGTTCCTTAATGGGATCATTGAGGAAGAGGTGTACATTGAGCAGCCTGAAGGATTTGAGATCTTCAGCAGTGAGTCACATGTGCGCAGGCTCAAAAGAGTGATGTATGGGATGAAACAAGCACCCTATGCTTGGTACACTCGGATCGACAGCTATTTCACTAGACTTGGCTTCACCAAGAGTGAGGCACATGCAAACCTGTACCAGATTATGGTGGAGGGTAAGCTTTTTATCATTGTACTTTATGTTGATGATTTAATACTAACAGGTGATGAGCATTTGATACACTCATGTAAGGAAAATATTGCAAAGGAGTTTGAGATGAAGGATTTGGGCCTCCTTCATTATTTCCTTGGATTGGAAATATGGCAGCGGGAAGGTGAACTGTTTGTGTCTCAAGGAAATTATGCCCGGGAGATACTAGAGAAGTTTCACATGCAAGGCTGCAAGCCTATCAACACTCCTCTTCCAGGAAATTGGAAGAAAGAGGATGCTACATCGGCAGAGGTAGTGGATGCCACTGTTTATCGACAGTTGGTGGGTTCGCTCATGTATTTAGTCAATGCAAGACCAAACATATGCTATGTGGTGAACTAGCTTTCATAAGCGATGGTTAAGCCTACCAAGCTCTTTTGGAAGGCAGGCAAGCATGTCCTGAGATATCTCAGGGGCACATCTGAGTATGGTTTATGGTATAAATAGTCAGATGAGGTGAAGTTGCATGGCTTCAAAGATGCAGATTGGGCAGGAAGCCCAACAGACAGAAAGAGCACATCAAGGGGGATTTTCATTATTGGATCTATGGCAGTTTCTTGGTACAACAGGAAACACAGATCTGTGGCACTCAGTTTAGCAGAAGCGGAATACATGGCAGCAAGTCAAGCTGCATGTGAGGCTATCTGGATGAGGAAGATCCTGGTTGGTTTGTTCAGTTCACATTTAGATCCCACGGTGATACATTGTGATAATCAAAGTTGCATTAAACTCTCAGTTAATCTTGTGTTTCATGATAGATCTAAACATATTGATATTCGGTATCATCATATCAGATATTGTGTGCAGTGGAGGATTATGTTGCTTCAGTACATTCCTATGGAGGATCAGGATGCAGATATTCTGACGAAGGCACTCACTAGGAGAAAATTCGAATACCATAGAGGTAGGATCGGGGTGAAGGATAATCCCTATCTTGTTGAGAGGGAGTGTTGATACTCAGCAAGATGATGAGCTTAGTGAAAGGAGTCACCTTCACTAAGTGGACCCATAGGCTATTTTTGGTGTAGGTCTATTTTTAGACATGGTGATCATATTTAAGAAGTTGTAGGATGCTATTTGTGGATGGTTGATAAAGTTGGAAAAATAGATGAAATTCTATTTTTATAATATTGGGCGAAGTTTATTTATAGATAGCTGATCTAAAAATAGATGCATGTCAATTATTATTAGCTCTTAATAATAATCTGACACTAAACAACAACTTATTCTCTTGGAGAACTTTAGTTCAGTGCACATATGTGGCACATCAGTGGACTGAGGGAATTGCACAATTCACAAGGGTTTACTGGAGCTAATGCATGGAGAACTCAGTTAGAACTCAAGTGGCAGAGTTATGA
Source organism: Pinus albicaulis (assembly GCA_034641835.2). Taxonomy (NCBI): domain Eukaryota; kingdom Viridiplantae; phylum Streptophyta; class Pinopsida; order Pinales; family Pinaceae; genus Pinus; species Pinus albicaulis. The sequence goes on along the minus strand of CM076579.1, from coordinate 1,417,026,131 downwards.
CACAGTTGGAAGAAGTAGTTATGGAGTTGTATTCAGTTTAACTCAGTTAGACTCAGTTGAGCTAGTTGTATCTAGTCTAACTGATTGATACACTAGTGGGAGTGGAGTGAATTAATTAGTTAGTTAATTCACAAATAATAATTCATTAGTCAACTGAATAATATAGCAGTTAACTACAGTGCATGGCAATTTTAGTGGAGACCCAGTGGAGAGATAGGTGAAAGGGCAAGATAGACTATCTGTTGTGACTATAGTGATGCATTGATTTCATCACACACACATTGGAGTTGCCAATGAGGATTGCACATTCAAGGCAAGAGTAATTCGAATTCATTCTGAGCTATTCTTTAGCAGGGGTTGCGCAGTGGAGTCAGGCTAGCAGGAGGCAAATATCGGTGCATGGATTTGCAAGATTGTTCCTGATTAGTGTATGACGATTATACTGTACTGAGAGCTTGATCAGCTTTGTATGAGATTTTCATATGATATCCATGTTACATAATATATATTTGGGGTTTTCAGCTTCAGGTTTTCCAGGTTAAAAACTGTGTTATGTGCGATTGATTATTTTTGTTTATGCTTCACATGTGTGAAGCAATTAATTTCTCCGCAAAAGATTAACAAGTGGAATAGATTCAGTATCTTGCATAAATTTAAAAAGTGTGAGATCAGGTGGATCTAGGACATATGCATGCTTAGTCAAGGACCATATTATGTCCAGAATTTATGAGAAAGCCACTCCATTCTTAATGTGGAAGGATTTTACAGACTTGTTCCAAAGCAAAAGTGACCACAGGAAGTTGGCACTTAAAGACAAGCTGAGAAAAATAAAAATGGAGAAAGGCGACAGTATTCCAAAATACCTCACGAAGTTTGTCCACTAAAAGGATGAACTGGGAAGTGTGAGGGTTACTATTGATGAAGAAGATTTGGTGATCTTGGCTCTCCTTGGGCTTTTAAAGATTTGGCATAGCTACGAAGACTCTCTCAATGGACGGGAGAAACTGCCGGGATGGGAGCGACTTGGTCGGATCTTGTGTAGGAGGAGATAAGGCGGGGTACTAGGGATGAATCTTCATCAAAGAATAAAGATGAAGAGAATTGTTCTTTGGCTACCAAAGCAAGGAAAGGGAAGGGGAAGAAAAATCCTTCAAAATCCGGTGCTAAAGGCAAGAAGCGGGATTTGTCCAAAGTGAAGTGTTTTCACTGTCACGAGCATGGACATTTCGCCTCTAAATGTCCACGAAAGAAGAAGAACAAGCAGGTTGTTGGATCTGCAGCTGGAGAGGCCTTAGCTTGCAATTTGAGCTTGATTTATCCTTGATCACTTTCTTGGTTTCAAGCTACATGGGATCGGTGTGGTATCTTGATAGTGGTGCGTCTTTCCATATGACGGGAGACAAAGAGTTGTTTAGTGACTTGCAAGAGAAGGACCTCCAGATGCATATAGAGATGGGCGACGATGGTCGGTACAATGCGATTGGAATTGGGACCATTACCTTTGAGAGGGAGTCCGGTAATCCATTCTTGTTGAAGAATGTCATGCATGTTCCAGGTCTGAAGAAGAACTAGGTCTTAGTCGCAATGCTGGAAGACAGAGGTTATGATGTTGTTTTCAATGAGGGAAAAGCCTTCCTTCGACTTAAAAAAATGGGTCAAACCAAGAAGATAGGGGTTTGAATTAAGAATGACTACAAGCTAGAGGTAGATGGCGGTGTTGCAATGGTGGGCAAAGCAGAAGAAGTGGTGAGCCGGGATGAGGGCGAAATATGGGACAGGAGATTGGGTCATCTTCACCATGGCGCTTTGAATATTTTGCAGCAAATTTCTACTGGACTTCCCAAGGTTACTCTTGCACAGTCAGATTAGTGCAAGGGATGTACTATGGGTAAGTTTGTGAAGACCACCTTTCATGAGAAGGAGAACCGTGCTTCGGTGATTCTGGAGAGAATTCACACAGACATGTGTGGACCTTTCTCGGTTGCTTCAATAAAAAAACATAGGTATTATGTGATATTTGTTGATGAATATTCTTGTATATGCTGGATCTTATTCATGCAGAAGAAGAGTGAAACGTTCTCAAAGTTCTGTGAGTTCAGGTCATTGGTGGAGAAGGAGTCGGGGAAGCAAGTGAAAGCTCTACGGAGCGATAATGGTGGTGAATGCATCTCTGGCGAATTCAAAGACTTCTGTAGCAAAGAAGGAATTTGAAGAGAACTCATAGTGCCTCATAACCCACAACAGAATGGGGTCATAGAGAGAAAGAACAAAATGATCGTGGATGCTACACGAGCGATGCTACATGACCAGGGCCTACTGATGCACTTGAGGGCGGAGGCATGCAACACTGCGGTTTATGTGCAAAATCATTGTCCTCATAGAGTACTTGGCATGAGTACACCCGAAGAAGCCTGATATTTCTCATTTGAAGATTTTTGGCTCACCTGCTTACATTCATGTGACAAAGGATGCCGACTGTAGAAGTTGGGATATTTGTGGGGTACACAGAAACACCACATAACTATCTTGTGTATTTTCCAGATAGTCAGATGACTGTTGTGCGACGGGATATAAAATTCAATGAGGTGAAAGCCATGAAGTTGTCGCTTGAGAGGGAGATACACTTGCATGCAGAGGAGGAACTTCTTGTTCCCAAAGATGAGCCTCTGGATGTGGATTAGCCATAGGAGGAGATTCATGGAGTGGAGGAGTCCACTCATGCAGAACCAAACATCAAACAAGGCAGAAAGCGTACCACAGAAGCTAAGAGACTGAAGCTTGATGCGGCATAGAATGTAGGAGTCCCTACATCATAGCACAGATAGAGATAGTCACCTGACCGATATACTGGATACATGGCTCTTATGAGCAAGTGTATCGTGACAGAGCCATCTTATTTTGAAGAAGCAATGCAAGAGCCCACATGGGTAGATGCCATGGTGGAGGAGTATGACTCCATTGTCATAAACAGTGCTTGGGAGATTGTTCCAAGGCTAGTGGGAAAATCAGTTGTAGGATCAAGATGGATCTACAAGGTAAAGAAAGCTACTAATGGGAGTGTCGAGAAGTATAAGGCAAGATTTTTTGCCCGGGACTTCTCACAGATTGAGGGGATTGACTATGAAGAAATCTTTGCACCTGTCACATGGTATTCTTCCATATGGACCATATTTTCTCTCTCAGCGTAGATGGGTTAGCACATTCATCAGATCGCTATGAAAACTGTGTTCCTTAATGGGATCATTGAGGAAGAGGTGTACATTGAGCAGCCTGAAGGATTTGAGATCTTCAGTAGCGAGTCACATGTGTGCAGGCTCAAAAGAGAGATGTATGGGTTGAAACAAGCACCCCGTGCTTTGGTACACTCAGATCGACAGCTATTTCATTGGACTTGGATTCACCAAGAGTGAGGCAGATGAAAACCTGTACCAGATTGTGGTGGAGGGTAGGCTTTTAATCATTGTACTTTATGTTGCTAATTTAATACTACCAGGTGATGACCAGTTGATACACTCATGTAAGGAAGATCTTGCAAAGGAGTTTGAGATGAATTATTTGGGCCTCCTTAATTATTTCCTTGGATTGGAAATATGGAGGCGAGAAGGTGAAGTATTTGTGTCTCAAAACAAGTATGCCCTGGAGATATTGGAGAAGTTTCACATGCAAGGCTGCAAGCCTATTGACACTCCTCTTCCAGGAAATTGGAAGAAAGAGGATGCTACATCGGCAGAGGTAGTGGATGCCACTGTTTATCGAAAATTGGTGGGTTTGCTCATGTATTTAGTCAATACAAGATTGGAAATATGTTATGCGGTGAACCAGCTTTCACAAGCGATGGTTAAGCCTACCAAGCTCTTTTGGAAGGTAGGCAAGCATGTCCTGAGATGTCTCAAGGGCACATCTGAGTATGGTTTATGGTACAGACATATGGATGAGGTGAAGTTGCATGGCTTCACGGATGCAGATTGGGAAGGAAGCCCAACAGACAGAAAGAGCACATCAGGGGGGGGATTTTCAGTATCGGATCTACGACAGTTTCTTGGTACGACAGGAAACAAAGATCTGTGGCACTCAGTTCAACAGAAGAAGAATACATGACAGCAATTCAAGCTGCATGTGAGGCTATTTGGATGAGGAATATCCTGGTTGGTTTGTTCGGTTCACATTTAGATCCCATTGTGATAATCAGATTTTCATTAAACTCTCAGTTTATTCTGTGTTTCATGATATATCTAAACATATTGATATCTGGTAACATCATATCAGAGATTGTGTGCAGCAGAAGATCATGTTGCTTCAGTACATTTCTACAGAGGATTAGGATGCAAATATTCTGATGAAGGTGCTCACCAGGAGCAAATTTGAATACCATAGAGGTAGGATCGGGTTGAAGGATAATCCCTATCTTCTTGAGAGGGAGTGTTGAGATTCAACAAGATGATGAGCTTAGTCAAAAGAGTCGCCTTCACTAAGTGAGCCCGCAGGCTATTTTTGGTGCAAGTCTATTTTTAGACATGGTGATCATATTTCAGAAGTTGTAGGATGCTATTTGTGGATGGTTGATCAAGTTGGAAAAATATATGAAATTATATTTTTAGAATATTGGGAAAAGTCTATTTATAGATCCCTGATCTAAAAATAGATGCATGTCGATTATTATTAGCTCTTAATAATAATCAGACACTAAACAACAACTTATTCTCTTGGAGCACTTCAGTTCAGTGCACAGATGTGGCACATCAGTGTACTGGGGGAATTACACAATTCCCAAGGGTTTACTGGAGCTAATGCATGGAGGACTCAGTTAGAACTCAAGTGGTAGAGTTATCACACAGTTGGAAGATGTAGTTATGGAGTTGTATTCAGTTTAACTCAGTTAGACTCAGTTGAGCTAGTTGTATCTAGTCTAACAGATTGATGCACTAGTGAGAGTGGAGTGAATTAATTAGTTAATTAATTCACAAATAATAACTCATTAATCAACTGAACAATACAACAGTTAACTACAGTGCATGGCAGTTTCAGTGGAGAACTAGTGGAGAGATAGGTGAAAGGGCAAGATAGACTATCTGTTGTGACTATAGTGATGCATTGATTGCATCACACACACATTGGAGTTTCCAATGAGGATTGTGTAGTCAAGGCAAGGGTAATTCGAATTCATTCTGAGCTATTCTTCAGCAGGGATTGCGCAGTGGAGGCAAAGATCGGTGCATGGATTTGCAATATTTGTCCTGATTAGTGTATGAAAATTGTACTGTACTGAGAGCTTGATAAGCTTTGTATGATATTTTCAGATGATCTCCATGTTATATAATATATAGTTGGGGTTTTCAGCTTTAGGATTTCCCGGTTAAAAACTATGTTATGTGCGATTGATTATTTTTGTTTATGCTTGACATGTGTGTGCAATTAATTTTTCTGCAAAAGATTAAGAAGTGGAATAGAGTCAGTATCTTGCATAAAGTTAAATAGTGTGAGATCAAATGGATCTAGGAAATATGCATGCTTATTGCATATAATTTCTACATGATATTTCTCATTAAATGAGACATGATATCCAATCTCATTCACATTAGTAGTTGCTCAACTACCTCTTTTTGTAGATCTAGGCTAAATTAATCCAAATTCACACACACAAAGTGAATATTTATTCTTATTGAGTATTGTGGGTCCCTCCACCCTTTTATTTACTTAATTCATTAAGAAAATCAAGGACTCTAATATTCCAAATATGATGTGAAAATTTGGGAATATTACACAGTGGAGGAACTGCCTGTTCCGAAAGATGAACCTCTAGATGTGGATCAGCCACAGGAGGAAATTCATGGAGTGGAGGAGTCCACTCATGCAGAGCCAAACATCAGACAAGGCAGAAAGTGTACCATAGAAGCTGAGAGACTGAAGCTTGATGCGGCACAGAATGTAGGAGTCCCTACATCATAGTGAAAACAGAGACAGTCACTTGACCGATTTACTGGATACATTGCTCTTATGAGCAAGTGTATCGTGACAAAGCCATGTTCTTTTGAATAAGAAGTGTAGGAGCCCACATGGGTAGATACCATGGTGGAGGAGTATGACCCCATTTTCAGAAACAGTGCTTGGGAGATTGTTCCAAGGCTGGTGGGAAAATCAGTTGTAGGAACAAGATGGATCTACAAGGTAAAGCAAGCTGCTGATGGGAGCGTTGAGAAGTATAAGGCAATATTTTTTTCCCAAGGCTTCTCACAGATTGAGGGGATTTATTATGAAGAAACCTTTGCACCTGTCGCACAGTATTCTTCCATAAGGACCATCATTGCTCTCTCAGCGCAGATGGGTTGACACATTCATAAGAATGATGTGAAGACTGCATTCCTTAATGGGATCATTGAGGAAGAGGTGTACATTGAGCAACCTGAAGGATTTGAGATATTCAGCAGTGAGTCGCATGTGTGTAGACTTAAAAGAGTGTTGTATGGGCTGAAGCAAGCAACTTGTGCTTGGTACACACAGATCGACAGTTATTTCATTGGACTTGGCTTCACCAAGAGTGAGGCGTGTTAGCTCCCCGTAATTTGCTAGATTGATTGAGATACAGATGGACATGGTAACATCAAACCAAGCTTTGGAATCCAAGGACCTAGCCTTCCTGGATTCGGAGAGGGATCTCTCTAGTAGGTGCAAAGATATGAACTTGTTTGTTGATTAGGGTTGATTTTAGGCTAGATTTTAAGTGTAGGGTATTTTGATTGTTTTTGGTTGGGTATGATGCTCCGATGGATTTAGATAGAAAACATGGAAGATTGTTAAGTCATTGGGCAATGGAGTCAAACAAGGTCATGATGAGTTCATCAATGGTTTTAAGAGCATTTGCAGGGAAATTTTAACTTGGTTGGTAGGTCTTTGAGGTTGTGGTGGATGATGAGATGAACATTAAACTTGAGAATAAGAGCTAGTGAATGGCAGAACTGAATCCTTGATAAATTTTTTGACTAAGAGAGTTAAAAAATAATAAGCATGGAAAGAGAATCAAAGGAATAAGTGAAACCTAATCCTTTTGATTTCAAACTGAACACAGATGATTATCCAAGACAAACATTCAAATGAAATTGTAGAAAGGCAAGAAACTTGTTTAACTTTCATAGATTTCACTATCAAGAGAAGAAAAACATTTAAGATGCACAAGTAGTTATAACTATAGAAGAAGAGAAAAATCTGAACATCTAAAGTTACATGTGTGAAGGTTCTTTGAAACAAATTTAGCTAGCAAAGGCAAAGAGCATGATTCAAACATACTTCTTTGACAAACCTAGGCAAAGCTTCTTTAAAGGGTTGATTCCAAAACAGAGTATTCCAGTAGCAACAATATGAAAAAATAGCCATAAATCATACTTGAAAATAACTGATCTAAAACATTCAAGAAATGGACAAGCTAAGAACTTCCTAGAGAGCAAGATATGGATTCCCTAATATATCTCAACAGAAGAAAACATTAAGGCAGTGAAGGACAAACAGAAGTAAGGTGCCATCAGGAAAAAATTCTTAATCTAAATTTTTTGTCCTATTGCAACATAGCAAGATGGAAAACATAATGGAAAACTAGAAAACATGAACATAAGAAACACTTCACCACCAACCAAGCTTATGGATCCTGCAAACAGTCTCTATCCATCAACAAGCAAACCAGGGCATGCATGAGTTCCAAGACATCAAATTGTCATCAAAAACTCCAAGAGACTATGTATTTGCTTCAGCATAAGTCATCAAAATCCAAATAATACATAAGAGCCTCATGCTATATTTATGGAGAAAATGAGGAGGTGGAAACCCTATGAGACTTCTAGAAACCCTAATTTAGCTATAAATGTCATAAATGTGCTTAATGACCATGCAAGGCCCAAGACACATAAGAGATAATATAATAAATGAAAAAAATCAAAACATAACTCCCAAATCAAATCAGGAGTGTTTTGTCCCAAAAAAACATTAAAAAACCAATTTGTCATTAATCATTGTCTTTTGTTGACTTTTTGGCCTATGTCAGTCTGTTTGCGTAGCACCACTTTTGCAGAAAATAGGCTTTTTTGCAACTAGCTTTTGAACCAGTTCCCGATGTTGGATTTAGCTCCATGATAGCTCGTTGGAAAGCTTGAAGAGTATAATTTCCAAAAATTCCTGTGGTTTCCTAATCCAGTCCCTATAACCCTATCAAAAATGAAAAAATATCTAGCCTATCATTTGTGCAGCGCCATGCCCAAAACAGGGGCAGAAAGGTGTTTTTTGAGGTGTTGTTTGACCTTTTGAGGGGTCAAAACAGCTCCAAATCCTCTGAAATTTTTTGTGGATGATATTTAGGTCATAAAAAATCCAAAAATTTCAAGCTTGCCTTCAGAGGATTCCCCAAGAAAAGTAGGCCATAATTTCATAAAAAACAAAATCTTCTTCAAATTTCCTCAAAATTGGTGTGGACCCTCCTTAGATGTTTCTAGATAGTTGCTGAGAAGCCTCAGCCAAAATTCCAAGGCTGTCATGCTCATTTGGGCTTTTTAGGTTTTTTATCTCAAGGAGAGCTTCTTTGAGTTTGGCATTTGCAAGCCTGCTCTTCCTTACATAATGTTTGGTCATCTTCTTTTGGAGGACAAGGCCTCTCTTGATCTTCTTGAAGTACTTGTGTTCATTTTTATAGTACTGAATAACGCGTTGTGCTCTTTCAAAATATTCCTCCCATTCTTTGATCTGTGCATATTTTTCTAGGAGTAGCATTTTAGTGGTCATCTCCTCATCCTGCTCATCACTATCTAGATCAATGAATTCAGGCCCTTGGGTAGTTTTCTTCAGCCTCTTACTCCTCCTTACCTTTTCTTGCTGCTAATTTCTTTCTATCTTCTTCTTGCTTTTGTCCACTCCTTTGATGGCTTAAGAAGATCAGATGGCCCCTTGCCTTTTTGAGGCACAAACACATATCTTTGTCCTCTATAGTATGTGCATATGTGAGGGATGGTGATGGAAGTTTTGACCATGTTTTCATCATTGCTTTAACCCCCCTCTTGAATTTTTTCTTTACTGAGGTTTTCTACTTGTTTATTTTCTGCATTATCACTTTGAGTTTCTTGATCCTCAAAAAAATGACTAGTGTCATGACAGTCTTGATAGCTGTCAAGACTGTCATGAACATTTCCTTGGCTTCCTTGTACATCATGCTGACTGTCTTCTTCATCCTGCTCACTGCCTTGTGTTTTATCACTATTTTCCCCATCACTCCCCATATCCTCCCCCTCTTCTTCATGTATTTCTATATTGGCCTCACTGACTTCTTCTCCCTCACCCTCATCACCATGTGATTCTTGATGTCCACTTCCTGTTTCACTTGATGCATCAAGAGAAGTAGAGGAAGAGATGTGTGACTGTGGTGAAGGTACTTGTGTAGATGAGGAAGGCATATGTGTTTGAAGAGGATGTTGTGGTTTAGAAAAGAACTCATGGACTATGAAAGCATCCCGAGGTAAACCTTGTTGTTTGAGTTGATGTCCAACCACCATCTTGATCAGGGAATGGTGGAACAAGCTAGACATTTGCTGGGGAAAATTCCTCCTGTTAGGCCTCTGTAGTTTGCAAGATTGGCAAATACAAACACTGCAAAGCCTACATATGAACCACTTTTGGATTCTAGGATCTAGCCCTCCTGAATCCAGAGAGGGATCTCTCTATAAGTGCAAAGATTGATTTATCTTTTAAGGTTTTAAGTATGATATTAGGCTAGTTATTAAGAACAAGGGTTTCGTTTGTTTGTTTGGTTGGGTATGATCTTTAATTGAGTAGAAAGTTCTGAAAATGAAATGGTTTCAAAGGGGCGAAGGTGCTTAAAATAAAAAAAAGGTTCAGCTGATAGGACAGGCATGAAACAACACTTAATCCATTGGGCTATGGAGTCACAAAATGTTTCAATTGTGCAACAATTTCAAGAGTGGTGTTAGGTCCATATATCACTAGTATAGTCCCTTATTATTGTTAGTGTAAACCCCTTATTGTTATTATTGTACCCTTGTAACCCCCATTTTTTTATTATTGTGCCCTTAAATTATTATTGTTAGGTTGGCTAGGATTACATTATGGCCCACTAGGATTACATTATGGCCCCACGGACTCTTATATATAGAAAGGAGGTTTTGTGAATTGTATCATCCAAGAATTTTTCATTTATGTAATGTATTAGAGGTTTCCCCCTCGAAGTGGCTCATTTTTAAGGCATTGATATCTCTTTTCTTCTCTTTTTGGAGCTGGTTACACAACATTTGGTATCAGAGGTTTGGATTCTAGGGTTTCGCTGCTCCAAACTGGTCATCGTGGAATTTTCGCTATAAATTTTTTTCTAAGAAGGTTTACAAGCTGAAATTTTTAAGGTACGAAGCCGAAATCCTGAGGAAGATTTTCTAAAAATTTCAGAGCTTGGTTCGCAATATTTTCGGAGATATGATTTGTAGAAGTTAGGTATTTTTTCAGGCTCCTAAACAGGTCATCGTGGAATTTGCATTATAACTTGTTTTCTACTGAGGTTCAGAATCTGAAATTTTTATGGTGCGAAGCTGAAATCCTAAGGAAACTCGTCAAAAAATTTCAGAGCTTGGTTCACAATATTTTTGGAGATATGATCTATGGAATGTAGTGCTTTTTCAGGCTCCTGAATTTCATCTCAAAAAGGTGATCGTGGGAAAATTTCAATAACTCTCTCTCTGAGCATCAGATTGGAGTGCCGTAAAAAGTGGTCGCAAGTAAACTGACTTTAGTTTCTTAGCTATCAATTTTAGAGGTGAAGGACAAAAAATTGACACGTGGAAATTTGTACAAGTTCGCTATACTGAACCAGTCCATAATTAGGTCATTGTGGGAGATTGGACATAACTTTGTCTTGGAGAATCCAAATCAGGTTAGACCTGTGGAATTCAAAAGAGAATTCAGAGGGCTACTTCAGTGCTGAATTTTAGATATTTAAGAGCCACAATCATATAGATAATACAATTTCAATATCAAGCTCCTCAAAAGAAAGTAAAAGGTGTGTATTTTTTTTCCGAATTGCATAAGTCTTGTTTGAAGAATCAAGTTGAATTGATTGCAAAGGCATATTGTAGAATAGATATCAGTATTGGATTATAAAATGGCCCCTAAAAAGAATTCAATATCCATTAAGCCTTTGGAAAGCTCTACTATGACTCATGAAGACGAAGAATTGCAACATGATCTATCAAAATTACAAGAGCAAGTGCAACAAATTTCACTCTCACAAAGAGCAACAAAAAATGAAATGGAAGTTTTGAAGAAAGGCATGGAAACTAAGATGGATGGCATGCAAGCTAAGATGGATGGCGTGGAAGCTAAGATGGATGGCATGGAGGCTGGCATGGAATCTAAGATGGATGACATGGAAGCTAAGATCGATGAGAAAATGGAAAACATGAAGAATTTTCTAAAAGTAGACATGGAAGGTTTGACAAAGTTTATACAAGAAAGGTTTCCTAATGGTGAAAAGATAGTAGAAGAACCTCATGATGAGAACAAAATAAATGTTAATTGTGATTTCATAAACTCTAATGTTAGCGGGAAGAACCACCATATTCCAAAAATGGATATGAGGAAGTTTGATGGAAAGGATCCTGTAACATGGATACTACAGATGGAGCAATATTTTGATCTCCATAACGTGCAAAACACACAAAGGTACGCATTGCAACTTTACATTTAGAACAAAATACATTTGTATGGTATCGATGGCTTTGCTCCCGTAAAAAAATTGTCACTTGGTCAATTTTTACAGAGGAAATGATAGCACATTATGAGGATACAAAGAGAAACACCTTCTTTAACCAATTGATAAATCTCAAACAAAAGGGTTTAGTGGGGCAGCACATTGAGGACTTCCAAAAATTGAATATAAGGGTAACTGATATTCCAGAGGAACACAGGATTGATCTCTTCATAGACACTTTAAAGGATAACATCCAACATGAAGTTCGTGTTTTGGAACCTGATTCATTGGAGAAGGCATTCAGGTTGGCAAGAAAAGTTGAATGTAAAATTATGGCGACAAGGAAGCCTACCACTCAATTCTATAAATAAGGAAGTGTTGCTACGCCTAGATTTTCACAACCTACAAGGTTGACACCACAACAATTGGAAGAAAAAAGAGCAAAAGGGCTTTGCTACAGTTGTGATAGAAAATACACTAAAGGTCATAAGTGTGCTGAGAAGAAATTATTTTACATAGATTGTGAAGAGGAAGAAGAAAATGAACAAGAGGAGGATATACACCAGGAACCAACCCTAGAAGAGGAAGAAATGAATCCGACCATATCGTGTAATGCACTGGCAGGAATTACCACTCCTCAAACTCTCAAGATACAAGGACAAATCAAGAAGAAAAAGGTAATAGTGTTGATTGATTCAGGTAGCACCCATATTTTTATTCATTGTAAGGTAGCCAAGGAATTAAATTGTTTCCTATACCCAGCACCAGAATGTCAAGTGATGGTTGCAAATGGAGGAACTATAAATTGCTCTGGAAAATGCCATAATATCAAGCTAACCATGGGGGTATATGTATTGACTAGTCCAATGCTTTCCATTCCTATGGGAGGTGCTGATGTTGTACTAGGAGTACAATGGTTACAATCTTTGGGGACGGTAGCTTTTAATTTTTCAAGAACTTTTCTTGAAATTTTTTTCAGAAGGAAAGGAAGTCGAATTACGGGGTATTGAAGGGAAGCCGGGAAGGATAATAAGCTCTAATGTCATGACAAAGCTTCTAAAGAAAGAACAACGAGACGTAATTGCACAATTATGCTCACTAGAAGTTCCAACATCAAAATCATCTATTTCTGCAGATCTCCAACAAGTCTTGGACAATCATTCCAAGGTGTTTGAAACTCCCAAAGGACTCCCACCTATTCGTGATCATGATCATGCTATTCATTTGATTCGAGGAAGTGTTCCTCCAAACATCAGGCCTTATAGATATCCTTACTTCCAAAAGAGCGAAATTGAACGTATGATTGCAGAAATGTTAGAGGCGGGTATAATTCAACCTAGTGAAAGTTCTTTCTCTGCTCCTGTAGTATTGGTACACAAGAAGGATGGATCATGGCGAATGTGTCCGGATTATAGGGAGCTCAATAAGCTCACCATTAAAGATAAATTTCCCATTCCTGTGATTGATGAATTATTGTATGAATTACATGGAGCAATTTATTTTACCAAGTTGGATCTTCATTCAGGATATCATCAAATTAGAATGAAGACTGAAGATATTCCAAAAACAACATTTCGAACTCATGAGGGTCATTATGAATTTTTGGTCATGCCTTTGGCCTTACCAATGCACCTTCTACATTTCAAGGGTTGATGAATTCCATTTTCAAACCCTTCCTTAGAAAATTTGTGCTATTATTTTTTGATGATATACAAATCTACAGCAGGTCTTGGAAGGATCATGTTGAACATGTTGACAGGGTGCTCAAACTATTGCAGGAGAAACAATTATATGAAAAAACATCCAAATGTTTCTTTGGGGTACAAGAGGTGGAATATCTGGGTCATATTGTATCTCACGAGGGTGTTAAGGTAGACCCTAACAAAATTAAAGCCATTAAGGAATGGAAAGTCCCCACAACCATAAAGCAGTTGCGAGGATTTCTCGCGTTAATAGGGTATTATCGCAAATTTGTTAAGAATTATGGGAGAATAGCAGCACCTCTAACAACATTATTGAAGAAAGATGCATTTTCATGGACTCCTGAAGCAACTAAGGCCTTTGAACATCTTAAAGAGGCAATGTGCCTAGCACCAATCTTAGCTACGCCAGACTTCACAAAAGCCTTTATTGTGGAATGTGATGCCTCAGGAAATGGAATTGGTGCAGTTTTAATGCAGGAAGGAAGACCCATTGCTTTTGAAAGTCGTCCAATCAAAGGAAAGTATTTACATAAACCTATTTATGAGAAGGAAATGTTATCAATATTGCATGCACTAAAGAAATGGCGAACTTACCTAATGGGAAGACACTTCAAGGTAAAAACTGATCATGATAGTCTTAAACACTTTTTGGAACAAAGACTATCTTCAGAAGAGCAGCAAAAATGGGTCACAAAGATGTTGGATTATGACTTTGAAATAATCTACAAAAAAAGAAAGCTTAATGTTGTTGCAGATGCACTCTCAAGAAAGAATGAAGAGGTGGAAGCATTGCTTTGTGCCATTTCTATTATCCAACCAGATTGGATAACCGAAGCAAGGGATGAATGGAAGAAGGATGAAGAAGTGTGGACACTCATTCAAAAATTGTAGCAAGATCCTAGTACATCTGATACATTTAGTTGGAAAAATGATTCCTTATGGTACAAAGATCGCTTATATCTTTGTAAGAATTCCCAACTAAAACAAAAAATTCTTCTGGAATTGCACACTTCTCCTTTAGGAGGACACTCGGGATTTTTAAAAACTTACCAAAGGGTGAAGAAAGAATTTTTTTGGGATGGCCTTAAATCTGATATTCAAAAGTTTGTGATGGAATGTTTGGTTTGCCAACAGAATAAAGTTGAGACAATTAAGACCCCGGGACTTCTACAACCTTTATCCATTCCAAGTCAAAGTTGGGAAGAGATTTCAATGGATTTTATCACAGGTTTACCTAAGTCCGAAGGAAAGAATGTCATCATGGTGGTAGTTGATAGACTTACCAAGTATGCACACTTTTGTGCATTATCTCATCCATTTAAAGCAAGTACAGTTGCTACTACATTTATGGACAAAATTCAAAAGGTACATGGAGGCCCAAGGGTTATTTTGAGCGACAGAGATCCCATTTTTACTGGAAATTTTTGGACGGAGTTATTTTCTTGTTTGGGTACTCAATTAGCTCATAGATCATCTTATCATCCTCAATATGATGGTCAAACTAAGATAGTAAATAAATGTTTGGAAGGATATCTTTGTTGTTTTGTATCTGATAAACAAACACAATGGGTCAAGTGGTTACCTCTCGCTGAATGGTGGTATAACACTTCCTTCCATACTGCAGCAAAAATGACCCTATTTATGGCACTTTATGGATATCATCCACCATCCATAACATCATATTTAAGAGAAAATTCGAAGGTTCAAGCAGTGGAAGATCACATCAAGCATCAGCAAGACGTTCTCCAACTCTTAAAGGATAACCTGACTTTGGCACAAAATCGAATGAAACAACAGGCAGATCAACATCGCAACGAGAGAAGTTTTGATGTAGGAGATTGGATATTTTTACGGCTACAACCATACAAACAAATGTCCCTCAAGCAAGATAAGAATGATAATAAATTATCACCAAAGTACTATGGTCCTTACAAGGTGTTGCAAAAGAATCGTATTATGGCATACAAATTGGAGCTTCCTGCTTCTTCGCGAGTACATCCAGTTTTCCATGTTTCATGCTTAAAGAAGGTTATAGGTGAAAATCTTCCGGTTCAAACAATATTGCCAGAACTTGATGAGGAAGGAAAAATAATATTGGAACTTGAAGCAATCATGGAAACAAGAACTCGACAGCTACGAAATCGATCAATTTCAGAGTATCTCATCAAGTGGAAGAACTTACCCACTGAAGATTCTACATGGGAGGATGACAATTTTATACAGAAGCACCCGGAGCTACTCAAGCGTTGAGGACAACACTTTTTTTGAAGGAGAGGGGCATGTTAGGTCCCAATATCACTAGTATAGTCCCTTATTATTGTTAGTGTAAACCCCTTATTGTTATTATTGTACCCTTGTAACCCCCATTTTGTTATTATTGTGCCCTTAAATTATTATTGTTAGGTCGGCTAGGATTACATTGTGGCCCACTAGGATTAAATTATGGCCCCATGGACTCCTATATATAGAAAGGATGTTTTGTGAATTGTATCATCCAAGAATTGTTCATTTATGTAATGTATTAGAGGTTGCCCCCTCTAAGTGGCTCATTTTTAAGGCGTTGATATCTCTTTTCTTCTCTTTTTGGAGCTGGTTACACAACAAGTGGTCCAAGGGGCAAGTCATCTATAAAAAAATATCTTTTGGATTAAATGATGGAATGGAACATTAAAAGTGTTGTGAAGGTGGAAAAAGCCAATAATTTCAACAAGGATTTATCAACTTTCCAAACAAGAAAATCCTTTTTAAGTTAATGTTTGAAACCAACCAAAGGACAGGGCTAACCATAGACTTCTTTGGACAAGCTTGTATTAAAGCTAACTTATCAGACAAACAATCTAGTAATCCACATGACTACTTTCAGAAAGGATGAAAACATATAAGAAAACAAAGTGTAGCTTAAGATCAAGTAAGATATCATTAAAATATAGGCCTTCTTTCAGCACACTTTTAGGGAAACTTTCAACCAACCTTTGGAGAAACAACTAGAATACATGACAAACCATAAACTTTCCTAGTCCGTCTCTACTTAGCATGTAATGAAAATATCATTCAAGAACAATGTTTAAAGTTTAGACAGTAAGACATGGGCTCACCAACATTACTTGACTTCTTGGATTGTATTAAATCATTCTTAAATACACAAGGAGGAAAACATAAAGATAAAGCTTATCAGTGAGAGTAGGGTACTTGTAAGAGTAAATCCTAGCTCTATATTTGTTGTTCTTTATCAGATAAAAATGAACAATTTTATGGAAAACATAAGAAAGAAAAACAAGTACAATGAGAGGCACATCACCAATGGTATAGACCAAGATCCCATGAATCAGCTTGTGTATTGATGTCAATCCACTTACATACTTCAAGTCCAATGTTTCAGTACAACAACAACTTCTCTTTTCAGCCTAACTTATTTGATTACAAATAGAGCTTCAATAGCCTCTGAGAACTATTTACATGTAGAAAGTTCGAGTAGCAAGTATTACATCAAAATCCAACAACCAACCCTTTACAATGTGCTCCTCAAGGAGATTTTATAAGAGAATGAGGAGGTGGAAGAGTTTCCAGGGTTGAGTATCATTAATTCTACACTTAATGTGATTCCTAGCCTTGAAAACCATGTGAGGCCTAAGGCAGGAAAGCATCCAATTTACAACTCTATCTCATAACTCTATTTTCTGCTTTTAGGCTTAGTGGGTAAAAAGATTGAATTTAAGGCTCTTTTTATCTTTTTAAAATAACTTTACTGACAGTTAAAAATATGTTCTCTTGTTGGTAATAATTGTTCAGCTGTCTTTAGGCAAATATCTCCTAACTGAGATAACTATGCCTTCATTTGATTTATTGAGGCGGCAAGTATCAATTTGGTAGCTGGGGGAATTCAATTAGCCCCTTTGATATGGATTTTGAGGTGTCCTTCGTTGTTTCTGTCTCCTTTTACTTAAACACTGATTTACCTTTAAACACTATGTTTATGCCTGATTTCAGGCTTTGAGACTTTATCTTCAATCATCCTTGAACTGCTGACTGTGTCTATCTGCTTCATTTGTGGATTAGGCCTTCGATCTTCGAACTTATGCCTTAATCACTTTAAACTTTGATTAAAATTTTTAATTCTGTCACTTATGCTCTAATATTCACTTTTGACACTAATTTTCTTCAATTAATTGATGTACACTGTGTTTGCTATTTGCAGGTGTGTAGAGGGTTTCATGATATCAAAAATGCTCATGAGGCATGGGTAGAATCATAGTTTTGAACCCTGCAGATTCCCTTTCTACGTGAATAATGGCCTATGGATCGTCATCCCTGGCCTTCGTTTTATTTTTAAAACTGTGGTAAAACCCATATAACCTACACAGAAAAAACAAAAATTATAAAAATCCTGTGAAAATAGGTTTAACAACTACTTTAGAGGTCTGGGCACGAGGGTGAACAAGAGCCGTTGGATTAAGACAACCAACGGTGGAGATTTCTTGGTGAAAAATTTCGGGAGCAAGTTGGGTAAAAAAGTGAAATGGGGGCAATATTAAAACAGGACCGCCCGATCTCAGAGATCGATGGCCAGGATTAAAAGATGAAAAGCAACGTTGATGAGGGCAGTGGTTTCAGAAAACCATTAATGGTTTTCGTGCGGACTCTGGGAGGGTAGGTAGTATGAAAAAAAAACGTGATTCCATATGTTAGTCGACACGTGGAAAATGGAAATTGCCTATTTCATGCAGAACTTGTGCACTGCGGGGAGGTCCAAGAAATTACGCGATATGGGTTTTCATCCGTCGGATGATCATTGGGAGATCTGACGATGCGGATAAAACGCGATGGGTGGAAAGCTGCATGGAGGATGTATGGTGGGGCATAGGGCTCAATGGCGCGCGATGGGACTGTGACCATTGTTCTGAGGGAAGGAGCGCAAACCAAAGGCTATTATTGAGTGCGAAAACTCAATAGTCCTGAGGGAAAATGGAGTGGGCTAGGTAATGACGTAATGCCTTGTCGTGTAGTGGACGGGTTAAAAGGTGAATGGGGTTCATTGCGTTGCGTCTCGATCCTTGGATTCTGCGATCAGATAGTTGAGATGAAATAAGGTGGCAGAGGTTTTTTGAAAGGAGAAAAGGGAAGGCTGGATGAACGGGAAGAAGAAAAAGGCCCAATTGACGTTGATCTGTAGAGATCAATGGTCCACATTAATCCAGACCAAAACGTCAGGATAATGAAAAAATAAAGGAAAGTAAGGCTCGGGAAAGGTTTTTAGGCCTTTTAAGCACCCAACTGCGGGGCTTCGGCCACATGGAGGAAAAAGGTTTAGGGTAATAAGCCCTCAGGGGATTAATGCCTTTATAATGTAAAAAGACTGTTTTTAAGCCCAAAATAGTGATTTTTAAGCCAAAATGAAGGTTCCGATAGATGAAAGGAGAGGTTTTTAAACCAAATAAAAGGGAAATATAAGGTTTAAAGGAGGGTTTTGATGGTTTGAGAATCAATGAAGGTTAAATGGAGGGATTTTATGAAGGGAATAATGGGTGAAAATGGGGTTTGTTTATGAGTAAAGGAGGAGTGAAAATGATGAAAATGGAGCTTTAAGCAGTTTTTCTCTTGGCAAATCAACAAGTACTAATAGTGAAACAGTAGTGAAGATTAACTCAAAGGGTAAATATCATCATAAGACTTCAAGAACTAACAATTTGGTCATGAATTGTTTCTTGAAGGCTAAAAAATATTTAGCCACCATTTGATATGAAATTTTTTTATAGGTGGCTAACAGTGGCTCCACAAGTGGATGGCATCTTCTTGAAGGTGTCAAGAACCTCAGCTATTGATCTCTAGCTTTCAGTAAACCAGTGCCTTCATCCATTTGGGCATCAAATTTCTTTTCCTTTAGCTGATCTTTCTTTGATTTGACAATCTTTGAAACAAACTGAAACAATGGAATTCTATCAAAACAACATTTCTACCTACACATTCCTAATGATCCTAACATTTTTTTCTTCTTTCAGAGTGCATTTGGACTTGCAACCCTTTTCATCAATCATTTTATTCTTTTATTGAAAACATAAAACTAGTCTAAGTCTACTATTATTTCTCCATGAACTCAGTTTAAACAGTTGAGTTCATAAATTCTCTACCTAACTACTATCTATCAGGATTAGATTGTCTGATAGACCTTTATTCTCTAAATTCTAAAACAGAAAATTTAAAAGCAGCCAAGCCAAGATTAAGCAATTTGACTTGCTACAGATCAACGGCATAAAAACAAGCTGCACATAGATTTTATTTGCAGAAAAGTAAAACAAAATTGTGAAGGATTAAGATCTGAAAACTAAAACATCCTTCATTATTTCTTCAGCTCTGTTTTGAATTTGTTTGAGTTGTCTTTTCTCTCTTTCTAGTCCAAGTTTTGAGCATATTGGGACTAGCTTGTTTTCTATCTTTGGCTCAAGATAAATCTAATTAGAGCCATTCTTCCTTTGAAACTCATAGGTTCATATTTTGAATTTGGGTGAACCTTGGTTTTTCTATCCTAATCTGCCTTACTGATAAGCCAAGATTAAGCTCTTTAGAAAATCTAATTCACTAACCTATCAGCAGTAAATTGAAAGACTAATTAGTCATGATTAGGCTGTATGACTAACTAGAAGTGTGTTTTTAGGAGTGGCACTTGAGCTTGCACACTTTTAGACTTTGTCTCCCTTTTTTGGTATGGGGTTGTACCTTTCTTGTTTTCATTCTGCCCTCTTTTCTCTTTTCTATTGTTTTTGTATTTTTTCATTTTTTCTTTCAAAGCAGGAATCAAAAACTAACTAAATGCTCAAAGGCTGAGCTTTATTGACATTCCTATCTAACCTAATCTAACCTGAAAATCTCTGCTGCTTTATATTGTACAATAATGCCAATGTAGCCAGTTGAGTAGTGACAAAAAGGAATAGAGAAACTGACTACTAGTCAGAGGTAACCACAATACATATTGAATCTTAATCTTTAAAATCAAGGCTGTCACAGGAGGTGACAACATTTTATGTCTTTGGCTCCTGCAAAGGATCCACACTTGAGAATTTGAGCCAATTGGGGCCTCCACACACTCTTCCATAGGATCAATAAAGAAAAGATGAGAATTCTCTTCTTTTTGGCTCTCCATGATTGGTAGGTTTTCTGCCTCTAAGATATCAGCTTTGAGGAATGCACCTTCAGCATGTTCCTTGGAAGCATCATCATATTTGACCTGAAAATCAACAAGCAGTGAAATTTCTTCTTTCTCTAAATCTATGCTTGCTTCTAGTGTGAATTCAGGTTCTTTGGATGATAGATTGATATCAGCAATGGGAAATGATTTCTCTTGAAAAGATAATATATCCTCAGTAGGACAGTCTTGTATTTGTTTTTCTTCCCCAAAACTGGTCTGAATTTCTCTTGAATTGTATATTGTTTGCTTTCCCAAGGTCTTAGACATGTACTAGAAACAAAGGCTAATCCACTGGCAAAAATGTTTTGGTCTTTAGGAGCAAGGGTAAGTTGGAATTATTTAAAAGATTTTAACAAATCCATGGTATCATCCTTATAGTCTCTGAGTCCGGGATGTTTAACCATGCATTCTTCATTCACTTGCTTAATTACCAATATTGCATTTCCATGAACTGTTATCCTCTGGGCTCCTAATTTATTCAATAAGTGTAGCCCTAAAAGAAGTGTTTCATACTCTATGATGTTATTTGTGCATCGAAACTTCAATTTATATGAATAGGCCTTAGAATGATTGTTTTATGTATTGTAAAGCCATATTCCTACACCTGTACTAGTTTTACTATATGACCCACCAAAATTCATACTCCAAAGAGGTCTGGTTTCAATTTTACCTTTAATTTCCCTACTATCCTCTCTGTTTGAAGTGCCATTTGGTTGTTCTGTGGGATAGGCACTATGTTGATGATTATTTTGTTCAAATGAAGGCTCGGAGGGTGGCTGTTTGTTTAGTATTTGATCAATTTCTTCTTCTGTCAAAGGAGAGATTTCTCTTTTAGCATAAACATAAATACAGTTGCCCTCTTTCTCTTGTGTAAACTGGTTTTGAGGCTAGATACCTTTTTGAGCCTCTTCTAAGGGATCTTTACTTGTGCTTGTAGGGAAACTTTGAGGATCTTATACTGTTTCCTGAGCTACTTCTATTTCAAACAAGTCTTCATGATTTTTATGATACTCAGTTAGAATACAAGGTTCATGAGTTTTTTCTTCTATATTATCAAGATGCCACTCTTTTTGTATAATGTGAAATGCGTTATAACATAGATTGAGAGTCCCTATATGTGCTGGGTGTCTTTTCATATCATACACTGTGTTTTCTAAGTGGCTATTTGTTTCCACAAAGCACTGCTCACTATTAGAATTTTGATTTTGTTTGTAGAGATGTCTTAATGGTAAAACACAAGTTATAGGGAGGCAATTCGGAATTTCTTGAAAATATTCCTTAGTATCTACTATAAAGTCTTGATCATCATACATGTCTTGCTCATTTCCTAAGTTTTGCAGTGGTTGAGTTTGTTCTTGATTTGGAAAAAGCATTGGCTGCTCTAGATCATCAATATTTGAATTAGCCTCACCTGGAAGGGATGATGAATCATTATTTATGCTATCATGGATATCTTGAGGAATGTATTTTATTTCTTGGTTGATTTCTTTCTCAACTGATTCATCTATATTCTTAAAAAAATTTCAATAAGATATTAAACTCATGAATGGCTGTTAAAAGATCTTCAGGATGCATTTCTTCCAAATCCTCATCATGGTCTATAATGTATTGGGTGAGGTTTTGTGATGGATCATAATGTATTTCACCCCATGATAATGATGTCGTGTTTCCTTTATAGTTCTCGTAAAACACATATTCAAGGTCCTTTAAAGAAAACAAACTACCAGATTTCAACCATTCATACCAATCCTTAGCTTTTCCTTCTAATGTTAACATGAACCATTTCATTAGGCAATCTTCATGCCATTCAACCTTTAACCTCCATACATGTATGTGAAATTTGATAAGATGTAATAGTGAGTTTTCAAACTTTTCACCCTGAAAAATAGGAAGGTTATCATCCCATAATACCTGTGGCATCTTATGTGGAAACCCAAGGATATGTTCTCTACTCATTGGGGCATATCTTCATTGTATTCTTGGAATCATTTTGGAAATTGGATAAGAGTTCAATGTATCTGTTCAATCAGTTCAGGGTCTTCTACTAGTGGAGTCATTTGGTCTTTTGAGAGTTGTGGAGTCACCAGGTGGATGATTTAAACTTTTCTATCCACCAACAGTATGGTTTGGTTTGCTCAAAGCATTCCTAAAGGGATCTACAAAGACTGGAGGGGTATTAGGCCTATTGGAGGCCAGTGGAGTCACCAGGTGGAAATTTTTAGCTCTTTTGGAGGTAAAATGTTTTATGGTCCACCACCATTAACCACTCTAAAATATTTTTGGGTTTTCTAAGTTTTTTCAGTCCTATGGGTTATGAGAGTGTCCTAAATTTGTTTCAACACTTAGCTACGGTGATGAGACAAATAGAGTTTACTCTTATGGCTTAGCTAGCTGATTCCTTCAAGGTTTGATAAGGATCTATGAGAATCCTAAGGGTTTCTTAGTTTGTCACTAATTCAAATAAGTCCTATCATGATCACCATTTTATTTGGTAGTGCTTGAAGAGAGCTACTTATACTACACTGAATATTGAGTGTTGTGTCTTAAGGATTTTACTCAGAATGTCCCCAGTATGGTCGCCAGAATGTTAGGCCTTTGTATTTTGCAAGATTGGAAAATACAAACACTACAGAGCCTACATATGAACCACTTTTGGATTCTAGGATCTATTCGTCCTGAATCCAGAGAGGTATCTCTCTATAAGTGCAAAGATTGATTTATCCTTTAAGGTTTTAAGTATGATATTAGGCTATTTATTAAGAAAAAGGGTTTTGTTTTTTTGTTTGGTTGGGTATGATCTTTAATTGAGTAGAAAGTCCTAAAAATGAAAGGGTTTCAAAGGGGTGAAGGTGCTTACAATCAAAACAAGGTTCAACTGATAGGATAGGCATGAAACAACACTTAATCCATTGGGCTATGGAGTCACAAAAGGTTTCAATTGTGCAAAAATTTCAAGAGTGGTCCATGGGGCAAGTCATATATAACAAAGGATCTTTTGGATTAAATGATGAAATGAAACATTAAAAGTGTTGTGAAGGTGGAAAAAGCCAATAATTTCAACAAGGATTTATCAACTTTCCAAATAAGAAAAGCATTTTTAAGTAACTGTTTGAAACCAGCCAAAGGACAGGGCTAACCATAGAATTCTTTGGACAAGCTTGTATTAAATCTAACTTATCAGACAAACAATCCAGTAATCCACATGACTACTTTCAAAAAGGATGAAAACATATAAGAAAACAAAGTGTAGCTTAAGATCAAGTAAGATATCATTAAAATCTAGGCCTACTTTTAGCACACTCTTAGGGAAACTTTCAAACAACCTTTGGAGAAAGAACTAAAAGATAGGACAAACCATAAACTTTCCTAGTCTGACTCTACTTAGTATGCAATGAAAATATCATTCAAGAACAATGTTTAAAGTTTAGACAGTAAGACATGGGCTCACCAACATTCCTTGACTGCTTGGACTGTATTAAATAATTCTTAAATACACAAAGGAGGAAAAAATAAAGATAAATCTTATCAGTGAGAGTAGGGTACTTGTAAGAGTAAATCCTAGCTCTATATTTGTTGTTCTTTATCAGAGAAAAATGGAAAATTTTATGGAAAACATAAGAAATAAAAACAAGTACAATGAGAGACACAACACCAATGGTATAGACTAGGATCCCATGAATTATATTGTGTATTTATGTCAATCCAGTTACATACTTCAAGTCCAATGTTTCAGTATAGCAACAACTTCTCTTTTTAGCCTAACTTTTTTTATTACAAACAGAGCTTCAACAGCCTCTGAGAACTATCTACATGCAAAAAGTTCGAGCAACAATTATTACATCAAAATCCAACAACCAACCCTTTACAATGTGCTCCTCAAGGAGAGTTTATAAGAGAATGAGGAGGTGGAAGAGTTTCCAGGGTTGAGTATCATTAATTCTACACTTAATGCAATACCTAGCCTTGAAAACCATGCAAGGCCTAAGGCAGGAAAGCATCCAATTTACAACTTTGTCTCATAACTCTATTTTTTGATTTTAGGCTTAGTGGGTGAAAAGATTGACTTTAAGGCTCTTTTTATATTTTTAAAATAACTTTACTGACAGTTCAAAATATGTTCTTCTTGTTGGTAATAACTGTTCAGCTGTCTTTAGGAAAATATCTCCTAACTGAGATAACTATGCCTTCATTTGATTTATTGAGGTGGCAGGTATCAATTTGGTAGCTGGGGGATTCAATTAGCCCCTTTGATATGGATTTTGAGGTGTCCTTTGTTGCTTCTGTCTCCTTTTACTTAAACACTGATTTACATTTCAACACTGTGTTTATGCCTGATTTCAGGCTTTGAGACTTTATCTTCAATCATCCTCGAACTGTTGACTGTGTCTATCTACTTCATTTGTGGATTAGGAATTTGATCTTCGAACTTATGCCTTAATCACTTTAAACTTTGATTAAAATATTTAATTCTTTCACTTATGCTCTGATCTTCACTATTGAAACTGATATTCTTCAATTAATTGATGTATACTGTGTTTTCTGTTCGCAGGTGGGCAGAGGGTTTCATGATATCACCAATGCTCATGAGGCATGGGTAGAATCATAGTTTTGAACCTTGTAGATTCCCTTTCTATGTGAATAATGGCCTGTGGATCATCATCCCTGGCCTTCGTTTTATTTTTAAAATTGTGGGAAAACCCATATAACTTGCACAAAACAAACAAAAATTATAAAATTCCTGTGAAAATAGGTTTAACAAATGCTTTGGAGGTCTAGGTGCGAGGGCGAACAAGAGCCGTTGGATTAAGACAACCAATGGTGGAGATTTCTTGGTGAAACATTTCGGGAGAAAGTTGGGTGAAAAAGTGAAATGGGGGCGATATTAAAACAGGATTGTCTGATCTCAGAGATCGATGGCCAGGATTAAAAGATGAAAAGCAACATTGACAAGGGCAGTGGTTTCAAAAAACCATTAATGGTTTTCATGCGAGCTTTGGGGGGGTAGGCGGTATGCCAAAAAAAAACGCGATTCCATACGTTAGTTGACACGTGGAAAATGGAAACCGCCTATTTCACGCGAAACTTGTGCACTGCGGGGAGGTCCAAGAAATTATACGATATGGGTTTTCGGTCGTTGGATGATTGTTGGAAGATCTGATGGTGTGGATAAAACATGATGGGCGGAAAGCTGCACAGAGGATGTATGGTGGGGCATAGGGCTCAACGACACGCGACGGGACCGTGACCGTTGATCTAAAGGAAGGAGCGCAGATCAACAGCTATCATTGAGTGTGAAAAATCAATAGTCCTAAGGGAAAATGGAGTGGGCTAGGCAATGACGTAATGCCTTGTCGCGTAGTGGACAAGTTAAAAGGTGAATGGAGTTCATCACATTGTGTCTCGATCGTTGGATTCTACGATCGGATGGTTGAGATGGAATAAGGGGGCGAAGGTTTTTTGAAAGGAGAAAAGGGAAAAACGGATGAACGGGCAGAAGAAAAAGGCTCGATGGATGTTGATTTGCAAAGATCAACGGTCCACATTAATTCAGACCAAAATGTCGAGATAATGAAAAAATAAAGGAAAGTAAAGCTCGGGAAAGGTTTTTAGACCTTTTAAGCGCCCGGCTGCGGGGCTTTGGGCACATGGAAGAAAAAGGCTTAAGGTAATAAGCCCTCAGGGGCTTAATGCCTTTATAATGTAAAAAGACTGTTTTTAGGCCCAAAATAGTGATTTTTAAGCCAAAATGAAGGTTCTGATAGATGAAAGGAGAGGATTTTAAACCAAATAAAAGGGAAATATAAGGTTTAAAGGAGGGTTTTGATGGTTTGAGAATCAATGAAGGTTAAATGGATGGATTGTATGAAGGGAACAGTGGGTGAAAATGGGGTTTATTTATGAGTAAAGGAGGAGTGGAAATGATGAAAAATGGAGCTTTAAGCAGTTTTTCTCTTGGTAAATCAGCAGGTACTTTAGGACTAATAGTGAAACAGCAGTGAAGATTAAATCAAAGGGTAAAGATCATCATAAGACTTCAAGAACTAATAATTTGGACATGAATTGTTTCTTGAATGCTAAAAAGGATTTAGCCACCATTTGATATGGCAGATTTTTATAGGTGGCTAACACCTCCTTTGAACAACAGAACTCATTTTCACAATAATCCTATAGAGATAGTAGGGTAGGTCAAGTGCCTTAACCCCTGTAAAATTCATAAGGAGTCTAAGATGATAGGTATAGACCCTGGAGTATCTCCCCTCATAGGTGAAATACCTCATGATAGCCAACATCAAAGGTGCATATATGTGTTTGAGATGTGAAAAAGGTAAAACAGTGATACTGCCCTATCTATACCTCCTTTTGAGAAATGGCTAAAACAAATATCTTTCCAGCTTACCATTATTGAACCATTTCTCACCCACTGAGGGGATATTGTTGGCCTCAGATATGGACACTGTTGAAATCTCAAATTTAATCCCTGTAAGGTCTAAATGTTTGTTTTGAAAATTAACGATGAGGAGCCTTGTAAGCTCGGGATTACTCTTCACCTATTTGACCCTCTCACAGAACTGAAAACATCTTGTGTTTTGGAAGCATGAAAAGATCCTAGGAGAGGATGTGATAGCCACTCCAACCTCTTAACTTTCCGTCCCTTGTGCTTTGATTTTGGAGGTCCTTGATTACCTTGACTATCACTACTCTTTTCCATCTCTGACATGGTGATGGGGGGGGGGCGGCGCAGGGGGGGGCACTGATTTGGAATTTTTGAGGCCTTTTGAGTGTTTTTTGCAACTCAAGGTTTCTAATCACAAATGTAGCAATCACCCTTAATTTCCTCTCCCACACTTTCTGCTGTTTTAATTTTAGTTTCAAAGGGTCACTGTTTTCCTTGTCTTTGACCTAGGGTTTCACCCTCCTAGGCTAGTACTTTAACCATTTGAAAAAAAATGTTTTTGTAAATTTTACTTGGGGATTTGCAAAGAAAAAACACTTACAATTTTTCTTTAAACTTGGAGGCACCCTTGAATACAAATTTGTGTAGTTGGGGGTCTTTCTGCCCTGTTTGGCACCTCCCAAAACTTTTCACAATGCCTGGGTGGCTGAACACCCTTTTGCACAGCGTTGGGGTGTCGGACGCCTGTTTGCATAGTGCCTGGGTGTCAGCTTCCTATTTACGCAGTGCCAGTGAAAAAAAAAAACCTCTACACGTGTTTTCGAGCAGGTCAGGCACCTTTTTGTGTAACGCCTGAACTTTGCACATCGTAGAAGAATACTTTGCGCAACACAGTGTAGAAATAGACGGGAAGAAAGGCACTTTGCATAGCGCCGATTATAATTTTGCGTAGCACCTGGATTTTGTGCAGTGTTTTGAGGAATTTGCCTAGAAATGGCCCAGAAGCTCTGTTTTCTCTCCTTGGATTTTTTCTCTCCTTGCAAAGTGTGGGAATGATTTACTCAAAGAATTCAAAATCCTTAATTCCTTTGAAAAATAAAAATCAAAATATGAAACCCACTTTTGTAATGTTTAGTGTTTATTTATCTTTTCTCACTGTGCCCCATTTTGACTCTTTGAAGGTGGCGTATTTGATCTACAAATTTTCTTTTCTCTATTTGCTGGGGGCCTCTCAGGTTTCTCTTTAATCTTAGCAATCTACTTGAAGATATCAAGACTATCCATGTCCACTTTTTGAAGGAAAAGAAACTTGTCTTTGGATTATTTATCATTTTATACAAAAAACAAACCTATCCTCTTTTTTTCCATTTCTCCCTTTTAAACTGATATCCCTTATATACCCTTTGTAGTCTCTCAAAGCTTATTCATCACTTTGCAACAATATTCAATGTGGATTTGATGGCGGTTGCAGTGGATTTTTTCCTTGGTGGCCTTTGTGATGGTCTCTTGCCTACCACCACTGTTTGGTTCAACAACCCTAAAGAAACCCTGTTTCTCCTTTAAACATAGGCCTACTGCCCTTTTCTCATTTGTGGATGTATTCTAGTGAAATTTTCTTCCCATTACTTTACCTCTCCTTTTGTTGATGGAAACCTTGATCATTTGTTTGCAAAAATATGAACAAGGGCAACTGTCCCTTGTAATATTTGTGTTTTTAAGCTAAAAGGCTTTTCTTGCATGACTATTTAACCAATCTTGGGTCAAATTCTTGATTTTATTCTTCTTTGAATATAATTTCTTCATATTGGAAAGCATAGTTTGTAGGGTGCCAAATCCATCCTATGGCTGAGTGGAACCTTAGGTGACCTAATGGGGATTTCTTGGATTTGGGCTTTGGACTGAGATCTAGATTTAGGGTTCACAAGTGTAAGCTAGTATCCATTCTAGGCTTGGTGTATTTGATAACCTAAGGTTCAACATAATTGACTATCCAAAGGGCTTGCAGAGACAATCAGTGTTTGGGAATATTATGGAAGAGGCAGCAAGGTTATTTTATTATTAGGTTTAGGTAGTAGTGGAGAATTCTGGAGGTAAGAAAAAATAGTGGTTTTGAGCCAAGGAGAAAAGTTACGTTTAAAAAATGAATGGCTTGAGCCCCTGGTGGGTCTTCTGGGAGTAGTGGGCCAGTCATCACTAGATAGGATGACAAAATAGTGAAAATTTTATCTTGAGGATAATGAAGGCAGTGAGATTTCTAGAACTCACTATGTTCTATAAACTTTGTTTCTATAAATCTTGGGGTAATCATTTAGTCATCACCAAAGCAAAAATTTATTGATGACTAACAAGGAGGATGCAAGCCTCTACCAAATTTTGGTGGAGGGTAAGCTTTTAATCATTGTTCTTTATGTTGATGATTTAATAATAACGGGTGATGAGAAGTTGATACACTCATGCAAGGAAGATCTTGCAAAGGAGTTTGAGATCAGGGATTTGGGCCTCCTTCATTATTTCCTTGGATTGGAAATATGGCAGCGAGAAGGTGAATTGTTTGTGTCTCAAGGAAAGTATGCCCAGGAGATACTGGAGAAGTTTCACATGCAAGGCTGCAAGCCTATCGACACTCCTCTTCCAGGAAATTGGAGGAAAGAGGATGCTACATCGGTAGGGGTAGTGGATGCCATTGTTTATCGACAGTTGGTGGGTTCGCTCATGTATTCAGTTAATACAAGACTGAACATATGCTATGCGGTGAACCAGCTTTCACAAGCGATGGTTAAGCCTACCAAGCTCTTTTGGAAGGCAGGCAGGCATGTCCTGAGGTATCTCAGGGGCACATCTGAGTATGGTTTATGGTACAGAAAAACGAATGAGGTGAAGTTGCATGGCTTCACGGATGCAGATTGCGTAGGCATCCCAACAGACAGAAAAAGCACATCAGGAGGGATTTTCAATATCGGATCTACGGAAAATTTATTGGTACAGCAGGAAAGAAAGATCCATGGCACTTAGTTTAGTGGAAGAAAAATACATGGCAGCAGGTCAAGCTGCATGTGAGGCTATTTGTATGAGGAAGATCCTAGTTGGTTTGTTCGGTTCACATTTAGATCCTACATTGATACATTTTGATAATCAGAGTTGCATTAAACTCTCGATTAATCCTATGTTTCATGATATATTTAAACATATTGATATCTGGTATCATCATATCAAAGATTGTGTGTAGCGAAAGATCATGTTGCTTCAGTACATTCCTACAGAAGATTAGGATGCAGATATTCTGACGAAGGTGCACGGCAGGAGCAGATTCGAATACCATAGAGGCAGGATCGGGGTGAAGGATAATCCCTATCTTATTGAGAGGGAGTGTTGAGATTCAACAAGATGATGAGCTTAGTGAAAAGAGTCACCTTCACTAAGTGGGCCCGCAGACTATTTTTTGTGCAAGTCTACTTTTAGACAATGTCTATTTTTAGACATGGTGATCATATTTTAGAAGTTGCAGGATGCTATTTTTGGAGGGTTGATCAAGTTGGAAAAATAGATGAAATTATATTTTTATAATATTGGGAAAATTCTATATATATATCGTTGATCTAAAAATAGAAGTGTCGATTATTATTAGCTCTTAATAATAATCCGACAATAAACAACAACTTATTCTCTTGGAGCACTTAATTTTAGTGCACATATTTGGAAAATTAGTGGGCTGAAGGAATTACGCAATTCCTAGGGTTTACTGGTGGTTCATGCATTGAGGACTCAGTTAGAAATAAATTGGAAATGTTATGACAGAGTTGGAAGAGTAGTTCATGGAGTTGTTATTCAATTTAACTCAATTATTGGAGTTAAACTCAGTTGAGCTAGTTGTATCTAGTCTAAATGAATGATACACTAGTGAGAGTGGAGTAAATTAATTAGTTAATTGATTCACAAATAATAACTCATTAATCAACTGAATGATACAACAGTTAACTACAGTGCATGGTAGTTCCAGTGGAGACCTAGTGGAGAGATAGGTGAAAGGGTGAGATGGACTATCCATTGTGACTACGAGTGATGCATTGATTGCATCTACATATACATTGGATATTCCAATGAGAATTACGTAGTCAGGGAGAGTGGGATTGCATTGAATTGGTCTTTGTAATCAACTTGGATTGCATAGTGGAGGCAGGATATCAGGTGGCAAGAAATCAGTGCATGGATTTGCAGATTTCTTCATGTTAGTGTGTGACGATTGTATTGTACTGAGATCTTGATGTACTAAGCTTTGTACGATATTTTTACATGATCTCCATGATACATAATATATGATAGTTGTGGTTTTTAGCTTCATGCTTTCCCGTTAAACAACTGTGTTATGTGCGATTTTTTTTATTGCTTCATGTGTTTGCAATTGATTTTAATTTCTGCAAAAGATTAGCAGTGGAAGGATTCTGTATTTAGCAAGAAGATAAAATATTGTTAGATCAGGAGAATCCGGATATATACATGCATATTTTATATAATTTCTACATGGTATTAGAGAAGTGTTAACTCTTGAAGATTGCAATTTTGAAGAATTGTTGAGTTTGTGCTAGTCGAAAATTCGAATTTGCTACAGAAAATTCTTGGTGCGACAGTTGAGTATACATTGAAATGTCTTTCAATGGATTGCGATTGGAGTATGCCCTTGATGGGAGCTAGAAATACATAGCCTGGAAGGATAGGATGGAGGCGGTGCTAGAGGATAATGGACTAAAGGAGTTCATCGATAGTGATGTTCCTAAGTTGGGATCTAGTGATGTTGCATTACTTGACGCATGGAAAAAGAGGATAGCAAAGACAAGAAGAATTCTGTTGGAATATGCGAAGGACCATATTGTGTCCAACCTTCATGGGAAAGCCACTCCATTATTAATGTGGAAGGATTTGATAGATTTGTTCCAAAGAAGCAATGACCAGAGGAAGTTGGCGCTGAAAGACAAGCTCAGAAAAATAAAAATGGAGAAGGGATACAATATTCCAAAATATCTCACGAAGTTTGTCCACTGTAGTTATGAACTGGGAAGCGTGGGGATTACTGTTGATGATGAAGAATTGGTGATCTTGGCTCTCCTTGGGCTTCCGAAGAGTTGGCATAGCTATGAAGATTATGTCAATGGATGGGAGAAACTGTTAGGATGGGAGCGACTTTGGTTGGATCTTGTGCAGGAGGAGATAAGGCGAGGTACTAGGGATGGCTCTTCATTGAAGAAGGAATATGAAGAGAATTTTTATTTGGCTTCCAAAGAAAGGAAAGGGAAGGGGAAGAAATTTCCTTTAAAATCCGATGCTAAAGGCAAGAAGAAGGATTTGTCCAAAGTGAAGTGTTTTCACTGTCACGAACATGGGCATTTCGCCACTAACTGCCCACAGAAGAAGAAGAAGAAGAAGAAGAAGGCTACTGGAGATGTAGCTAGAGAGGCCTTACCCTCGCAATTTGAACTTGATTTCTCTTTGATCGCATGCTTGGTTTCAAGCTATATGGGATCAGTGTGGTATCTTGATAGTGGTGCGTCTTTCCATATGACGGGAGACAAGGAGTTGGTTAGTGACTTGAAGGAGAAGGACCTCCGGATGCATATAGAGATGGGTGACGATGGTTGATACAGTGCGACCGGCATTGGGACGATTACCTTTGAGAGGGAGTATGGTAATCCATTCTTGTTGAAGGATGTTATGCATGTTCCAGGTCTAAAGAAGAACTTGGTCTTGGTCGTAATGTTTGAAGACAAAGGTTATGATGTTGTTTTCAGTGTGGGAAAAGCCTTCATTCGACATAAAAAAATGGGTAAAACCAAGAAGATAGGGATTCGAGTTAAGAATCTCTACAAGCTGGAGGTAGATGGTTGTGATGCAATGATGGGAAAAGCAGAAGAAGTGGAGATCTGGGATGAGGGCGAATTATGGCACAGGAGATTGGGCCATATTCACCATGGCACTTTGAAGTTTTTGCAGCAGATTTCTACTGGAATTCCCAAGGGTACACTGCTGCAGTCAGATCAGTGCAAGGGATGTACTATGGGTAAGTTTGTGAAGACCACCTTTCATGAGAAGGAGAACCGTGCTTTGGTGATCCTGGAGAGAATTCAGACAGACGTGTGTGGACCTTTCTCGGTTGCTTCAACAACAAAACACAGGTATTATGTTATATTTTTTGATGACTATTCTCGTAGATGCTAGATCATCTTCATGCAGAATAAGAGTGAAAGATTCTCAAAGTTCTGTGAGTTTAAAGCATTGGTGGAGAAGGAGTCGGGGCAGCAAGTGAAAGCTCTATGGAGCGATAATGGTGGTGGATACATCTCGGGAGAATTCAAAGACTTCTGTAGCAAAGAAGGAATTCGAAGAGAAATCATAGTGCCTCATAACCCACAACAAAATGGGGTCGTGGAGAGGAAGAACAGAACGATCGTGGGTGCTGCACGAGCGATGCTGCATGACCATGGCCTACTGTTTGGTTCCAATTGATGATGTCAATCAGAGTTCAATTTAATGTCAACTCAGGAAGGCAAACTTAGAAGTGCACCTATAGGTCTAGAAATATTTCTAATTTGTCCGAGATATTTTGGTTCTCTTACAAGAACACATTCATCAAAATCTCTTCCAACAACTAAGATTCCTAATTTTTCTAAGATCTTTGGTTATCTTACAAGAACATATTCGTCAAGATCTCTTCCAACAACTAAACAAACCTAGATCTAACAATTTTCAAGATCCTAAGGTTCTATTACAAGAACACATGGATTTTAGGATCTCCTCCAATATTAGAACATCTAACAAAAAATTAACAGCTGAAATGAAACAAACATAAATCTAATAATTGTCTGAGATCTTATGGTTCTCTTACAAGAACACATGAATTGTAATATCTACTCCAATATTAGAACATCTAACAAAAAATTAAAAGCTGAAATGAAACAAAAACATAAATTAAATTATACCTAAAATAAGCATGCAAGTGAGACCATGGGGGCCCTCCATAACTCCACAATCACACCACTTCAAAAGAGACTCAAATGTAGAAGCAAAAAAATCAAAGCATGATTCTTTATTTCAAAATATCCATCACGATGTACAAACCAACTCTAAGCTTACAAATGGAATTCTAAGATTACAAATGGAGGAGATTGTACTCCTATTTATAAAATGGGATGAGATAACAAACTCATAATGATGATCCACTAATTTCTCTTTAGTTCCATACATCTCTCAACCATCTAGACACATAACCCCCTTTTATCCTTGATCTTCTCCATGAGATCATGATCTCTTATCTTATCAAATTCGAAATTGATCATTCAAGGCCACATAAAGGTGTCTTGGAAGCTTCCTTGGAACCTACACATGTCACAAAAACAATCCACTTTCCATATATGAAGTAAAATATACTATTTTCTAATATTTAATCAAGAATTTCTCTTAAAAATGCTTGAAAATAAATAATATTTGGAAGATATAAACGAGACCCATTAATGATGAACAATAGGGAAAATGAAGTGACATGGTAGTGAATAATGAGTGATATAATGGAAGCATAGGTGAAAAATGTATGGTAATGAGTGACATTTGTATGACATTTTGAAGCCCAACATACTCCCCAACTGAAGCTCTTGCATGTCCTCATGCAAGCTACTTCAATGAATTATTTGATTTGATTCTTAGATGAGCTTTCTTTGATTGAATTACAAGATGTTTTATTCTTTTGTAACAATCATCTTTCAATCGTGGACTTCCTTTTAACTTTGCCTGTCTTTTGATAACTTTTATTTTTGCAAAGCATTTGCGTCTTTGAATGATTGGTTCTTGTGTTACAATCATTATTTACTTTGTTGAGATCTCTTTTTAAGAAGTCATTTAATATGCTCATCATTTTGTAGTAGTTTTTATTGTGGGAATATTATGTGGGTTAAGATGTAATATGAATGAGAGAAAGAAATGAAGTGTGTAATTCCCCCCAACTGATGGTTTTTAGCAATTTTTAATGAGAAAGGGAATAGTGAAATAGTGGAATACTTTCCAAATAACATCATTTTAGCATCTAAAAAGAATTTCAATATTAAAGGTTAGAAAACATCATACCTTACTTACCTAAAGAAGTGGATGAATAATGCATGTTCAACTGCTGCAATTCTGATCTGAAGCTTCTTTTGCAAGTTGTGGATGAAGGATGTATCTACTGCCGGATCTTTTGCTGGATAGTCTGATGAATCTGATGAATCTGCTGAATATGACTGAAAATGTATAAGGCTTGGAAGGGATTAAAAAAAATATAGAAGTTAAATTTCCCCCCCAGCCTTATTTATTGACTTGTCCTTATTTACAAATTGAAAAACAATGAAAGGAAATCTGCTTCATTTGCTACAAAATATGGGTCTTCAAGTCTTCAATGCTTGATGACACAAATCTTGCTATGTGAATAAATGTCTTGTTGTCGAACATAACAAGAAGTTGTTAACTTAGTGGCCATTAATGAATGCCACTAGCCAACACGAGAGCTCCCACCATTGATTCCAATGGGAGTCAATATGCTTAACACATCTTTGTAGGTACAAATAAATTTTTTGTGGTCGAGTCACCTACAAGATCCAATGAACAAGGAATATTAATCTACTTCCATTGTTCATTGGCAAGATTACTTGCCATTAAGACATGCAAGTCTCTAGGTGTTTTTTTTTAAAGATTATTAGACTCTAGGACTTTGACTCAATGATATGTAGAAGCAGGGTTTTATTGGTGGGAAATGAAAAATGCTAGGAAAAAGGAAGTGAAAATGGAAAATGGCAAGAAGTTTGTAAGTAAACTTCTTTGCTTTTATTGGTGGGTTAGGGATGGAGAAAATGTAATGAAGTGTATGTGGTAATAGAAGATGGATAATGACTCTTGCTGGAATTATGGCATGTGAAATCTCAAATATAGCAATGGAATGCAAACTCTCAAATATAGTAAATCTGCTCCTTAATTCTGGACTGCTTGTTAAAATAACTGAGTTTGACCAACGTTGACCAGCCAATAGCACCCGCAAATGTCGAATTCAAGTGTAGATAGGTATTTCACCATCCTTGTACATTTAGGAACAAAGCTCATGTCTTTAAATTTTTCTATCTGTCATGCAACATGTCAAACCATTAAACTATTACAGGAAGTTGCAAGAACTTGTAATTTTCTGGAAATTTCGTTTATAATCATGGATTGGTTCTTTAAAATTTCTTATGAAATTAGTCTTGGAAGACCAATTGTCATCACAATGTAATCTCCTTACTGATCACTTAATTAACTTGTAACCTGCGAAAAAAACTTGGCAGAAAGAAAACATAAGTGTGTTCAAGAAGAAATGGCCAGTTCCTTCATGATTCTTACGCAAAAATTTCGTACCAAATAAAACAAATTAAGGACAATCAAAGTGTTGAAATTGACTCTAATCATGATATTAATATCAATCCCATTCTTAAAGAAATAACCATGAAAATTAAATTTACTCCTTGTTTGAATTTGTGTTCCAGTTCTTTGCACAAGCGCAACAGATTGTATGACAATTCTAAAAACCCAACATAATTTTATTTCCCCCTAACTAAAAATATTGCATGTCCTCATGCAATTTAGTCATTGCATGAATTTTAGGGAAGAAATAGTTGGTTTTATGAATTTTATGTAGGGAAAAGTTTTTTTTGGTTTTATTGATGATGGTTGTTGATTTGTTTATTATTATTATTATTATTATTTTTTAAACAACAAAATTAAAAATACAATTTTTAATTTGTTGATTTTTTTTTATTATTATTTTTTTTTATCAAAAGTAATAAATAAATGAAGACACAAAATTTTTTATTTTTTATTATTTATGTTGATTTTTTTTTATTTTTTTAACAACAAATTAAAAAAAAACAATTTTTTTAATTTATTATTTAAGTTGAGTTTTTTTTTTTTTGAATTGTAAAATAAAAAAAAAATTATTTATTAAAAACTAATAAAGAAAAATTCTAAAAATAAACTATCACTAAATTTTTTTATCGATTTTGTTCCAAACTCATCAACGTTGAAATCAAGCAGATGTAAATCACGAGGTTGTTGGTGTTGTTTTCGATCTTGTAGGCCGAATTGCAAAATCGGATTTACACATGCAGCAGTATCTGAAGCACCTACAACCGAGGAAGACTTCGGCCCATTCTCACTTCGTTGAATTCTGGGCCACAAAAATTCTTCAACAGCAGCCAAGGATCAATAAGTATAACATTCGATGAGTAATCACGAAGTGACTTTTCCCCCTGAGCCCTACAAAGCCGTAGTTTAAAAGGCTGAGCTAAGGCACTCAGTCCTGCTGTAATACTAGCATTTCCACTGGATGATCTTGGAGCATGACTCAAGATAACTGAAAAACGTTCTAATGAAGCTAATGCATTTTGTAATTTCTTGACCAAAATTTTCATAGGTGCTTCTCTTCCTTTTTCATAATCCAAAGAGAGAGTGATTTCAATAAATAGCTTGAATATTTTTAGTCCCTGTTGTCGAACATTCAACAAAAACTACTTCTGCCGTATTCTCTTTTGAGAAAGTACCACATGAAAAATAATTGAGAAGAGATGCTACAACCTGACTTCCAATAAACTCAAAACTTGACACACCATTACCTTTACTAAGTTCGGCAAGAATATCTGCAACAACGCTCTGCAATTACTCTTTATTGGCAGCAGAAGCATGCCTAACAATTTTACCTTTGCCTTTTGATTTACTTTTGGGTCCAACAAATTTCCTTTTAACTTCATGCACAAGTTTTTCAAATTGCAAATACATTCTATAAATCCTGCATCAATAGCACCTGAATCAGCAGGAATTAGCATCTTTAAAATGTTTAGCATGAGCACTAACAGCTGCACCTAGATATCAAAATCGTTACTTTTCAAGGTTTCCACAGAAACCTTCATTCTGACATCCTATTTCGGTCTCTATCGACTTTTAAAGTGTTAAATCCATTCGCACAGCAGGAAAAATGAGACACAATTTCTCCTGTAGAACCAACGAAACCCATGCTCCACCATGTTACCTTATGCGTACTAAAATCTGAATGATAGACTTTGAAACGGTTCCATATGCCTTGCCTTTTACTTCAGGTTTAACTAATCACTCAATGTCATGACAAGGTTGATTCTGCCAGATTTAATAGTGAATCCAAACTTCCTCCTCGATATTTGATGAAAACGAAATCAGAAAATATCCTAGCACGATTTCCTCCATATTTTCTGAACAAAAAGCCCGATTTTCTCATGGACAAATACTGGATCTGTGGCTTATGAAAGAAGTGATTTTCTTATATTTTTGGCATTCCTGAAGTGCCGTGGTTCTTTGTGTGCTTCATTTTGAGCCTCCTCATTTTCTTCTTCTTCCATTTGGCCCTCATTGTTGGTGAGAAGAATAAAACCTTCCGATCGCTATCAAATCGCCTGAACGCTTACTCTAATCCTTGCAAATAGAGTTCCTTTGACATCACCATCCAGACGCTAAAAAGAGGCTCCCTAGGGTTTTACATCTAGGGTTTCCAACAACGAAATGCAGTGGAGACTCATTAAAGGATATACTCACATATAGTACAAATGATTACATTCCATAGTAATATTTTATTTCAAAGAAAGATCAAAATCACATTTGACTTCCACATTATGAAAACCAAATTCATGCTTCTGAAAAGAAAGCTCATAATGAGGTTTATAGCATAGAAATTTGCATTGCAATACCCTTTGCTTGTATTAAATCCGTGATAGGGTCTAGTGAGGGTTTGTAATGGCTTAGCTTAATGAATGGTTTTCATTGTGCTTTGGTTTGATCTCGTTAACGACTTGATTTTGAAAACATTCTTGCAAGGAATTTGATGAATGTCAGGGAGATAAATGAGTTGTGGATGTTGTGAGTTATGCAGAGGGTGGTTGGATTCCACAGCAAATTGGGCCCCAACCTCAATGAATTTCCTATGTGATCGATGGCTTTTGCCTACAAATAGAATTATTATACGAGAATGGATTTGCCTTAGATGCAATTGGCCCCCTTATGGTTGCTCGAGTGCATCTCAAGCTAGTTTCCACCTTCTAATAAGCCAAAAGGAATAGTTCCATTGAAGTAAAAGAGTTTGATCGGAATTTTATGTATTTGAAATATGGTGAGAGATGAGGAATATTCTTTGAGTGCAGTGAGAGATCTGGTGATAGCCACTGAAAACAAAGAACAAATTTCTACAAAAGAAGTTTTTTTTATTTTTTTATTTTTATGACTCAAATGATTGGTAGCAGATCTGCAATTAAATTTCCAGCAAGATTTTTTATTATTATTATTTTTAAATAATTCAATATATATTCTGATCTTCTTGATCGCTCAAAGTGCAGGAAGAGAGCATATTAATTTCTTGAATTAATTTTATTTATGCAGGTTAGCATGGATGGAACACAATCAAGATCTGCGACAAAACCTCGCATTGTCTCTACAATGTCGCGGGGGCGTTTAGACTCTCGGAAGATAAAGCTTTTTGATAATCAAGCTCTTGGATTACTCAAGATACAGAAACAAGATATAGAAATGTGATGATGAAGCAGCTCTGTGAAGTTATTCATGATGATTTTTTTATTTTTTATTAAAAAAAAAAAAAACAAGACTAAAAGAAAATTCTATGAGATCTCGTTTTATTTGTTTTTTTAATCTATTCTACATTAATTTGAAAGATGTTTTTATTTTCTAATTAAAAGAATGCTTCCAGTGAAGCCATCTATGGATTAAAAATTCGAACATGCTTACATCAATATTTAAAATTTTTATGTTATGTTTTACAAGTATGTGAGTAACCTGTCTTAGAGTTGGCTCAAGGTTATTGTCCTTGCTCTCCAAGAAGTACCTGTTCAATATTTTCAACTTCCTCATCTGTAGATGGATTAGTAGAAATGGGGGGTTTAAAATAAAAAATGAATTTAAATTAACTATGTGCGAAAATAAAAAAATGCTCCAAACTTTGAACTTCCTTTATGAACCTGCTATCACCAAGTTCCACAAATTAGTCCATAAAAACAAATGCATAAAATAATTACTAAATCCTTCTAGTTGCACTTCCCCGGCAATGGCACAAAAATGTTTGGTTCCAATTGATGATGTCAATCAGAGTTCAATTTAATGTCAACCTGGGAAGGTAAACTAGACACATAACCCCCTTTTGTCCTTGATCTTCTCCATGAGATCATGATCTCTTATCTTATCAAATTCGAAATTGATCATTCAAGGCCACATAAAGGTGTCTTGGAAGCTTCCTTGGAACCTACACATGTCACAAAAACAATCCACTTTCCATATATGAAGTAAAACATATGAGTTTCTAATATTTAATCAAGAATTTCTCTGAAAAATGCTTGAAAATGAATAATATTTGGAAGATATAAATGAGACCCATTAATGATGAACAATAGGGAAAATAAAGTGACATGGTAGTGAATAATGAGTGATATAATGGAAGCATAGGTGAAAAATGTATGGTAATGAGTGATATTTTTATGACATTTTGAAGCCCAACACCTACCGATGCCCTTGTGGGTGGAAGCATGCAACACTATGGTTTATGTGCAAAATCGTTTTCTTCATAGAGTACTTGGCATGAGTACACCTGAAGAAGCTTTTACTGGTAAGAAGCCTGATATTTCTCATTTGAAGATTTTTGGCTCATCTGTTTACATTCATGTGACAAAGGATGCCAAGAAGAAGCGGGAGTTGACTGCAGAAGTTGGGATATTTGTGGGGTACACAAAAACACCCCATAATTATCATGTGTATTTTCCAGACAGTTGGATGATTGTGGTGCGATGAGATATAAAATTCAATGAGGTGAAAGCCATGAAGTTGTTGCTTGAGAGGGAGCTAGACTTGCATGTAGTGGAGGAACTGCCTGTTCCAAAATATGAACCTCCAGATGTGGTTCATCCACAAGAGGAAGTTCATGGAGTGGAGGATTCCACTCATGCAGAACCAAATATCAGACAAGGTAGAAAGAGTACCATAGAAGTTGAGAGACTGAAGCTTGATGCGGCACATAATGTAGGAGTCCCTACATCATAGTGAAAACAGAGACAGTCACTTGACCGATTACAATAGAAACATGACATTTACATTTATCTTGACCTTTTACATCAATAATTTCTCATTTCCCAAGATAAAAATTCAAAAATTCAAAATTTTGCTGAAGATGATGAAAATACAATTTTCCTGGCAAAAGCGCGGTGCCATGACACGAAAAATAGCCTCTTTTTCAAGCCACTTTTGGAGGCCTTCTCGATGTCCACATCAGCTCCATGATAGCTCAATGGAAATCTCTCTAAGTCTAGTTTCCAAATATGACTCCAGTTTCGAAAATGATGCTCATTTTCCTTGTCAAAAAGTGAATCTCCCAAGACTGGTAAACGCGTAGGACCAAGGTCAAAAAGGAGGTAGAAACATGAAAATTTGGTGGTTTCTTTTACTTTTGAGGGACCATTTCTTCTCCAAATTTTCTGAAACTTGCTGGGGTTGATGTCTTCATCATTCTAAACATGATGTTTTTTTCCATTTTTCCATTGGAGGCTCCAAGAAAAAGCGCAATGCCAAGGGCATTGTGTTTTTGGTAGATTTTTTGTGTGCCAAAATTGCTCAAAAAACCAGAAATGCACTAACGTGCCAAATGTGCCAAAAACTTGCTAAAATTTTAATGTTACTTGCTGATCAAGGGCTTGAGGAATGAAGAGACACGTCAACAAGTATTTCTAACCTCTCCTTCTCCTTTTTCTTGGTCAAAGCTTCAATTTTTGCATGGGCTCGTTTGAGCTTGGTCCTTGCAATTTTGTTCCTCAATGACACCTATGTCCTACTCTTCAGACATTTTTAGTTTGAAGGATTTTGGAAACCCTAGGGTAAATGGAATGAGATGAAGGGAGTGAGAGATGATATGAATAGCTTAGGAAAATGGAGGGAGTGTGTAAATGAAAATCTAGGTCTATGAAAACCCTAGGATTTAACACTTGTTTATGAATGATATGTATTTTAGGGATATGAGCAGGTATATGGTGCATGAAAATGAGAAGGAAAAGGAAATTAGGGTTTCCTAGGCTACAAGAACTTCAAATCTTTAATGGGACACCAAATATATGAGCAGAGAGGTGATTTAAGTTTCACGTACTGATTTAAAGCTCCTTGGAGAAGTTTTTGAGGAGATTTGAGATTGATGGAGGTGGTGCAACTCTTCAAAACCTTCACTATGAAAAAACGCATTGCCCTAGACAAAAGCTCAATGCAAAGACAAAATCGTAGCACCACTCTGAAAAATCGTAGCACCAATGTATTTTGGTATGGTGTTTTCAGGCAAAAGCACAATGTCATTGGGAAAAAGCGCAACGCTAAGACAAAAGCGCAATGTCACTATAGCACTATTTTATAAACCACTTTTGAAGGCCTTCCCAGTGTCCAAATTGGGCCCAGGATAGATTTTGGAAAGATCGTGAAGTATAATTTCCAAATATACATTTATTTTCCTGATTGGAGTTTACTTACCTTATCAAAAGTTTAATTTAGTAAGACTGGTCAAAAAGTGTTGAATGAGGGTGCAGAAATGTAGAGTTCTTGTGCAGGAAAGTTTTGGAGGCCTTAATCAACTCCAAATTGAGCTAATGATAGCTCATTGGAAATATCTATTTGTCTTGTTATCATTTGACTTGTTGTAACTCCTAGAGAAAGCCTTGAGTTGTATAAAGACCGATGCCTAGGACATCTTAAATGCAAGGAGAATATGACTCAACCGATTGTAGTTGACAATGTTAGGCTCTCATGAAACAATCACTCAGATGAATGGTTTTAATAAGGGTGGAACCAAGACCCCAAAGTTAAACACAACAACTAAGAAAACTGCAGAAACTGATTACAAACTGTAAATAGTAAATGAATCAAACAGCTTTAAGACAGAATGTTGTAAAAGGGGGTCGAATTCTAAAATGAACACACAGATATCAAGTTATATATGTGAGCGATGACTATGACAGAAAATGGAATAAGATACCAACTATAACCGAGCTTATTCAAAGGTCAGAGTCCATATATACTGGGCCTATGCAAATATAAGAATCCATATATCTGGGCTCGTTCAAAGACAATAATCCATTGTAATTAGTATCAGAAGAATGGCGGTAGAGATAGGAAATGAAACAAAGTATCATGCCTGAGCCATATTTAAAGTGCTATGGATGAGTAAATATGAGTATCTGCTATGATAAATTCATATTCAAACCTGGGAGTGCTCGCATTCCAGAACATTAGATACAAGAAATGTGGAGAGATACAAAATGAACCTTTGTATTAAAAAACACGGAGAAGAGTTATAAACTGTGAATCATCCAGAGTGTTGGAAAAATACTGAGAGGGGGGGGGGGGGGTGAATCAGTATTTAGAGCTGACTGACAATTTTTAGTTTTCCTTCCCTTAAAACCATATGTTACATTACTGCATCCAACTTGTATGTCCAAAGATCTTATTATGTCTTTACTTAGATCATTGCATCATTCATAAGTAGTAAGCATGAATAGAAATAACATAACAAAACATAAGAAACACATATGAACACCAGGATTTAAGGTGGAAACCCAATTCGGGAGAAAACCACCGTTGCTATAATCTCTGTCTTCAATATTTATTATAGAGAAAAATTCTTACATTATATGCTAGTGCAGACTTATACCAGCATGCAGGCACCCACCTGCAGAAGGCTACAACCTTCTCTCGTTTACCAGCCTCTCCTAGAAGGGAGCTACGACCCCCTGCTCTCGTTTACCAGCCTCTCCTGGAAGGGAGCTACTACCCCCTGCTCTCGTTTACCAGCCTCTCTTGGAAGGGAGCTACTACCCCTTGCTCTAGTTTACCAGCCTCTCCTAGAAGGGAGCTTCAACCCCCTGAACCTAACACCAGTTTCTACTGGCAGGAAGCTTCTACTTCCAAACTGAAGGCTTCAACCCTCAGACTCACTGCAGACCACATTTCATCAATTTTCACACTGGATCAAGCAGTTTCAATGCAAC
Source organism: Pinus albicaulis (assembly GCA_034641835.2). Classification (NCBI taxonomy): domain Eukaryota; kingdom Viridiplantae; phylum Streptophyta; class Pinopsida; order Pinales; family Pinaceae; genus Pinus; species Pinus albicaulis. The sequence goes on along the minus strand of CM076579.1, from coordinate 1,416,982,048 downwards.
CATATTTTGCCCAAAACTTCATAACAGAATAGTGAGACCAATGTAACCAGAATAGCAGAACTAAACCAGACTTCGGAGAATAAATGCATTCAACATCCCGTGTATCCTTCTGTGTATGTTAATCTTCAGAAGCCCAACTGTTATATGCACTTTTAATGTAGATGACCCACATGTATATACGTGCTTTTCTTGTATAGATCTGTAATTATAATATGTTTTGCAGAGCAGGTCAGATCTATAAAAACTTACCCAGATTTATATGTGTTCTTTCAGTTCATCGTTTCTTCTGTTGAATAATCTCAAGACTCATCACCTTTAGATCAATATCTCGATGGGTGCATCATGGACTCAGAATCATCAATTAAGCACGTCGTCTGTCCATACAGATATTACTTAGAGGAATTCCTTCTTCGTCAACCCTCACACCTGTCCCATCGAATAATGATCTTTTTCCTTGATATAGTTCTCGCCTTTATTAAAACCATGAGTCAAAAACCATTTCAACCGCTAATGGTATTCCTTTGACAATATTTCCATTATTTTGGCCCTCGGGGTTTTCATTTATTTTTAATTTATTTATCAATTGATAAATAAATATATTTACAGCGTTTTAATCCCTTATGTATAACCCTTCGGATTTTATAAATAATATCCAACGCTTTCAAATAGTTTAATATTTCAATAAAACTTTGACCCCGGGCCCACAAATATAGTCAGAAGACCAATCAAATTTCGTTGCGTATGTCATCATTACATCACTGCGGGGGCTCTTGCGGTACAAATGAAATTTTTGGCTGGTGCTCCCGCACTTAATCTCCACCATCGATTTCTGGTCAACGCTTGATTGCTTATTCAACTGTGGAGGCATCCCTTCTGGTTTTGTTTTAAACCTTTACACTGCCCCCGTAATATTATTTTTTAATTAAAATTCAATGAAATTTCAACCCAGGATTTATATAAAAATCCAATTCTTTCAAACCTTTGACTTTTGGCCCATATATGCGCCCCTCCGTACCAAAATAAACTTCATGCAAGTCCATTGCCCGATCACCGTTGGATCGCGAGCCTCCAAGATCGACGGATATTGCTTGAGAAACTTGCACGAGCAATAACGCGCGATGGCGCGTCGTACTTGTGTTATTCTTCGCGGATCTTGGTTAAACTTTGGGCAAGTCCGACGCGCGATCACCATTCGATGGCCCCCTTTCAGATCGACGGCACAGAAGAAATATCGCTGGTTTTCCTGGGTCGATCGTTAACGTGTGATGGACGATCGTTATCGTGCGCTTGGCGGTTTTGCAGGGACGCGTGTCAACACCTCTATGGAATCACTCCCCATCCAGGAAATACCACCTATTATCGAAAGGTTGTGCGATGAAACCCACGGTTTCGCTCCAAACCGCCGTCACTGTTCCTCTTGGTCATGGTTCCATTCTCCTTCGCTCAAGGTTCCATCCGCCTTTTTTATTTTAAAAGGGTTCTACTACACAGTGAATGCCGAGACTCGTAGAATAATCAATATCACTGCATCTTTAGACCTTCCATACTTACACAGAAGCAAAGGCATATAACTGCAGGCATTCAGGGGTTAATTTATTCCAATCCCACGCCAAAGCATAATAAATCTAATTATACGACTCATACATTCCTCATAGTCAATTTGTGTTCCACTGCGGGTTCAACGACGAGGTTCATATCATATATTCAACGAATATATATAACTCCACTGTCTACCAGTTTTTATACATTGTCGATCGTATTAACGTTGGTTCCTCGAACAACATATAGAACCAGAGCACCATTAATCCCATCTGTCGATAACAAAGGATTTCCCAATTGTCCACAGGAACCCTGTTAGGTCCCTATATTACTAGTATAGTCCCTTGTTGTTGTTAGTGTAACCCCCTTATTGTTATTATTGTACCCATGTAACCCCCATTTTATTATTATTGTGCCCTTAAATTATTATTGTTAGGTCGGCTAGGATTACATTGTGGCCCACTAGGATTACATTATGGCCCCATGGACTCCTATATATAGAAAGGAGGTTTTGTAAATTGAATCATCCAAGGATTGTTCATTTATGTAATGTATTGGAGGTTGCCCCCTTGAAGTGGCTTATTTCTAAGGCGTTGATATCTCTTTTCTTCTATTTTTGGAGCTGGTTACACAACATTTGGTATCAGAGCTTTGGATTCTAGGGTTTTGCTGCTCCAAATAGGTCATCGTGGAATTGTCGCTATAAATTTTTTTCTACGAAGTTTCAGAAGCTGAAATTTTTAGGGTGCGAAGCTGAAATCCCGAGGAAGAGTTTATAAAAATTTTAGAGCTTGGTTCGCAATATTTTCGGAGATATGATCTATGGAAGTTAGGTATTTTTTCAGGCTCCTAAACAGGTGATCGTGGAATTTGCGCTATAAATTTTTTTCTACGAAGGTTCAGAATCTGAAATTCATATGGTACGAAGCTGAAATCCTGAGGAAATTCATCAAAAAGTTTCAGAGCTTGGTTCGCATTATTTGTGGATATATGATCTGTGGAAGGTGGTGATTTTTCAGGCTCCTGAATTTCATCTCAAAGAGGTGATCGTGGGAGAAGTTCAATAACTCTCCCTCTGGGCATCGGATTGGAGTGCCGTAAAAATTGGCCACAAGTACATGGACTCTAGTTTCTTGGCTATCAATTTCAGATACAAAGGATGAAAAAGTGACACGTGGAAAGTCGTACAAGTTCGCTCTACTGATCTAGTCCAAAATTAGGTCATTGTGGGAGATTGGACACAACTTTGTCTTGGAGAATCCAAATCAGGTCAGACCTATGGCATTCAAAAGATAATTCAGAGGGATATGTTGGTACTGAAATTAAGATATTGAAGTGCTGCAATCACAGAGATAATCCAATTTCAATATCGAGCTCCTCAAAAGCAAGAAAAAGGTGTGTATATTTTTCTTTCCAAATTGCATAAGTCCTCTTTGAAGAATCAATTTGAATTGATTCCAAGGGCATATTGTAGAATATATAACAGTATTGGGTTCTAAAAGATGCCCCGTAAAAATAATTCAACACCCATTAAGCATTCAGAAGGCTCTACTATGACTCATGAAGATGAAGAATTGCAACATGATCTATCAAAATTACAAGAGCAAGTGCAACAAATTTCACTCTCGCAAAGAGCAACAAAAAATGAAATGGAAGTTTTGAAGAAAGGCATGGAAGTGAAGATGGACGGTTTGAAGAAAGGCATGGAAGCTACGATGGATGGCGTGGAAGCTAAGATGGATGGCATGGAAGTGGGCATGGAAGCTAAGATGGATGACATGAAGAATGATCTAAAATCATACATGGAAGGCTTGATGACAAGCTTAAAACAAGAAATTATTCCTAATGGTGAAAAGATAGTAGAAGAACCTCATGATGAGAATAAAATAAATGTTAATCGTGATTTCATAAACTCTAATTTTGGTGGGAAGAACCACCATATTCCAAAAATGGATATGAGGAAGTTTGATGGAAAGGATCCTGTAACATGGATACTACAGATGGAGCAATATTTTGATCTCCATAACGTGCAAAACACACAAAAGGTACGTATTGCAACTTTACATTTAGAACAAAATACATTTGTATGGTATCGATGGCTTTGCTCCCGTAAAAAAATTGTCACTTGGTCAATTTTTACTGAGGAAATGATAGCACATTATGAGGATACAAAGAGCAACACCTTCTTTACCCAATTGATAAATCTCAAACAAAAGGGTTTAGTGGGGCAGCACATTGAGGACTTCCCAAAATTGAATATAAGGGTAACTGATCTTACAGAGGAACACAGGATTGATCTCTTCCTAGGCACTTTAAAGGATAACATCCAACATGAAGTTCGCGTTTTGGAACCTGATTCATTGGAGAAGGCATTCAGGTTAGCAAGAAAAGTTGAATGTAAAATTATGGCGACAAGGAAGCCTACCACTCAATTCTATAAAGAAGGAAGTGTTGCTACGCCTAGATTTCCACAACCTACAAGGTTGACACCACAACAATTGGAAGAAAAAAGAGCAAAAGTGCTTTGCTACATTTGTGTTAGCAAATACACTAAAGGTCATAAGTGTGCTGAGAAGAAATTATTCTACATAGATTTTGAAGAGGAAGAAGAAAATGAACAAGAATAGGATATACACCAGGAACCAGCCCTAGAAGAGGAAGAAATAAATCCGACCATATCGTGTAATGCACTGGCAGGAATTACCACCCCTCAAACTCTCAAGATAGAAGGACATATCAAGAAGAAAAGGGTAATAGTGTTGATTGATTCAGGTAGCACCCATAATTTTATTCATTATAAGGTAGCCAAGGAATTAAATTGTTTCCTATACCCAGCACCAGAATGTCAAGTGATGGCTGCAAATGGAGGAACTATAAATTGCTCTGGAAAATGCCATAATATCAAGCTAACCATGGGGGAATATGTATTGACTAGTCCAATGCTTGTCATTCCTATGGGAGGTGCTGACGTTGTACTAGGAGTACAATGGTTACAATCTTTGGGGACGATAGCTTTTAATTTTCAAGAACTTTTCTTGAAATTTTTTTCAGAAGGAAAGGAAGTCGAATTACGGGGTATTGAAGGGAAGCTGAGAAGGATAATAAGCTCTAATGTCATGACAAAGCTTCTAAAGAAAGAACAACGAGGCGTAATTGCACAATTATGCTCACTAGAAGTTCCAACATCAAAATCATCTATTTCTGCAGATCTCCAACAAGTCTTTGACAATCATTCCAAGGTGTTTGAAACTCCCAAAGGACTCCCACCTATTCGTGATCATGATCATGCTATTCATTTGATTCCAGGAAGTGTTCCTCCAAACATCCGGCCTTATAGATATCCTTACTTCCAAAAGAGCGAAATTGAACGCATGATTGTAGAAATGTTAGAAGCGGGTATAATTCAACCTAGTCAAAGTTCTTTCTCTGCTCCTGTAGTATTGGTACACAAGAAGGATGGATCATGGCGAATGTGTTCAGATTATAGGGAGCTCAATAAGCTCACCATTAAAGACAAATTTCCCATTCCTATGATTGATGAATTATTGGATGAATTACATGGAGCGATTTATTTTACCAAGTTGGATCTTCGTTCAGGATATCATCAAATTAGAATGAAGACTGAAGATATTCCAAAAACAGCATTTCGAACTCATGAGGGTCATTATGAATTTTTGGTCATGCCTTTTGGCCTTACCAATGCACCTTCTACATTTCAAGGTTGATGAATTCCATTTTCAAACCCTTCCTTAGAAAATTTGTGCTAGTATTTTTTGATGATATACTAATCTACAGCAGGTCTTGGAAGGATCATGTTGAACATGTTGACAGGGTGCTCAAACTATTGCAGGAGAAACAATTATATGCAAAAAAATCCAAATGTTTCTTTGGAGTACAAGAGGTGGAATATCCGGGTCATATTGTATCTCACGAGGGTGTTAAAGTAGACCCTAACAAAATTAAAGCCATTAAGGAATGGAAATTCCCCACAACCATAAAGCAGTTGCGAGGATTTCTCGAGTTAACAAGGTATTATCGCAAGTTTGTTAAGAATTATGGGAGAATAGCAGCACCTCTAAAAACATTATTGAAGAAATATGCATTTTCATGGACTCCTGAAGCAACTACGACCTTTTAACATCTTAAAGAGGCAATGTGCCTAGCACCGGTCTTAGCTACGCCAGACTTCACAAAAACCTTTATTGTGGAATGTGATGCCTGAGGAAATGGAATTGGTGTTGTTTTAATGCAGGAAGGACGACCCATTGCTTTTGAAAGTCGTCCAATCAAAGGAAAGTATTTACGTAAACCTATTTATGAGAAGGAAATGTTAGCAATACTGCATGCACTAAAGAAATGGAGAACTTACCTAATGGGAAGACACTTCAAGGTAAAAATTGATCATGATAGTCTTAAACACTTTTTGGAACAAAGACTATCTTCAGAAGAGCAGCAAAAATGGGTCACAAAGATGTTGGGTTGTGACTTTGAAATAATCTACAAAAAAGGGAAGCTAAATGTTGTTGCAGATGCACTCTCAAGAAAGAATGAAGAGGTGGAAGCATTGCTTTGTGCCATTTCTATTATCCAACCAGATTGGATAACCGAAGCAAGAGATGAATGGAAGAAGGACAAAGATGTATGGACACTCATTAAAAAGTTGTAGCAAGATCCTAGTACATCTGATACATTTAGTTGGAAAAATGATTCCTTATGATACAAATATCGCTTATATCTTTGTAAAAATTCCCAACTAAAACAAAATATTCTTCTAGAATTGCACACTTCTCCTTTAGGAGGACACCCAGAATTTTTAAAAACTTACCACAGTGTGAAGAAAGAATTTTTTTGGGATGGAATTAAATCTGATATTCAAAAGTTTGTGGCGGAATTTTTGGTTTGCCAGCAGAATAAAGTGGAAACAATTAAGACCCCGGGACTTCTACAACCTTTATCCATTCCAAGTCAATGTTGGGAGGAGATTTCAATGGATTTTATCACAGGTTTACCCAAGTTCGAAGGAAAGAGTGTCATCATGGTGGTAGTTGATAGACTTACCAAGTATGCACACTTTTGTGCATTATCTCATCCATTTAAAGCAAGTACAGTTGCTACTACATTTATGGACAGAATTCCAAAGCTACATGGAAGCCCAAGGGTTATTGTGAGCGACAGAGATCCCATTTTTACTGGAAATTTTTGGACGGAGTTATTTTCTTGTTTGGGTACTCAATTAGCTCATAGCTCATCTTATCATCCTCAATCTGATGGTCAAACTGAGATAGTAAATAAATGTTTGGAAGAATATCTTCGTTGTTTTGTATCCGATAAACAAACACAATGGGTCAAGTGGTTACCTCTCGCTGAATGGTGGTATAACACTTCCTTCCATACTGCAGCAAAAATGACCCCATTTATGGCACTTTATGGATATCATCCACCATCGATCACATCATCTTTAAGGAAAAATTCGAAGGTTCAAGCAGTGGAAGATCACATCGAGCATCAACAAGAAGTTCTCCAACTCTTAAAAGATAACCTGAATTTGGCACAAAATCGAATGAAACAACAGGCAGATCAACATTGCAGCGAGAGAAGTTTTGATGTAGGAGATTGGGTATTTTTACGGCTACAACCATACAAACAAATGTCCCTCAAGCAAGCTAAGAAGGATAATAAATTATCGCCAAAGTACTATGGTCCTCACAAGGTGTTGCAAAAGATTGGTACTATGGCATACAAATTGGAGCTTCCTGCTTCTTCACGAGTACATCCAGTTTTCCATGTTTCATGCTTAAAGAAGGTTATAGGAGAAAATCTTCCAGTTCAAACAATATTGCCAGAACTTGATGAGGAAGGAAAAATCATATTGGAACCAGAAGCGGTCATGGAAACAAGAACTCGACAACTACGGAATCGATCAATTTCAGAGTATCTCATCAAGTGGAAGAACTTACCCACTGAAGATTCTACATGGGAGGATGAGAATTTTATACAGAAGAACCCAGAGCTACTCAAGCGTTGAGGACAACACTTTTTTGAAGGAGAGGGGCATGTTAGGTCCCTATATTACTAGTATAGTCCCTTATTGTTGTTAGTGTAACTCCCTTATTGTTATTATTGTACCCTTTTAACCCCCATATTGTTATTATTGTGCCCTTAAATTATTATTGTTAGGTCGGCTAGGATTACATCGTGGCCCACTAGGATTACATTATGGCCCCATGGACTCCTATATATAGAAAGGAGGTTTTGTAAATTGTATCATCCAAGAATTGTTCATTCATGTAATGTATTGGAGGTTGCCCCCTCAAAGTGGCTTATTTCCAAGGCGTTGATATCTCTTTTCTTCTATTTTTGGAGTCAAGTTACACAACAAACCCAAATATTCTACCGAGACCTGAGCATCGCTTCTTCGTAAATGCACTGTTTCCTTCCCAAGGACATTTCTATCAAACAATATTCCAACAATCTCCCATGTCATTCTCGATAGAGATTCTCGCTTATGATATATAATATATATCAACCTTCCATGTCACATTTCTACTTCTAAATGCACATTCAAGTTCTTCATTAATTAGGTTGCCATCAAGGACAACACATTGCATCATGTTAAGTCCCTATATTAATAGTGTAGCCCCTTATTATTGTTAGTGTAAACCCCTTATTGTTATTATTGTACCCTTGTAACCCCCATTTTGTTATTATTGTGCCCTTAAATTATTATTGTTAGGTCGGCTAGGATTACATCAGGCTCACTAGGATTACATTATGGCCCCATGACTCCTATATATAGAAAGGAGGTTTTGTAAATTGTATCCAAGAATCTGTTCATTCATGTAATGTATTGGAGGTTGCCCCCTCGAAGTGGCTTATTTCTAAGGCGTTGATATCTCATTTCTTCTATTTTTGGAGTTGGTTACACAACATTTGGTATCAGAGCTTTGGATTTTAGGGTTTCGCTATTCCAAACAGGTCATCGTGGCATTTGCGCTATAACTTTTTTTCTACGAAGTTTCAGAATCTGAAATTTTTAGGGTGCGAAGCCTAAATCCTGAGGAAGATTTTCTAAAAATTTGAGAGCTTATTTCGCAATATTTTCAGAGATATGATCTGTGGAAGTTAGGTATATTTTCAGGCTCCTAAACAGGTCATCGTGGCATTTGCGCTATACATTTTTTTCTACGAAGGTTCAGAATCTGAAATTCATATGGTGTGAAGCTGAAATCCTGAGAAAATGTTTCAAAAAATTTCAGAGCTTGGTTCGCAATATTTGTGGAGATATGATCTATGGAAGGTAGTGTTTTTTCAAGCTCCTGAATTGCATCTCAAAGAGGTGATCATGGGAAAAGTTCAATAACTCTCTCTCTGGGCATCGGATTGAAGTGCCGTAAAAAGTGGTTGCAATTAAAAAAACTGAAGTTTCTTGGATATCAATTTTAGATACAAAGGACGAAACAGTGACACGTGGCAAGTCATACAAATTCGCTCTACTGAACTAGTCCATAATTAGGTCATTGTGGGAGATTGGACACAACTTTGTCTTGGAGAATCCAAATCAGGTCAGACCTATGGCATTCAAAAGAGAAATCAAAGGGCTACTTAATTTATGAATTTAAAATATTTAAGAGCCACAATCACATAGATAATCAAATTTCAATATCGAGCTCCTCAACAGCAAGTAAAAGGTGTTTATTTGTTTTTTCGAATTGCATAAATCTTGTTTGAAAAATAAGTTTGAAGTGATTCCAAGGGCCTATTGAGAATACATTTCCAGTATTGGGTTTTGATATGCCTCCTAAAAAGAATTCAACACCCATTATGCCCTTAAATCTATATTATGACGCATGAAGAGGAAGAATTGCAAGATGAGATATCAAAATTATGGTACCAAGTGCAACAAATTTCGATCTTACGAAGAGAAATCGAAGATGCATATGATTTAAAACCAGAAAATGGAGGCTAAGTTGATGGTTTGAAGGATAAAATAATAGCTAATATGGATGATAAATTAGTGGAATATGACATCGAGCATCAACAACAAGTTCTCCAAATCTCAAAGGATAACCCAACTTTGGTGCAGAATCTAATGAAACAACAGGAAGATCAACATGACATCGAAAGAAGTTATGAAGCAGTCATAGAAACAAGAACTCGACAAGTACGATCAATTTCAGAGTGTCTCAGAAAGTGGAAGAACTTTCTTGTAGAATATTTCACATGGGACGATGAGAATTTTATACAGAAGCATCAAGAAATAATCAAGCGTTGAGGACAACACTTGTTTGAAGGAGAGGGGAATGTTAAGTCCCTGTATTACTAGTATAGTCCCTTATTATTGTTAGTGTAACCCCCTTATTGTTATTATTGTACCCTTGTAACCCCCATTTTGTTATTATTGTGCCCTTAAATTATTATTGTTAGGTCAGCTAGGATTACATTGTGGCCCACTAGGATTACATTATGGCCCCATGGACTCTATATATAGAAAGGAGGTTTTGTAAATTGTATCATCCAAGAATTGTTCATTTATGTAATGTATTGGAGGTTGCCCCCTCGAAGTGGCTTATTTCTAAGGCGTGGATATCTCTTTTCTTCTATTTTTGGAGCTGGTTACACAACACATCATATTTCCAACATAGAGCGGAATCCATAATTCCAAAAAAGCTTCTTATTAGTGAATCCCTATGGGATCTTCAAACATCTACTATCAGAGTTCATACAAAATACATACAGAGCACTCGAACTAGTGAGTCCTTTGAAAAATATGGAACCTTTTGTTAGTGTTGTCTTCCTGCTTTTATAACCTCTGATTCTTATGCTTGAGAAGATATTTCAGGAAAATATCTTCCCCACGTGCTTGTATTTTGTTGCAGGTCTAAATCAAAATATAAATGATGATGAGGTAAAACTGCCCCTCATCATCTTACAACACAGGCCTAGAGTCGTTTCTAACTGAAATGTAACAATTGATTAAACTGAAAGTAAAAACTGCAGGAGCGAAATAAGGATTTCACCCGAAATAAAAAAATAAATAGAACATAACGTAAAAACGCCACATAGGCCCATTCATGGATGATCATTTCTGATTGATGAGGTGGAACCACTGTTGCTGCTGGCGAAGGCAATATTGTTAGTCATGGGAAGGAGTGGCCTTCTGTACTAGAGGGTGCGGTACTGCTAGTAGTGGCTGAGTGGATATTCTACTGATCTGTGTGTTTATGCCTTTAAACTCTGATTGGGGCCCATTGATATTGCTTTAAGGCCTTCTTTAATCATCCTTTGCTTTAAAACTGAGTCTTCTTCTTCAATCTGTCGGTTAAGCTTTTAATTTTCTGAGCTAGACCCTTACCCTTTATTCTTTTACTGACAAGTAATTTCTTTGTGCACTGGAGGGTTTTGATGTGTAAAAAATGCTTATGAAATGATTGGTTAAAAAGTGGTAACTAACCCTTTATGCCCCCTTTTTGCCTTTGATCAGGCCTCTGAGGATCGTCACCCTCAGCCTTGATTCACTGTGATTGGCTATGGGATGGCCCGCATACTTAAAAATGCTATGAAAAACCTACACAGACAAAAAACCAAATTAAATAAATCCTATGATGAGTGGTTGACTGCTTTAGAAGGCTCGGGTGAAGATGGAGGAGTAGTGCGGAGGCAAAAAATGCAACAGAGGTGTTTCTATGGTAAAAAAAACGTTTAAATGTGATTTGGTGTGAAATTGTGTAGAAGGTGGTTTTACAGAAAACTGGAGTGGTTTTCACGTGGGGTTAAAGTGGTAAGTGGTAATGGGCCACATGAATGCGATACAGCTAGGTGTGCGACGCGTGTCTTTACAAAACCACCCATTTCACGTGGAAACAACACGATCATGTTGTTCGATGAAATGAACGTGAAAATGAATGAGAGCCGTCTGATCTAGGCAACTAAGATCAACGACTGCAAATGAATGCGACAAACGTACTTACACAGTCAGGTGGGACCAGTGATGATGTCAGCAACCCTGTCGTGTAGCGAAACGATCAGTTGTGGGGTTATGGAAGCGAGAGTGATGTGTGCCATTAGATGAAGAATATCGACGGTCCAGATCAGAGCAGGGAATGCAATAATGGATGGGTGATCTGGAAACTGGCAAAGGAGAAATAGAGCAAGGACCGTTGGATCATGATGGAGATCAATAGTGGAGATCAATTGTGGGGTCACTTCGAGGTACGGATGGATATGTGGGATGGGTGCCTTCGTAATGAATATAGGTTGTTGGATGAAAATATTCCATAGTTAAAGGAGTCAACTGCAGGGGCACCATGTAGGTACAAGGGGAAGGAAAGGGAGTAGTCCCACTAGCCGTTGGATCAGATAGATCAATGGTGGAGATTAATGCGAAGGGAGAAAGGTTGTGTGGGAGGAAGAAAGGTGGAAGTAATGTGGGCCGTTAGATCGTGAGGATCAACGATCCAGATCATATTGCAGGGGATGACTGATGGATGAATGAGGTAGAGAACTTGCGATGCAGTGAGGCAGCACCGACCATTGGATCTGGAGGAGCTAGATCAACGACTCAGATTATATCGGTGGGGAATGAACGTCGGCAGTGAAACATAAAGTGGAAATGGGGAAGAGCGATGAAGCGATGAAGCGATGACCGTTGGATATGCAGAAGGAGATCAATGGTCCGGATTGCGTCGAAGACTCGCACATCAGCAGAACAAGATTCAGGAGCAAGGACTTTGGATGAAGTGAAGTGTGATGAGCGATGGATGGGCGCAGCGCAATGGAGCGATGATCGTTGGATCTACGGGAGGAGATCAACTATCAAGATCGCATCAGGGTTTCGCACATCGGTGAAAAAGTATAACAGGGGGATGGAAATGGGAAAGAGCAGTGTGCAATGTGCGATGGAGCAATGCAATGGCCTTCATATCTTTGGGGAATGAACGGCCATATCATATCGAGGGATAGGTCATCGGCGAAACAGAAAACATGGAATCGGGTACTTAGAAAGAGCGACGTGCGATCGTCGATGGGCTTAGTGCTCAGTCATAGGGCCCGGTCTCATAGTGGAATAGGGGCTCAGGCTTAATATAAAGGGGCTTACAGGCCTGATATGTTAAAATGAGCGCTTTTAGAGAAAAAAGGTGGATTTTTGGCCTTTTCAAGGGTTCTGATAGGTGAAATTTGGGCTTTGACAATCCATGCGGTCCTTGTTGTATTTGCTTTGCGGTATAAGGCTCCTTGTCATTAGGCATCCCAGCTCGGTGGGGGATGTCATAACAACATGACTCATTAAGAAAGTCATTGGGACACTCCAGCTATGAGAAAAATTGTTTTTCCCAAGGTCACTCTAGAAGTGCAACAAACCTCTTGTAGCGCCTGTATTTTTTACATTCCTCTAAAACCATGATACTTGTGTAAAATATGAAGGAGTTTTTTCTTAATTGACCTATTATGGACAAAAACCTCTCTCATTTTTTTCAAATGCATCTCTGTTTGGTTGGAAATATAGTTTAAAGAGAAACTGGCCCTATGAGTGGTAAATGGCTTGACTCTTGGAAAAATTTCCTAAAAAATGATGGAGACATGATCTTATGAGTTTGGATGGTCTCATAATTACTTACATAACCTACCTTATGTATCCTCTACTCATATGGCTCTTTTTCATAGTAAACCCTAGCTCAGTGGGAGAGGAAATTAGGGATTAGTGCTTGTGAACAATGATGAATTGGGCACCCTTAGGAAAAGACAAATCCCTTTGACATTTGATGTGTTGAAATGTGGATTTATGATTTGGAAGCCTTTGGGAGACTAAATACTTATTACATTTGAACTTACTGAAGAAAATTATGAGTTTATCCTGGGTCACCTTCATACCTTCTGTTGCCCTTTATTGAAAATGGGACAATGCAATGATTTGACCTAATGAAACCCTAGTGAACTAATGAGAAATGAAAGAAACCGACTCAATGAGTGACTTTGACTAAAATTGGAATGCCAGTAGACTTGTTTTCAGCATGATGAAGACATGGAAGAGGGTCAACATGCATATACTTGTGAAGGAAAATGGGATTCTTGGCAAAGACAACCACCAGTGGAACAATTTTATATCATGACCTAATGGAATGATTGAAAAATCTTTAGAGTGGGACACCTAAGATGCACATGAAAAATGTGTATTGATCCCTAGTGCAAGTATGAAAATACTAACACTAACATTGGCTCCAACTGGGGATGGTAGTGTTGAGATTCAACAAGATGATGAGCTTAGTGAAAAGAGTCACCTTCACTAAGTGGGTCCACAGGCTATTTTTGGCACAAGTCTATTTTTAGACTATGTCTATTTTTAGACACGGTGATCATATTTCAGAAGTTGTAGGATGCTATTTGTGGATGGTTGATCAAGTTGAAAAAATAGATGAAATTCTATTTTTAGAATATTGGGCGAAGTCTATTTATAGATCGTCGATCTAAAAATAGAAGTGTTGATTATTATTAGCTCTTAATAATAATCCGACAATAAACAACGACTTATTCTCTTGGAGCACTTAATTTCAGTGCACATATTTGGAAAATCAGTGGGCTGAGGTAATTACACAATTCCCAAGGGAAACTGGTGGTTCATGTATGGAGGACTTAGTTAGAACTGAAGTGGAAAAGTTATGACAGTGTTGGAAGAGTAGTTCGTGGAGTTGTATTCAGTTTAACTCAGTTAGACTCAGTTGAGCTATTTGTATCTAATCTAACTGAATGATACACTAGTGAGAGTGGAGTGAATTAATTAGTAAATTAATTCACAAATAATAACTCATTAATCAACTACAATACAACAGTTAACTACAGTGCATGGCAGTTCCAATGGAGACCCAGTGGAGAGATAGGTGAAAGGGTGATATGGACTATCCATTGTGACTACTAGTGATGCATTGATTGCATCTACATATACATTGGAGATGCCAATGTGAATTACATAGTAAAGGAGAGTGGGATTGCATCGAATTCGTCTTTGTAATCAACTTGGAATTCGTAGTGGAGGCAGGCTATCAGGTGGCAAGAAATCAGTGCATGGATTTGCAGATTTATTCATGTTAGTGTGTGACGATTGTATTGTACTAAGAGCTTGTTGTACTAAGCTTTGTATGAGATTGTTACATGATCTCCATGATACATAATATATGATAGTTTTGGTTTTTAGCTTCAGGATTTCCCGTTAAACAACTGTGTTATGTGTGATTGTTTTTATTGATTCATATGTTTGCAATTGATTTTAATTTCCGCAAAAGATTAACAGTGGAAGGATTCTGTATTTAGCAATAAGATAAAATATTGTTAGGTTAGGAGAATCTGGATATATACATGCATCTTGTATATAATTTCTACATGGTATCAGAGCAATGTTAATCCTTGAAGATTGCAATTGTGAAGAATTTTTGAGTTTGTGCTAGTGGACAATTCGAATTTGCTGCGGAAAATTCTTGGTGCGACAGTTGAGTATACATTGAAATGTCGTTCAATGGGTTGCGATTGGAGTATGCCCTTGATGGGAGCTCAAATTACATATCCTGGAAGGATAGGATGGAGGTGGTGCTAGAGGATAATGGACTGAAGGAGTTCATCAATAGCGATGTTCTTAAGTCGAGATCTAGCGATGATGCATTACTTGACGCATGGCAATAGAAGATAGCAAAGAAAAGAAGAATTCTGTTGGAAGGTGTGAAGGACGATATTGTGTCCAAACTTCACGGGAAAGCCACTACATTTTTAATGTGGAAGGCTTTAACAGATTTGTTCCAAATCAACAATGACCAGAGGAAGTTGGCGCTAAAAGACAAGCTCAGAAAAATAAAAATGGAGAAGGGCAACAATATTCCAAAATATGTCACGAAGTTTGTTCACTGTAGGGATGAAATGGGAAGTGTGGGGGTTACTGTTGATGATGAAGACTTGGTGAGCTTGGCTCTCCTTGGGCTTCCAAAGAGTTGTCATAGCTACGAAGGCTCTGTCAATGGACGAGAGAAACTGTCGGGATGGGAGTGACTTTGGTCGGATCTTGTGCAGAAGGAGATAAGGTGGGATACCAGGGATGGCTCTTCATAGAAGAATGAAGATGAAGAGAATTTTTCTTTGGTTGCCAAAGCAAGGAAAGGGAAGGGGAAAAAATTTCCTTCAAAATCCAATGCTATACATGTTTTAGGTTTGAAGAAGAACTTGGTCTCGGTTGCAATATTGGAAGACAAAGGTTATGATGTTGTTTTCAGTGAGGGAAAATACTTCCTTCAACATAAAAAAAATGGGTCAAACCAAGAAGATAGGGATTCGAGTTACGAATCTCTACAAGCTGGAGGTAGATGGTTGCGCTGCAATGATGGGCAAAGTAGAGGAAGTGGTGAGCCGGGATGAGGGCGAATTATGGCACAGGAGATTGGGCCATCTTCATCATGGAACTTTGAAGATTTTGCAGTATATTTCTACCGGACTTCCCAAGGGTACAATTTCATAGTTAGATCAGTGCAAGGGATGTACTATGGGTAATTTTGTGAAGACCACCTTTCATGAGAAGGAGAACCATGCTTTGGTGATCCTGGAGAGAATTCACATAGACATGTGTGGACCTTTCTCGGTTGCTTCAAAGTAAAAACATAGGTATTATGTTATATTTGTTGATAACTATTCTCGTAGATGCTGGATATTCTTCATGAATAATAAGAACGAAACATTCTCAAAGTTCTGTGAGTTTAAAGCATTGGTGGAGAAGGAGTCGGGGAAGCAAGTGAAAGCTCTATGGAGCAATAATGGTGGTGAATACATCTCGGGCGAATTCAAATACTTCTGTAGCAAAGAAGGAATTCGAAGAGAAATCATAGTGCCTCATAACCCACAACAAAATGGGGTTGTGGAGAGGAAAAATAGAACAGTTGTGGGTGCTGCATGACCAGGGCCTACTGATGCACTTGTGGGGGGAAGCATGCAAGACTACGGTTTATGTGCAAAACTGTTGTCCTCATAGAGTACTTGGCATGAGTACACCTAAAGAAGATTTTACTGGTAAGAAGCCTGATATTTCTCATTTGAATATTTTTGGCTCATCTGTTTACATTCATGTGACAAAGGACACCAAGAAGAAGCTGGAGTTGACCGTAGAAGTTGGGATATTTGTGGGGTACATAGAAACACCCATAATTATCGTGTGTATTTTCCAGACAGTAGGATGATTGTGGTGCGACGGGATATAAAATTCAATGAGGTGAAAGCCATGAAGTTGTTTCTTGAGAGGGAGCTAGACTTGCATGCAGTGGAGGAACTTCCTATTCCGAAAGATGAACCTCTAGATGTGGATCAGCCACAGGAGGAAGTTGATGGAGTGGAGGAGTCCACTCATGCAAAACCAAACATCACACAAGGAAAAAAGCGTACCACAGAAGCTGAGAGACTGAAGTTTGATGCAACACAGAATGTAAGAGTCCCTACATCACAGTGCAAACAAAGATAGTCACCTGACCGATTTACTGGATACATGGCTCTTATGAGCAAGTGTATCGTGACAGAGCCATCTTATTTTGAAGAAGAAGTGAATAATCCCACATGGGTAGATGCCATGGTGGAGGAGTATGACTCCATTGTTAGAAACAATGCTTGGGATATTGTTCCAAGGCTGGTGGGAAAAATTAGTTGTAGGATCAAGATGGATCTACAAGGTAAAGCAATTTGTTGATGGGAGAGTCGAGAAGGCAAGATTTTTTTCCTGGGGCTTTTCACAGATTGAGGGTATTGATTATGAAGAAACCTTTGCACCTGTCACACGATATTCTTCCATAAGTACCATCCTTTCTCTCTCAGAACAGATGGGTTGCAAAATTAATCAGATGGATTTGAAGACTACGTTTCTTAATGGGATCATTGAGGAAGAGGTGTACATTGAGCAGCCTGAAGGATTTGATATCTTCAACAGTGAGTCACATGTGTGAAGACTCAAAAGAGTGTTGTATGGGTTGAAGAAAGCACCTCGTGCTTGGTACACATGGATCGACAAGTATTTCACTGGACTTGGCTTCACTAAGAGTGAGGCGGATGCAAACCTATACCAAATTGTGGTAGAGGGTAAGCTTTTAATCATTGTTCTTTATGTTGACAATTAATACTAACGGGTGATAAGCAGTTGATACACTCATGCAAGGCAAATCTTGCAAAGGAGTTTGAGATGAAGGATTTGGGCCTCCTTCATTATTTCCTTGGATTGGAAATATGGCAGTGGGAAGGTGAACTGTTTGTGTGTTAAGGCAAGTATGCCCGGGAGATACTGGAGAAGTTTCACATGCAAGGCTGCAAGCCTATCGACACTCCTCTTCCAAGAAATTGGAGGAAAGAGGATGTTACATCGATAGAGGTAGTGGATGCCATTGTTTATCGACAGTTGGAGGGTTCGCTCATGTATTTATTTAATACAAGACCAGACATATGCTATGCGGTGAACCAACATTCACAAGCAATGTTTAAGCCTACCAAGCTCTTTTTGAAGGCAGGCAAGCATGTCCTGAGGTATCTCAGGGGCACATCTGAGTATGGTTTATGGTACAGATAGAAGAATGAGGTGAATTTGCATTGCTTCATGGATGCAGATTGGGTAGGCAGCCCAACAAGCAGAAAGAGCACATCAAGAGGGATTTTTAGTATCGGATCTATGACAGTTTCTTGGTACAGCAAGAAACAAAGATCTATGGCACTCAGTTCAATAGAAGTAAAATACATGGCAGCAAGTCAAGCTGCATGTGAGGCTATCTGGATGAGGAAGATCTTAGTTGGTTTGTTCAGATCACATTTAGATCCTATAGTGATACATTGTGATAATCAGAGTTTCATTAAACTCTCGATTAATCCTGTGTTTCATGATATATCCAAAAATATTGATATCTGGTATCATCATATCAGAGATTGCGTGCAGTAGAAGATCATGTTGCTTCAGTACATTCCTACGGAAGATCAGGATGCAGATATTTTGACAAAGGCGCTCAATAGGAGAAAATTTGAATACCATAGAGGCAGGATCGGGATGAAGGATAATCCCTATCTTGTTGAGAGGGAATGTCGAGATTCAACAAGATAATGAGCTTAGTGAAAATATTCGCCTTCACTAAGTGGGCCGGCAGGCTATTTTTGGCGCAAGTATATTTTTAGACATGGTGATCATATTTTAGAAGTTGCAGGATGCTATGTGTGGATGGTTGATCAAGTTGGAAAAATAGATGAAATTCTATTTTTATAATATTGGGAAAAGTCTATTTATAGATCATCGATCTAAAAATAGAAGTGTCGATTATTATTAGCTCTTAATGATAATCCAACAATAAACATCAACTTATTCTCTTAGAGCACTTAATTTCAGTGCACAGATTTGGAAAATCATTGGACTGAAGGAATTACGCAATTCCTAGGGTTTGCTGGTGGTTCATGCATGGAGGAATCAGTTAGAACTGAAGTGGAAAAGTTATGATAGATTTGGAAGAGTATTTCATGGAGCTGTTATTCAATTTAACTCAATTATTGGAGTTAAACTTAGTTGAGCTAGTTGTATATAGTATAACTGAATGATACACTAGTGAGAGTGGAGTAAATTAATTAGTTAATTAATTCACAAATAATAACTCATTAATCAACTGAACAATACAACAATTAACTACATTTCATGGCAGTTCCAGTGAAGAGATAGGTGAAAGGGTGAGATGGACTATCCATTTTGACTACTAGTGATGCATTGATTGCATCTACATATACATTGGAGATGCTAATGAGAATAATGTAGTCAAGGAGAGTGGGATTGCATCAAATTGGTCTTTGTAATAAAATTGGATTGCGCAGTGGAGGCAAGCTATCAGGTGGAAAGAAATCAGTGAATGGATTTGCAAATTTCTTCACGTTAGTGTGTGACGATTGTATTGTATTGAGAGCTTGATGTACTAAGATTTGTATGAGATTGTTATATGATATCTGTGATACATAATATATGATAGTTGCGGTTTTAGCTTCAAGATTTCTAGTTAAACAACTGTGTTATGTGCTATTATTTTTATTGCTTCATGTGTTTGCAATTGATTTTAATTTCCACAAAAGATTAATAGTGGAAGGATTTTGTATTTAGCAATAAGATAAATATTGTTAGATTGGGAGAATCTGGATATATACATGAATATTTTATATAATTTCTATAGGTAGCTCCTTGGAGGTGCCAAGAACATCGTAGACCAAGTGCCTATCCATTGGGCATGGAGTTAATAGCTAAAAACCAAACTAAACACTGAAAACTTGACTCAATAAAATCACTCAACACTGACTCAAGAGTAACTAAAACATAACTAAAAAACTAAAAAAGATGCTCAGAATTGAGCTTATTCAACAAAACCTACTCTAATTGATCCATTCATCACCTGATCAAGTGAAATGGAACAACCAATGCAACCATGTAAGCATTCTAGCTACTGTTTGAATTCTCTGCAAGTGCTTGCTTATGAGAAAGAAGGAAGAGCTATTGAAAGGCAACTCCCTTGAAAACTCGTCAATAGATCGAATCTTGATGAAATTGAAAACCATGAGCCCACCGACTGACCTCAATAATGTTGTGAAAGGATTTTCATAGGAATACATATTAATTTCCAGCCCATCTAATACATTACTGCTCTTCTCTAGGTAGTCTTCGTACCTTGGTTTTAAATTTTTCCTAACATCTATGCTTGCTTTCTTTGATGACTGCAGCAAGTTGAAAAAAGGATCCTAAAACTCATGAGTGGCTAATTTTTCTTGATGATCAACAAAAAAATAAGATTCTTCTTCATTACTCTCCTGATATGATTGCAAATCTTAGTATGAGCTTTGTAAGTTGGCTGTCGGATGAAGTTTATATAAACGCTCTTTTCAGGCCCACAGTTAGCTAATGGAGAAGGACTTTTACTGTAGATATCATCCAACACATAAGCTATTGGGTCATGAAAAACTTGAAAAGACTGCTGCAACCTATTTTACATTGGTTCTAATGATACTGCATGACTTTCTACAATTTTCTTATCCTTTTCTTTAGAGATATTATGAAAATTTTCCTTTAAAAATTAAAATGATTCAAAACATAGTGGTACAGAATCATCTTGCATCATTTGATCATGTGTTTCAACTTCCAAACCTTCATCTGCAACTTGACATTCAATGGCATTCGACGGCTGCAAATCTGGAGCTAAAGAGGATTCTATGTCGCAAATGATACCTGCAACCAATTTAGGAGAATGTTCATCATTTATAGTATTGACCACTCATTTATCTGATTGTTTATAGTTTTCTCTTATTTTTTCAAGTGAGAAGAAACACAAGGGAAAGGAGCTACGATAAAAAAATTATTATCCTCTTGATTGTCAAGATAAAAAGTCAATGAGTGTCGATTTCTGATCGCATGAAAGTTATCTCTGATGAACTGAAATGAATTAAAACAAAAAGGCAAAGATCTTTCACTTATTTCAAAATTTTCAGCATTTTCCTCATCTCTATCATCATAAATATGCATCGGCTAATCACTATATTTGAGTTGTTGAAACTAAACTTCTTCCTTCCACAAACCAACTGTTGATTGCTCTGTAAGATTAACTTCTGTTTGGAGAACATAATCATCATGATACTGATCAAACTTTGGAAAATCATCAATATAAGTAATTTCACCAATAATACACATTATATTATCAGATTGTTTCTCCTCAAATTGATCTACAAATCCATTTTTTGATCTGTGGTAGCTTGAATTAGTAGGAAAATATTTAGGGCTTGAAATCTGTTCCTTTTCTGGGATAAGTGGGTCATGACGATATTGAACGGAAAATACATCTCCATGGTGATGCTTTGCATAATTTCCTCTATTGTACTTACCAAAATGTTGAGCTTTACCTCTGAAGATGTCAGGTGCTCTGCAATGTTCTTCTTCTATGCTTCCTTTAGCTTTGCCATTCTGATCAGTAGATTAGCCTCTACATCTACTGCACTGTTTTGCATCTCTTAAAGTGTTGCAAGGTTCCTTTCTCTCAAATGAAACTCCATTTCTGGATCAAAGGCATCCGGGTAATGTAAAAGAGCTAAAAGAGGAGGGGGTCTCATATCAGTAGGTATCGAATAATAGACTTGATTGAATCTGGCAGAAAACTATTTAATCTCTCCCTTAGCTGTCTTTTCAGATGATCATACTCTTTAGAATTAGGAAATGGTTTTGTTTGACCACCCACCTGTCGAGGAAAACTTTGATGAACTGCGAGATATATGAGATGCTCACAGTAGGAAATATTTTGAACCAACTCTTGACTTTTCCTTGCAAATAAAGAGAAAATAGCTTGATACTGACATTCTCTTCGTCAATTTCAAAAATTTCTAGGAAAGTCTCAAAATTTTGCATATGTCTCTCAGCAGTGATGTTGTCATTTTCACCATCGAACCTCGGCAGATATAGGTAATGATTTTAAGGGAAAGCATGGAGTATAGGAGGTAAGATGAGTGGTTTGTATCGATCCGCGACTATAGAAGGTGTAGGAGTATGTACAAAAGTTGTAGGATCAGTCTTGATCTCTTTAGGCTCATCAATTTGAAGATGGTCATCATAAGATTCAGAAAAAGGATGTGGACCAAGATAAAAGGAAAACTCGGTATTTACACTTTTCAAATAGGTAGAATAAATATTTTGATCATCTTTATCATTTAACAAACTCTAGAAAACTTTCAAGATAGTTTCAAGAAAGGAAAATAAGTGATTCAGAAGAAATAATATTAGATCTTGAATACAATTCCACTTTGAATACCTGACCTTTGTGTAAGATCCTTCCATTTTCCTGCTGGCAAGGTTGATCCTCCAGTGGAGTCTTTATGTCAAGTTGGGGTCGCCGGGTGAAGAGTTCAACCTTCATATGAATCTGATTGTTTTCCACCATCAGAAATTAGATCTAAACTTGGTTGTTCTTTCCCAGGGAAGATATGATATTTTCTTTCCCCATTATGGTTGCCAAAATGTTATCACTCAGATTGAACCTCAAGTTGAGAAAGGCAATTCCGAGGTAACCTCAAACCACACTTAGCCAAGTAGCTAGCCCTAATAGGCCAGGAGAGGGCTCTCTCTATATGGATCACAATCAAAATGACTGAGGAAAGAAGATATTAGGCTAGGTATAGTAGCTCAGGGTTTTTGATTTTGATTGTGTATGGTTTTGTTGGATAAGGAGGAGTCAAGCAACTAGGGCAAGGAAATTAGGTCAAAATTTATAGGGTGTTCTATGGGAAAGGTGCATACAATGTTTATCACTTTAGGGTTTTTATGGTGAGATGATCAAGATAGGTGAGGAGCTAGAAAGAGCATGGTGAATTCATGATTTCTTTCTAAATTGAAGAAATTACAAATTATGAATGTTTGCCCAAAACAGAGCATAGAAATTATGGATTATGTTCATCTAACTTGAAAACATTCATCTAATAGAAATGAAATGATGGATGAAGTAACAAAACATTATAACATATGAGCACAAAATAAGAAACTGAAACTAAACACAATATCACATGGATCCCATAAAAATAGATGCAAATTTGATTAATGTCCAGGCCAAAGTTGATACAAATATGTCTCTTGAGATGCCAAAGCTCCAAGTGAATCCAACCCCTACAAATGAATGAGAAAATACATGATATATACCTCAAAACTACTCTCCCTAGCCTCAAGGAGTCGCATTCATGAGATAGGGATTAGTTTCACCTACTCCCAAACAAGAATCTGAAGACTAGGAAGACCCAACAATTTGCCTCTACAAGAGAGGAAACTGATTCATTTGACCTCTAGAGGACTTATTTGATGTATCTACCTTAGAGAACAATAAAAAAATGAAATTTACATTTATCTTGACCTTTTACATCAATAATTTCTCATTTCCCAAGATAAAAAGTCAAAAAGTCAAAATTTTGTTGAAGGTGATGAAAATACAATTTTCCTATCAAAGCATAGCACCATGACAGGAAACATAGCCTCTTTGCAAGCAACTTTTGGAGGCCTTCCCGGTGTTCAAATAAGCTCCATTATAGCTCATTGGAAAGCTCTCCAAGTCTAGTTTTCAAATATACCTCCATTTTCCAAAATTATGCTCATTTTCCTTGTCAAAAAATGAATCTCCCAAGACTGGTAAATGTGCAGGGCCAAGGTCAAAAAGGAGGCAGAAACATAAAAATTTGGTGGTTTCTTGTACATTTGAGGGACCAGTTCTTCTCAAAATTTTCTGAAACTTGCTAGGGTTGATGTCTTCATCATTCTGAGCATGATGGTGTGGCCATTTTTCCATTAGAGGCTCCAAGAAAAAGTGCAGCACCAAGGGCTCTACGTTTTTGGAAGATTTTCTATTTGCAAAATTGCTCAAAAAACCGAAAATGCACTAAAGTGCCAAATGTGCCAAGAACTTGCCAAAATTGTAAATTTACTTGTTGATCAAGGGCTTGAGGCATGAAGAGACACGTCATAAAGTATGTCTAACCTCTCCTTCTCCTTTTTCTTAGTCAAAGCATGAATTTTTGCATGGGCTTGTTTAAGCTTGGCCCTTGCAATTTTGTTCCTCAATGACACCTGAGTCCTCCTCTTCAGAAATTTTGAATTTGAAGGCTTTTAGAAAACCTAGGGTAAATGGAATGAGATTAAGGGAGTGAGATATGAGATGAATAACTAACGAAAATGGAGGGAATGAGTGTAAATGAAAACTTAGGTCTATGAAAACCCTAGGATTTAACACTTGTTTATGACTGATATGTATTTTAGGGACATGAACAGGGATATGGTGCATAAAAATGAGAAAAAATGGAAATTATGGGTTCCTAGGCTACAAGCACTTCAAATATTTAATGGGATACCAAATATATGAGAAGAGAGGTGATTTAAGTTCCACTTACTGATTTAAAGCTCCTTGAAGAAGTTTGTGAGGAGATTTGAGCTTGATGGAGGTGATGCAACTCTTAAAAACCTTCACTGTGCAAAAACGCAGCACCCTAGACAAAAGCATAGTGCCACTCTACAAAATCGCAACACCAATTTATTTTGGTTTGGTGTTTTTGGGTAAAAGTGCAGCGCCGCTAGGCAAAAGTGCAACACCAAGACAAAAGCGCAGTGCCGGTTGAACATTGTTTTGTAAACCACTTTGGAGGGCCTTCCTAGTGTCCAAATCAGGCCCAGGATATCTTTTTGGAAATATCTTGAAGTCTAATTTCTAAATATACCTTTATTTTTCTTATTGGAGGTGATTTACCTTGTCAAAATTTTATTTTTCCAAGACTAGTCAAAAAGTGTTGAATGAGGGTGCAGAAATGCAAAGTGTTGGTGCAGGAAAATTTTGGAGGCCTTAATCAACTTCGAATTGAGCTCATGATAGCTCATTGGAAATATCTCTCTATATAGTTTTCATTTAACTGATCAAGCAAGTCATTTAGACACTCAATCTACAAGAAAACTTGATTTTCCCAAGGTCACTCCAGAACTGCAACAAACCTCTTGTAGCACCTGTATTTTTTACATTTCTATAAAACCATGAAACCTGTGTAAAATATGAAGGATTTTTTTCTTCTTTTACCTATGATGGAAAAAAAACCTCTCTCGTGTTTGTCAAATGCATCTCTGTTTGGTCGAAAACATAGTTTAAAGAGAAACTGGCCCTATGAATGGAAAATGGCTTGACTCTTGGAAATATTTTTTTTTAAATGATGGAGACATGATATTATGAGTTTTAATGGCCTCATAATTACTGATATGACCTACCTTATGGCTCCTCTTCTCATATGCCTCTTTTCATATCAAAATCTAGCTCAATGAGAGAGGAAATTAGGGTTTAGTGCTTGTGAACAATGATGAAATGGAAACCCTTGGGAAAAGACAAATCCCTTTGACATTTGATATGTTGGCATGTGGATTTATGAGTTGGCATCCTTTGGGATGTTAGGTCCTCGTCATTTTTCAGATTGGAAAGAACAAAGGGTAACATCAAACCAGTCTTTGGATTCCTAGGACCTAGCCTTCCCAAACTGAGAGAGGGCTCTCTCTATGTTGTGTAAAGGATGTAACTTGATAGATTTTGGGGTTTTGATTTTAGGCTAGTTATAAAGATTAGTGTTTTTTTTTTAGTTTTTTTGGTTGGGCAAGTTGTCAAGAAGAACAGATAAAGTAGGATAGATTTAGACCATTGGGCTATGGAGTCTACAAAAGGTCTCGAAAAGTACAACAATAGGTCAAGGGTGTTTCAAAGGGCAAGTATAACAAAGCTAAATGGATCTTCAAGGCTTTATGTGAGTGAAGTGAACATTAAATTGTGAACAAAGTAGGTGCAAAGGGAAGTTAAGAATTCTTTGTCAAATACTACAACAATAAAAGTCTTTTAAGAACACTATGCATGAAGAAATAACCAAAGAAAGGTCATACCATACTTCTTTGACCAAAGCCTAGTAATTAAACATCAAGACAAAAATCCAACAAACCCTAGAGAGTAGTAAACTTGTAAAGTCTCTAGTGATTTCACCTTCAGGAAAAGAAAACATTTAAGACAACATATAGTGATGATAAAGAATAAGGGAAATCCTAATATTCCTTAATCATACTATAAATACCTTCAAAGAAACCATTTAATATGAACAGAAGGGCATGGAAAATCATAAACTCTTCCGCTAAACCTAATCAACAATACTTCAAAGTAAAGACCTCAAAAACAATGTTTAAGTGATTATAAAGGGCAGGGCTAACCATAAACCTCTTTGGAACTGACTCCATTAAATCATTCTTGAGATTAACAAGTTGAGTGGGATTAGAGAGCAACTAAGAATTCTTTAAACTGACCTAGTACAGAAAAACATGAAAGCAAAAGAGGCAGACAGACTTAATGTGCTTTTGAGAGCATAACTTAAGCTAAAATTTCTACTATATTTCAAGATAAAGATGAAACAATATGTTAAACAGAAGATGACAAGTACAAAATGAAAAAGACGTCACCATTAGCCATGTTCATGAATCCTGCAAAGTGCTTGTCTCATTGATATTTAGTTCGGAACCTTCACAATGCTCCAAGGCCAAAAACTCATCACAACTCATAGTTTATGAGGTTTCTCTCCACAATCAACCAACATCTAAACAACATGAACAATGATGCCCTCATGTAGTATTTATCATGAAAAGGAGAGTCAAAACCATAGCTAGGGTTTTGGAGGCCATTAATTTCTCATAAATATCATTTTTTCCCTTTAAGACGATGCAAGGCCCAAGGCACAAATATCCTAATCTAATAAATGAAAAATATCTCATAATCATAAATTATGAGCTAAATAGGAGTGATTTGCCTCAAAATTCTTTGAAAATATATTTTTCCATAAATTTGTGTCTTTTCTTGACTTTGTAGGCAAGGGCGCAGCACCAAGGCCAAGGGCATAGTGCCTGCACCAGAACAATTACCTGTTTTGTGACCAAGGTTTGGAGGCCTTCTAGGTGTCCAAATGAGCTCCATGTTAGCTCATTGGAAATCATGTCAAGTATAATTTCTAAAACTGCTTTTGTTTTTCCATTTGATGTCCATTTTCCTACCCAAGAACTCATTCTCCCAAGACTGTTCAAGGCACAGTGCCAACTTTGAAAATAGGGAAAAAAGGTGTTTTGTTTGGTGTTTTTGGTACTTTTGGAGGACAAAATCTACTCGAAATGATTTGAAATTTTGTGTGAATGATGTCCTTGGCCTAAGGATTCCAAAAATTTAATTCACTCCTCAAAATGGTTCCCCACATCAGCGTTGCGCCTTTGGCCCTCAAAAATAGTCAAAAACTCTAAAAACTCAAAAAGATGCCAAAATGTGTCAAAATATAGCTTTTCCTTGTTGATTATGTTTGTGATGATGGTAGGGGATTAATCAGAAAGAAAATTTAAGGTTTTCTTTGTCTTTAGCCTCCTTGAGGGCTTTCCCTTATTGGCATCTACCTCATTTTTAGTAGCCTTATTGCTTTCTTCATGGCTCCTTGACCCACTGTCATCATCACTCTTTATCCCATTGTCATCACTGATTTCTTCTTCATTTACATTTGCACTAGCATCTTGGCTTTCTAACCTAATTCCTTCATGGCTCATTTACTTGCTACTTTCTGCATCTTTTCCCTCATCTGATCCACTGACTAGTGTGTTGTCATTATCAGTGTCATCAAGGCTCTTTGAGCCACTGTCATTATGTTCATTGCTATGTGCCTCATAATTGCAAATATCACCACTGCCTTCTATTTCCATGCTCTCTGCCTTATTACTAACCTCTGCCTTAATACTAATATCCTCCTTACTTTCATCAACATTATTTTCATCATCCTCACTTCTAGGTTCTTCATCACTATTTTCCCCACTGTCATCATGCTTATTGCTATGTGCCTCACTACCCTCTTCTTCATTGTTTTCTTCTTCATTAACATTTTCCTCACTAATATAAAACTCATAGGAAAGAGGGCATGTAATGTCACTCTGTTTGTAATGTAAGGAACTGAGTGTTATGTCAAGCCTTTATGGATGAAAAAATTTAAACCAATGCAACCACCTTAATTTCACCTCCTGTCTAGACTGATATTCTTTATGGGTAGATGAAATGAGGTTTAAGTAGTGGTTTCAAGCACAAATTTTAGGGTGTCTCTTAGGGTTTCTATTCCTTTCAGTAAAATCATAAAAAATCTTGCAAATGAGTGCATCTGATGGTATCTACCTTTAACAATTCTTGAAGGACCCTTGCAGGTAGCTTGAAAATAGTTTGAGGTGACTTAAGTGTTTTTAGGGTTGAGGAGGCCCTTCTAGCCAAATGCACAACACCTAAGCCAAGGGTGCAACATCGAAGGTAATATTACTGGGCCTATCGGGAAAGTCGGGTAAAGGTGCAGCGCCCCACCAGGCTCGTAGTGCCACTTCCCAGGTGCTCAGCGCCTTAATAAAATGCATAGGAAAAAATGCCAGGCGCGTAGCGCTAGGAAAAATTGTCCAAGTTTGCCTTGAAAACTCAAATTTTCTCATCCCTTTGAAACTTTTCATTCTCTGTAAGGCACTAATGATTCTTCTAAAGTGTTTAGATGGGCTTGACATTGTGTTTACTCCTTGAGGCTTGATACTTTCACGTTGGAAACTTTTGGAGGGTTACACACAGTAGTATCTTCAAAGCTTTCTATGTTTTCATTATAATATTCAACTTATGTTTCTCACCTTTAATCACTAACCTTTCAACATTATTTGTACATAGGGGACTGATATGATGGATCTGAACCTTCCTTTTTCTCTTTGAGGCATAACCAGTTCATCAAACACCTTTGGGAGGATTTTACATGCCAGCATTTTCAGAGCCCTCTTTTGCCTTTTTTCTTTTAGTTTGCAAGAGTTATGACCTTTTATTGTCTTTTGATCCATGATATTTGACAATTTTGTTTTAGCACAGTAGTAGATCAGAAACCTTCCTTTGTGCCTATCATGGAACTCAGCTTATCTTCTGTTTGGAAGGTGACTGAAAACCTTGAATTTACCCTCCTTGCTACAAGATGCCATCATTTAGGAGCAGACTTCCTACCTTATCACAACCTTTTGCTAATGGAAATTTCAACATTTCTGCAAAAGTGTCAAGCTAGTCTATTACCTCATGTGCAGACCCTGAAATTTAATGGTAGTCTACTTTGGAAATGATGACCTTGAAACATATGAAACCCTAATTGACCTAGTGGGGGTTTTTTGACCATAATCTTGTGAACATGGGAAATAAAAGGCTTATAGGTAACCCTAGATGGAAAATGGAGTTATGGGCAAGGGAAAAAAAACTGAGCCAGTGAAGTTTATAGGTAGGGAAGGGGACTGAAAATAATTTTTATAAACTTAGGAAGAGTTTCAAAGGAGTGACAGGGTGACCATGGAATGGCAAGTTGATGAAATTGTGAAACATTTTCCATGAGGATAATGAAGGCAATGATATTTCTAAAACTCACAATGTTCAAAGAATGTTTTTTTTTAGAAATATAGAACCAATATTTAATCATCTACAGATAATGAAAAATATTGATGACTAGCAGTGGCTCCACTTGGGGAGGGCAGCTCCTTTTCAGGAGGTGCCTAGGACCTCAGAGTTCAGATCTTTGAGTTTTGAAGATAAACACCTTACTTGTACTTGGCAGATCCTTCTTCCTTCATTTGTTGATGTTTTCTTTTGAAGTTGTGATCTCAAATCTAAAAAAGACATGATTGCTTCAATATTATTTCTACCTATCCATCTTATTTTGCTTAATATTTTTACTTATTTTTGGTGCACTTGGATTGGCAAACCCTTGACATTCTTTTCTTTTGAAATCATAAAAACTCTCTACTTGTACCCTTATTACTTCCAAGAGTTTAGATTAGGCTAATGAACTCTCTTATTCTCTACCTAGTCTACTCATCTGTCAAGATTAACCTGTTTGACAGATTTTCATTCTCTAACCTACTGATATGAAATTCAAAATATGACCAAACCAGGATTAAGCACGTTGATTTGCCATGGGATGTGGCATTTGGACAAGCTACACACAAAAATTATTTTTGTAAAATAAAAAACTAGAAAATAAGAGGGTTGTGATTCAGAATTGGTTATGCATCCCTCTCATTTTCCTTTGATTCATATTTATGCTTTGGGAGCCAACAATATTTCCTAATATAATATACTAACAAGCCAAGCTTAAATGTTTTTACAAGTCTCCTTTCACTAACCTATCAGAAGAAATTTAAAACATGTTCAATCATGATTAGGCTAGATGACTGAACAAGACTTTATTTTCTTCAATAGTAGTGGAATTTAGCCTTGCACACTTTCAACAATAATATTTTCTAGTATGGGGTTGTACCTATTATTTTTTTTCCCTATTTTTCTTCTTTTCTTTGTTTTTGTCTTTTTGGATCAACATTCTACAACTAAAAACTAGAAATATGCTCATAGTGTTGAGCATATTTGCATTCATATCTATCCTAATCTAACTTTCATATGATATATATTCATTTGGTGAACTCCATTTTCCAATATAACCAATCAAGTAGATGATTCCATGAGTGATATTTGTTCAGATTTTACGAACATTAAATATTAAAATTGTACAATTATATTCCCCACCAACTGTAGGTTATTCAAAGATAAGGCTAATTTGAGTGATAATGTCTTACCAGGTAGCTATGAACAGGCAAAGCAGTTGTTAAAAATGTTGGGTGTTGAGTACATATCATATCATGCATGTCTGAATGTTTGTATTCTATATAGAGGAGAATATGCAGAGAAAGTGATATGTATGAAATGTGGGAAGGACATGTACCATGGTTAGAAAAATAGGTAAATCAAACGGTCCTCGTCATAAGATATTTAGGAACATGCCTATAATCCCAAGGATTCAAAGGCTCATTCGTTGCGAAGAATTAGTTATGTTGTATGGATGGCATGCCTCACACATAATTGAATTAGTATTTATGTGAATCCCAATATATTTAATAGCTATGAATAATGTATAGGATATGTTAGTCATCAGTATTTTTACCTGTTTTGAGGACTAGATTCCTTGGCTGAAGTTTTTTAGAAGCTAATCTCAAATCTATCAATTTTTCATCTAGAAAAAACCCCAAACAATTTTTTTCCTTCCTACCCCTCCCTGTCAGTCTATGATGAGAACAATTTTCAGTTTTCAAGTCATATCTCGCTTCAGCAAAGTCTCCTTTTCTATAGTTGTCATAAATTTTCTTCACTACTATCATTTTCCCTTATTTCTCATACAATTCACTGTCCAAAATTTGACAAAGTGTTTGATCTTCTATCCTTGATCATATTGTCATATGACAATCTGATCATGCCTAAGAAAACACTCAGAATATGTGAAATTTTTCTCTAAGTTAGATAGTTGTGTTTAGGGAGTGTTTCCTTGGCTAAGATATCCAAAAAGTCTATGTCTAGTACCAATTAGCCATGAATATTTCACTAGTTTTCAAAACAAGCCTTGGTCTATCCATAGGTCGCACACCACTAAGAGGTCACTTTGTCTCATTTCAGAAGAAGTTCAACAAAGATCCAAATTAGGAAAAGATGAGGATGTTCATTGTCTAAAGAAATATGCTTAAATCAGGAAAAATCTCCATGAAACACCAAAGGAGATATCCAAGGTTTAAAAGCATCTATTTTTACATCTCTGTAGGGGTGTAATTGAATGATGATCATGTAGGCAAATAAGAGCAAAGGGACAAGTTCAAAAATGTACCTCATGTTGAAGGGGTTTGGCCATCATGAAGCAAGTAAGGTGTAGTGAGTAAAGAGCAGGTAATATACATGGTTTTAAATCTAAAGGCTGCCTGAAGAACATAGATCACTCATCAAGTAAAAATGAATAACAAGGACTACGAAATGCTGATCAGCAGTGCTGCATAATCTTTTCAAAGGGGATCATCATGTAGGGCATAAGAAGACAGTTGCTTCTTATGTTACCTTGAACCTGGGATGTGAACATTAGTCAAAGGTAGTTTCAATATACTTATGAAAACACAGTCAAAGGAAAAGATAGCTCAATGATGTCTAGCAGCAAACACTCTCCATATACAAATCACATTTCTTCTGGTCTTGTGTTCACAGTGATATTTTACAAAAGGGTATATACATCTCAGACAAGGCCTCATAAAGCAAGAGGACATTAGTTTAAAGTGATTTTATCAGTGATAAATTTCAAATTCCACCTTGTTCCTTTTGGAATTCTTCAAACAAACATACAGAGAAAGGTACAATGTTGAAATAGATGAAGATTTTGTGTTTAATATGACCTCCTTCATATAAAAGCAGAGGGTAAAAGACACATTTTTGTGACCTCCTTCACTAATAAGTAGAGGGTCAGCATGCTTTCAAGTAGCTTCAGGAGTTGTTTTGCGCCACCTCCTCCAAAGATGAACAGAGAATGCATAGTAGGATTTAAAATGTTGTGTTTGATAAAGTCTTTGTTGGTAAGACCAGTTGAGAAACAACGGTGGAAAAAATGAGAGTTCATAGATTGAATGACCTTTTTCATATCACAAGCAAAAGGTTGACATGCTAGTGTTAAAGGCCTCTAAACTTATGTTTGTGAAAACTTCCTTGAAAGGATAAATCAGAGGTTATAATTTTGATCAAAATAGCCTCATTTGAATGGTAAAATTAGTAGACCAAGCTCTGTTTCTAGTCACTTCTGCAAACTGGTATAAAAAAGCATTCACACAGAGGGTTTATGTGGAAAGGCATATTTTTCATTTAGAATAGATCCATTATGGCCTATAAAAAATACTCTCTCCAAGTGATGAATAAAGGGCAAAGAGCCAAGAGTTATTTTTTCACCTCATTTAAAAGACAGTGGGCACATTGATAAGATAGGTGAAATTTCATTTCTTGAACACCTCCTTCATCATGAGCTAAGGGCCCAACAATGATTCTAAATGAGCATAAGCGGTCACATTTGCAAGGACTTTCTTCAGGACAAATAGAAGGTCTATACACAGTCAAGAGAAAGTGCTAATACAAAGTTCCTAACAGTAACCCTCATCATTTACCCAATCATGTTATTCACTCTTAAAAGGCTTCAAAATTATTTTGAGACAAGGAAACTTACCATAAGAAAAGTCACCTGGGAAAGAGGACAGTTTGTTCGAAAGGCTTCAACAGTGGCCTCCTTCACAAAAGCAGAGGGTCAGCTCTCCAAATGATTAACGGTCCATATAGATCAGCTTATTCAAAAGGGTTAAAAAGGTGATGAAACCATGATTCATATTCAGTCAAAGGGTGCTTCATCAAATTATAGGAGACCTATTCTTGGTGAATAAAAGAAATTTTTTTTTTGAGATATTCTCAATCAAAGGATAAATTCAAGTTTTAAGATTGAAAGACCACCTTCGAGAAGACAATGTGGCACAGTGTCTTATAAAGATAATTTTTTTCTTAGAGGCCTCTTTTGTTTAAACCAGATGAAAGTAAAATCATGTTTAAAAACCTCCTTTATAAACAATTAGAAGACTAGACTGAAAGGATCTCCGTCACTTCATAAAAACAGAGGATGCAATTGTGGTGATTGAGAGGCTGCAGTGGTACTTTTATAGTAAATTTCTTTGCCAAAAAAAGAGAGGAAAAGAACAGTTTTATATTCCTTCATGACAAGCTGAAGATTAAAATATCATCAGGGTTGAATATATGTTTGGGAGGAAATTTGCAGTGACATCAGAGATTGAAGACATCGGTCATTTTTCAAAAGTTTCTTTCAAGCAAGAAAAAAGAAGGCTTCTTCAAATTCCGAAAATAAATGCACCAAGTCATTTTCAAATATCTACAAAGATAAAGGGGAAGTTTTTTTTGTTTTTTTTTAATTTAAAAAAGGAGGGAAAGATTGTTTAAAAAACCTCCTCAAGTATAAGAGGCACAAGTAGCATATCTTTGTGTCATTTTGCAAACCAAGCCACGGAGCAAAAAATGTGTTTTTAAGAGCGTTTGAACTTTTTGAACGTGCGGCGCACCTGTAACATTGTGCAGCGCGCCTGTAGGTGCCGGCAGTGTAACTTTGCACACAGCACAGTGCGCCTGTGTGGCATGCCTGTGCCCGGTGCCCGGCACCCAGGCCACTTCTAAACGTAACTTTTGCTTGCCCGCGCCAATACTGAAAAGAGCTGCAACAAAGAGCAAAAGGCCACCAAAGGTGTGAAGACAAAACATTTTCACAAGGAGCACATACAAAGAGGTATTTATATGTTTTATCCAGAAGTTTTGATTTAAAGATATGTTTGAAAATCACAAATTCTAAAGAAAAAGGTCAGTAAAAAAAGGGGCTAGATATCTGTTAATTTGTAAAGGACCTATTTGTCAAGCCTCCATAGGAGCAAATGAGAGGCCAAACATTGTGTGCTAAAAGTAAACAGAACATGTCCTCAAGGTCATAGGTTTTTGTGTGCCAGCCTTCAGAAAAACACAGTTTCTCTTAAAACTGTCATATTCATTAAGAAACAAAGAAACAATGATAAAGGAAGAAAGGCTTATTGGTAGTTTTAAAGGGAGATTTTTTATTTTGAGTTTGTAAAAGGATAGTCACAATTATATAGAGAAAGCCAAGAATTGTGTGCTAAAAGGGGAAAAGAAACTGATCTTCATCAAACAAATTATCTACTAGCCTAGGAAAGAAGGATAACAATGATTTCAAAAGGATAAACCTAGTTGGCTTTCAAGAGTGCCCTCTTTACTTAGAGACAAAGGAAGATAGTAAATTAAGGGAGGAAGGGCTTGTTATCACTTTAAAAGGGTCTCTTAAACAGTGATTTCAAAGAAGCAGTGATTGAGGGGAAAGAGTTTTAGTGTCAAAAACAAAAGGGGAATTGTCTTCAAAGTACCCCAAATAGATCTTATTAAAGGCCTCTTTTCTCAAAACACAGTGCTAGAGAAGTAAATTTGTTTTCATTTAACAAATACTTGTTTTCCAACTAAAGAGAAAATCAGTGCTCAAACAAGGGATCTATTTTTCAATACATTTCAAGGTCTTGTTTTGGTAAGTTAGTGAAGGGTCTCAGAAGCAAAAATGCCTCAAAAGAAGGACAACAAGATTGGATATCACAATAGGTTTGAGCCTATTACAACTTAGGAGGTGAATGAATCCCGTTCAGTACTCTTCAATTTTCATGAAGTAGGGTGCTTGGATTTTTTCCAAAAATTCCAAGAAGTAAAAAATCACCCTCCCTTAACACATTTGTTTTCTTTGAGGCTACATGAAGGGAAAATTCACATAGCAAGTATGGACTTCAAACTCACTCCTAGGGCTATCTCCAAAGCAACTAAGATCCCCTATATAGGAGAAAAGTGGTTCAAACAAGCATATCTAGATCTGAATCACTATAAAACCTTTCTAAAAACCAGACCATCAGGATGCTTGCCAAGGTATTTTCCCTTTTTCTCACTTATTGAGAAGCTATGCCCCTCTCATGAAAGTCATCATGAAGTATTTCACATGTGAAGGGAGGTTTTCCCAGATTTATGCCTATCACATCAAGCTTCTTATGCATTTCACAAGAACTCAGTTGTTGAACCTACCTTTCTTTCTCTATAGAAGCATTGAAAAGATGGCCTCTACTATCCAAAATAAGCCCTCCACTCAACAACAAGCTTGTTTGTTTCATCATTCCCTTATCAAGATCATCATCCTCCATCAACTTGAAAAGAAAGGAGTGTCTTGGGAGACCTTCATTTCTCATCCAGATTTTTCCATTGCCTCTTCATCTCATGCGCCTTCCTCACCATTCACTCATCATGTCTCCCCCTCTTTTAGTCAATCTACTCCTAAAAGGCAAAAATCCCTTATGATTGAAAGTGAAGAAGAGAAGAAGCAAGCTAGTGATGAAGAAGGGCAAAGTAACAAGAAGCAAACTAGTGATGATGAGGGACAAAGTAAAGAATCTAAGCATGATAGTGAGGAAGAGGGAAATGATGGTGAGCATGAAAAAAATGATGGTGAGAATAGAAGTCATGAAGAGGAACATGATGGAAGCCAACACAGCAGTAAGCATGAGGGTAATGAGGGACAAAAAAGTGAAGGTAAAAAACACAACAGTCATGAAGAAAACAGTGACAGAGATGAACAAGATAGTCCTCAAGAAAAAAAACAAAGTGGCAGCCAAAACAGTGATGATGAGGGTCATGAAAGTCCTCAAAGAGACACTTATGATGAGAAACAAGACAACCCTCAAGAAAGTAATGATGATGGCAAGAAAACACTAAACAATGAGAATTTTGAAGGGGGGAACATGGAGCAAAAATATCGAAACAGTCCTAAGGGCAACCAAGACCAAATCAAGGACCAAGTTGAGCAAGCGCAAGTAATGAAGCCTCATCTCTCTTCTCCTCAACATAGCCAAGATAATGTGCTAACTGCCTCTCCTAGGCAAGGGGCCATGACTCTTCCTCCGAAAGTGGCGAAGCTTAGAAATACTAGGTCTACAAAGAATAAAATTACTCCAGCAATGACTAGCAACTTCACAAGAGCACTGAGAAGTAGAGGAAAACTGCCTAAGAAGAGTATTTTTGAATTTTTGAAGAGGAAAAGGACCAAGAAGTCTACCCAAGGCAAAGGTAAAGAAAAAGAGGAACAACAGGAGAGTAGTCATGAAAAGGAAAGGGAGTTTGAGATCATACAAATAGATAGTAATGCTAGAGATGATGAAGCTAGAATTTTTGAATCACTTTTGCAAAACAGAGAAGCCAAAATACATGACTTGGAAGCTGATCTAGAAAGGTCAAAGGACCTCATACATTTCCTACAAATGCAAAATAAACAAATGAGTGGAAAAATGGAAATTTATGAGGTCTGGGCTTTCAAATACCAAAGGGAAGCCTACAAAGCACAAGTCAAGCTTGAAGAGTTGATGGGCGAATTTGATGATACTGAAGAAGAAGAGCAACCAATAAGAAAGTGGCCTAGGACTATGGGTCTTAGGAAAGCTTTGGAGAAAAAGAAGGAAGAAGAGGAAACCCTTGTTCGATCTTATCCTGTCACTCAATTGCTCGACCAAGAAATAGAAAATGATAAAGAATCATGGCTTGAAAGAGCCAAAAAGAATTTGGAGGATAAATTAGAGAAAAATAATATAGATTTGAGTCTACAAAGGAAGATGACCGGGCACTACAAGAAGTTGAATCAATTTTCCCGAAGAAAGCTCAAACTTGCTCAAGAAAGGCTCAAAGCTGCCCGGAAGAGGCGCTCGGTAGAAAAAGTGGAGAAAGGCATATCAGGGCTTGAAATCTTGGCCTCAACTTCCTTACACCCTTCTAAGAACCCATAAGGGGCTTGCTCGCCAAAATTGAGCAAATTTTGACATGATTTTTTTTTTGTGCTTTATGGCCCTAATTGCACATTTTTCAAGGCACTTCCATGGGTGCTAGGAGCATCCTCAACTCCTGAAAGTCATTTTTTTGGATGGAATAAATTTGGGGGCAGCTACTCACAAATTTTCAGATCCAAAGGAGGTGTTTTGGTACCCCAAAGAGGCGAAAAACAATGGTTTTTTAACTTTCTTCCTCACATATCAGCAAGGGCTACTTTTTTGGTTTTTTTCACTCATCCCACCTTTTGACATAATTACAGGGATTATTTTGGGAAAAATAAATTTGTTTCAAAAACTAGACATCCTGGGCTTTCCAACGAGCCATCACAGGCCTCGTTTCGACATTAGGAGGTCCCTCAAAAGTTGTCTGCAAGATAGGAAAATTTCTGTTGCTACGTTCCTGTAGCATTTTGGAAAAAAAGGCAGATTTCTGAAGATGCTTATCCAAATGTGCGTTAAGCATTTTTTAGCACTTGTTAGTCATGTAAAGTCAATATTTTTTCCTTTTTTAACATTTTATAGATATTTTGAAGATATTTTGTTCCTTGGGCTTTGCAAAGCATCAAGGACAAAATCAGATTTTTGTTCTAAGCCTATGAGCTTCTAGTTAGTTTTGTGAAGCTTATCTTCTCATTTCCTATATAATTCATGGAGAATCATTGTAATATTGTTGGTTGAAGAGTTGATAAAAAATCTGGACTTCGAAGAGCTTAAGAACTTGACTGAGCTTAGAGAAATATATGTTATGAGTTTTGATGATCAAACTTGTTTTATGGAGTGAATAGCTTGACTTGCTTGCCTAGATGATGGAGAGGATCTATGTGCAGGATTCCATGGCTTGGTAAATGGTATTGTGCTTCTTTCCAGTTATGTTTTCTTAGTCTTTCACATATGTATCCATGTTTTTTTCTTGTTGTAGGTCAGTGAAGAATAGTTTGAGGTATGCCCATGGAGGCACATCAAATTTCCTGATTCATTGCAGCTTCTATGTTTTCATCCTTCTTGGTCATGTCAAAGGATTCTTAACTTCCCTTTGGTCCACTCGAAACTTGTTATTTATTTCCTTAATGATTAATATTACATGATATCTTGTTTGATTCATGGTATGCCCTGCTGACTCATAGCTGTTTAAACCTCATTAATGAAATCTCCTTTGAAGTATTGACTGTCTAGTTTAAATCAGAGAGGTCTCATTTCGATCTTGCCCTCTGCCTATACTTGCAAACTTATTTCAATGTTCTCATCAATTTGAATGTGTTGCTTAGGAGTTTCCTTTCCACATTTTGAGCTGTTGGTTTGTCTTACATGTGTTCTCAACCACTGAAGGTGATTTTCCCAAAGTTAGAGGGTCTTATACTTCTATGCATCACCTGATTGTTTATTTTCTGCATTTATTAGTTTGAGTTTCATTCATAGTGATTAATGGTTAGCCCTACCACATGAATGCTTGTTGTTTGAACTATTTATGCTTAAGATCTCTTTGTCTTGCACAAACTTGATGTTCATTTCACTTCATAAACCACCTGAAATATCCATTTGCTATACTAAATCAGCCCTGCAGTACACCCTACCCATTGTCTTGACATCCTTGGCTTGCTTTTGACCCCATAGCCCAGTTGATCTCATTTTCTTATTCTATTTTGATCCACTTCATCAGTTTTTCCTCCAAACAAATAAAAAACAAACAAACAAACACGCTTAACAACAAGCCTAAAATCTAAACAAACTAAGCGAGCAATCTCACATCCTTTGCTTCATTAGAGAGAGCCCGCTTTGAGTCTAGGAAGGCTAGGTCCTAGGGCTCCAAAGATTGGTTTGATGTTACTACGTCATTTGGTCTATCAATCTACCAAATCACGGGAACCTAACATAATGGTGATCACGGTGGGACGTTTATGAGTTAGTGACAATCTAAGTACATCTTAGGACTCCAGAAATCCCTTGTCTTCAAGAATATCTAGTGAATCCACCACCTAATTGCCACCTAACATAATGGCGATCACGGTGGGACCTTTCTAAGTTAGTGACAATCCAAGTACACCTTAGGACTCCATAAATCCCTTGTCTTCAAGAATATCTAGTGAATCTGCCACCTCATCGCCACCTAAGAGAATGGTGATCATGGTGGGACCTTTCTGAGTTAGTGACAATCTAAGTACACCATAGGACTCCAGAAATCCCTTGTCTTCAAGAATATCTAGTGAATCCGCCACTTCATTGCCACCTAACATAATGGCGATCACGGTGGGACATTTCTGAGTTCATATAAGTCTAAACATCTGTCAAGACTCACAGAAAGAGCCTCTTGAACTAAGCACACTATAATATTGAGCCACCTCATCGCCACTATAACATAATGGCGATCACGGTGGGACCTTTCTGAGTTAGTGAAAAACTAAGTATACCTTAGAACTTCAAAAATCCCTTAGCTCAAGAATATCCAGTGATTATCAGCCACCTCATCGCCACACTAACATAATGGCTATTATGGTGAGACTCTCTAAGTTCATGACTGTCTAGAAAACTGTTGTTGACTCATTAGTCCTTCAGATTAAATCATAAAATCAGTTGATAAATCCATTAGATTAAAATTTCTTTGTTTCATCACCTTAGCTAAGTGCTGAAAACAAATTTAGGACACTCTTACAAATCAGACTGCACATTAAAAACTCAAAAAATAACCCCAAAAAACATTTTTTTTAGATTGACTGTTCATATCAGTTTTGGTGGTGGACCATAGACAATATATCCTCAAAAACCAAAAATATCCACTTGGCGACTCCACTAGTCTCCAGTAGGCATTTTTGAAAACTTTTATAAGCTTCCATAAACTATTATAAGACTGCTTTACAAACAGCCTTGAAAAGTCTAAGAAGTCTTAATCATACACTGAGCTAGTTTGACAAAACTTAGAGAAGACAAGTTGTTGAAAACATTCATAACTTTCAGCCTCTCTAAAGTTTGAATATAAAATTTGGCTTCATGAAGAATTCATACCAGATCTCATCTAGACCCGAATCCTCCTACCATAGTTGATGACCCAAAAAAGATTTTGTGGAAAAATTCTAAGACTAGTAATTTAACTACCGATAGGACCCTTCATAGAGCAAGCTCTGTACCTGAAAATCTTACATCTTTGCTAGACCAAACTTTTGACTTGTGACATACAAGAAATATTTTTAGAACCAAGTTGTTTGGGTTCCTATGTTTTGGCCAGATTTTCAAGACCAAAAGATAAGACAACATCAAACCACTTTGGGATCCTAGGATCTAGCCCTCCTGGATCTAGAGAGGGATATCTCTATGAATATAAAGAATGATATATCTTTGAAGCTCAAAATGAGGTATTAGGATAGGTATGAAGCACACGAGGGGTTTTAAATTGGTTTGGTTGCTAGGTTGGAGATCATTAACTAAGAATGTTATGTGGAATGAAAAGGAGCAAAGTAGCAGGATGTTTCGGCAAAAAGATAGGTCCAGAAAGTGTCAATCCATTAGGCTATGGAGTCATGAAAGGGAATTACTTGCATAACAACTATTCAAGGTTTTTCATAGGGTAAATAGTCATCTATACTAGAGGATCTCTTGAGATAGATGGTGGAATGCAACATTAAGAATGGGTGAAAGAAAGAGACCAAAGGGCAGTCTAAGACCAGGTCAGAGATCATTTAACTCTAGGCCTACTTTTGACATACTTCAAAGGAAACTCTCACAAAGGCACAAAGGTAGCTTAAGATCAGATCAAAGGTCATTTAACTCTAGACCTGCTTCAACATACTCTAAAGAAAGACAATCCAGCAGTCCTGATAACCACTTTCAGAGTAGTAGAAAACATATAAGATGAAACATAGAGTAAGGCGTAGCTCAGAGGAGGGCTTTTAAACTTTAATGCTTTTGACACTCACTCAAAGGGATCTAGGAAACTAACTCCAAATTCAGACATTAGTAAGCGTGGACCAGCCAACTACTATACTGGTTAAACTATGATGAATTAGCTCTTAGATACAAAACTTAGCAGAAAACATCAAAGATAAATATTTACAGTGAGATTTAGGGTACTTCCAGCAGTATATCATAATATATGCTTGTTGTTATTTATCAAATAAATATGGACAGTATGTAAAAACATGAAAGGAAACAATTACAGAGAGAATACATCACCAATAATATAGACCAGGATCCTGTGAATCTGCTTGATTAATTGATGTGCAAAAACCAGTCACATACTTTGAGCTCAGTGGCCTTTTACAATACAGACTTCTCTTCCCAACCTACTAACTTACAAACTACTCAACTACTTCCCCCAATAACAATTCTAACCATCAAATGAATCCCTATCAACCAAAAACAACCTTACAATGTATTCTTCAGGGGTTCTTACAGGAGAATGAGTGATAGAAGGAGTAGATGAGATAGTTGGCCCAATTAAATGAAGAACTTAATGTTTCTTGGCCTCTGAGAGGCTTGATAGATAAGAAATGACATGCTCCATGCTTCATTAAATGGTCCTTTGCATGTATTTGTACTCTGACTGTCTATTTTTTAACTTTGAAATAAGTAAAGGGGATAGAAAGTCTGCAGGTCACCCATACTTCATAATTGTTGCTTCTGCCCTTTGAGGCTTAATGGATGAAGAGATTGACTTCTGGGTTGCTTCTTATCTTTAACATAACTCTGCTGGTAGTTAGAAATAACTGTTTAGCTATCT
Organism: Pinus albicaulis; assembly: GCA_034641835.2. Lineage (NCBI taxonomy): Eukaryota > Viridiplantae > Streptophyta > Pinopsida > Pinales > Pinaceae > Pinus > Pinus albicaulis. Next base: position 1,416,939,929 of record CM076579.1, on the reverse strand, counting down.
TTAGGAAAATATCCTCTGCTTTATCAATAAATAGGCCTTCTTTGATTTCTGTGAGGCTGCAGGTGTCCTTTGGCAGTCGGAGAGGGTTGAATTTTGGTGCTGGAGAGGGTTCAATCGGCCTCTGCTGTGGGGGTGGAGGCTTTCTCAGATTGACAGATGTCTTTGTCTTTTCCTAAAACACTTTTAATTCACTTTTAGGTCTGTGTTTTAGGCTGAATTAGGCCTCAGTATTCTTTATGGTCTTCACACTGTGTCTTTGTCCTTTAATCATTGAATTACATCCTTAATCTTCAATAATGTACGTTGAATCCTTTAATCTAGTCCTCTGATGATACACTTTGCCGTTACTGGATGATCTCTCTGTGCTCTCAGTCATAGTGACTCTGACTGTGGAAATAGAGCGAATTCATCGCTCTGTAAACCCTACACAATGAAATAATCTCGTTATAAAATCCAGGGGAGTGGCGGAAAATTGCTGTGGAGGCCTGTGAAAATGGGTGAAAACACTGCAGAATGGTGAAAGAATGCTCCACTGGAGGTTTGGTGCAATGAGGGTCACAAATTGTTGGATTAGATGGACAAGGGATGATCAATGGTCAGGATTACCGATGCAGGAGGTTAGATGAAGGAAAATGAGTTTTAGTGTTAAGACACTAAGGTTTCATTTCGGGTGATTTACAAAGAAAAAGGAGTAAAATGCATGAATTTGGGGGCTTTTAATGGTGGGACCCGGCGCGTGGAGGGCAATAAAACGTGGACCGTTGGATCTCAGGAGGAGATCAACGGTGGGGGATTAAATGATGGGACTTCAAGAGAAAAAAGGGGAAAAGTGGTTTTAGTGGGAAAACCGTTGGTGTCGGGCATCTCAGGGGTGGTTTTGAAAATCTCCCGAAAAAACGCAATATATGTCGCTGCATGACACGTGGAAAAGAAAAACCACCTATATCACACGATTTTGAACTGTTAACGTCCGAATGCCAGAAAAACGTGATATGCTTCCTGACCATTGGACGGGGAGTGACAAGATCTGACGGTTGAGGTGGCAATGCAATATGGAAAGATGTGTTGGTGGTTAGGTGGGGAATGGTCAAAGGCGAATTGAATCCCAACCATCGGATCTATGGTATGGACGGTCAAGATTAAAAGTGGGAGCGAGAAGGCAAAGGGGTATGTGAATGGGTGGAATGAATGAGGGTCGTGGATCTTCATGAATGGACAGCTCAGATCTGAAGATAAGGCGGAAGGTTTTACAAAGGGGAGAAGAGTTATATGTGGCAGAGAAGATCCTGACCGTTGGATTTGAAAGGATGAATGGTCATGATCTAATCAGGGCTCGCAAATCGGGAGGGTCAACAGCATGGGATTGGGCCCTTTGTGATGTGCGATTGCACCAAGGCCATCGGATTTAGCGGGGAGATCAATGGCTCATATGTGATCGGAGGGTAATGTTAGAGATGCAATCAGGCGAAGATGATAACGTGTGATAGCCATCAATCTAATGTAGATCAATGGTGGAGATCACAACGAAGGTGAGAAGAGGAGGACCAATCGCAATCGGAGAAAATACAATAAACAAAGGGAAAAGGCCAATGGGAAACTCCGATTGCGATTAGCACCCAGGGCTTTAGCGCCTAGTCTTCGGCGCGGGTCAGATGCGGGGAAGTGGTTAAGGGTCAGGCTGAAAGGGGCTTAGGCCTGTAATGAAAACAGAGTATTTTTAAGCCGAAATGAGGATTTTTAAGGCTTAAAAAGGGGTTCTGGTAGGCATAAAAGGAGGTTTTAAGACCAAATAAAGGGTATTATGAGGTTTTAAAAAGGTTTAGGATGAAATGGAGGGCTAATGAAGAGATTTTTAGAGGAACTTTACAAGGGGAACAGGGATGAAAAATGAGGTTTTGTGAGGATGACATAGGGCAGATGGAGGCCTTTTGAGCATTTCTTCCACAGAACAGCAGGGATTTTAAATGGAAAAAGTAGTGAATATTGTTCAAAGGGAAGAAGACACATGGAGGCTTCAAGAATGATATGTTTTCAGAGGAAATGTATTTCTTGAAGGCTCAAAAAACATTTGAGCCACCTGTTTTCTCTATCAAAAATTTATAGGTGGCTAACAGTGGCTCCACATGGGGATGGCATCTTCTTGAAGGTGTCAAGAATTTAGAAAATAATCTTTGGAGTAGGCCAGATGCCTGGTGCTTGAAACATATTTTTATTTTCTTGGATCAGCTGCCACAAATCATGAAGACATCATATCAGCAGTAATATTCTCCCAAACAACTACCTACCCAGACTATTTTCCTAACATTTTTTCTTCTGGGTGCATTTGGACCTGCAGACCCTTTACGTCATCAATTTTTTTCAAACAGGAAAATAAACCTATCTACTTCTACCCTTATTTCTCCATGAGACCAGATTAGACAGTTGGTCTCATAGCTTCTCTACCTAAACTACTATCTGCTAGGATTAAACTATCTAGTAGACTTCTTTCTCTATATTCTTAGACAGAAATTGAAACACAACCAACCAGGATTAGACTATCTGGTGTATTGGACTTTGCAGAAATTAAAAAAAACTAACTACATGCTCACGGGCTGAGCTTTATTGATATTTCCTACCTACCCTACTCTACTTGAAATATTTATGAGTCTAGCTTATAAACACTCTCTTCCAATGCATCCAGTCAATTAGATGATCCCATGACTAGTCTTTTCTGCTCAATTATTTGAGCACGCTGGATAGGCAGGGCCACTCCCATTCTCTTTGTTTTATAACAGAAACTTTTAAAATATTTCTTGTTGTCTACAACAAACTAATCTTGATGACCTTTGATCCTTCTTCAAATGTTTGCAGGAAATGAGCATAAGGATCTTGAAATGATACCTGATTATGAGTGTTAGGCAAGTGGTTTTCAACCAGGACTACTTCCTCTTCCATTAGTTCAAGAAAAATATTCTTTTGATAAAGAATATCTTCCTCACCTTCATCATCTGAACTGGAGGACTCATCATATACTGCAGCTTTGTCCTCTTGTAGCTTTGAGATATTCTGATCTGGCGGGCGGAACTCTGTGAAAATATCACAGTATTCTTAAGCAGGGATTTGTTCTATTGCTTCCTCTTCTTCAAGAGAAGGCTCCTTGTTTTCAATATGCTCAAAAATTGCTTCTTCGTTTCCTCTCCTCCTTGTGAGATGAAAGGCTGCTGATCTCCAATCACATGGAAACTATTACTGATGATCTGAGGTGTAACAGAGTGAAAATTCGTTGAATCTTCATCTATTATAAGACTTTCATAGCTTTTCCCATCAGTATCATTAATGACCTGACTTGCCTCATTACTTCCTTGAAGCTGATGGAACTGATTTTCCTCCCACAAATATGCTAATGATGGCTTTGCAGGATCAACTTCTGATTGGAAAACATCATCATCAGATACATCAAAACTTGGAAAATCATTGAAGTAAGTAATGTTACCAGTCAAACATACTAGATTATCAGCAAGTCTTTCTTCATTCTGACTTATAGGGGAGATTTCTAGATCTGTATAATCAAGATCAGTAGATGAATGGGCAAGAGTATTTTTTCTATAAAAAATTTCAGAGGCTGACTGTCTATTGATGATCTGATCTATTTCCTCTTTTGTCAAAGCGGAAGATTTTCTTGTATTTCTTTGACTAGAAGAGCAGCAACTCTTTGTTTCTTGTGAGGACTGAATTTGAGGTTGGATGTCATCTTGGGTCTCAGATATAAGGGATGATGAATCATTCTCTGAATCTTCAGGAATGTCTACTGTCTCTTGACTACTTTCTTCCTCAGTCGATTCATCCAGGTTCTTGTGATAATTACTATGCAAATGAAATTCTTGAATGGCTTCAAGAAGATCTTTGGGATGCATGTTAACCAAATCCTCATTAATTTCTAACAGGTACTGTAAGATATTATGAGATTGATCAATACAATTCTTGTAAAATACTTGGTGCATGTCCTTTAAAGAAGACAAACTTTTGGGTTCTAACCATTCATACCAATTCCTAGATTTTCCTTCTAATGTTGCCATGAACATTTTCATTAGGCAGTCTTCATGCTAATCAACTTTAAACCTCCACACAAGTATATGAAACTTGATGAGATGTAGCAAGGGGTCATCAACCATCTCACCCTGAAAGGTAGGTAGTTTTTTCAACCAATTTACTTCAGGAATTTTGTGTGGGAATCAAAGGATATGATCCCTACTCATTGGGGCATATCTTCATTGTATATGTGGAAGCATGTTTGTAAATAAAAAAAGAGGTCACTGTATCTTCTCAACCAGTTCAGAGTCTTCTGCCAGTGGAGTTATTTGGTCTTTTAGGAGTTATGGAGTGTGGAGTCGCCACGTGGATGAATTTGGATGTTTCAAGCAGGTTGTTGTCCACCATCAGCAATTGAATACCAATATAAAGGCTATTGGTCTGATTTTTCTCCCAAGTAGAGTCGCCATTATGTTGGGGTTCCTATGTTTTGGCTAGATTGGCAAGACCAAAAGATAAGACAACATCAAACCACTTTGGGATCCTAGGATCTAGCCCTCCTGGATCCAGAGAGGGATCTCTCTATGAATATAAAGAATGATATATCTTTGAAGCTCAAAATGAGGTATTAGGCTAGGTATGAAGCACACAGGGGGTTTTAAATTGGTTTGGTTGCTGGGTTGCAGATCATTAACTGAGAATGTTATGTGGAATGAAAAGGAACAAAGTAGTAGGATGTTTCAGCAAAAAGATAGGTCCAGAAAGTGTCAATCCATTGGGCTATGGAGTCATGAAAGGGAATTACTTCCATAACAACTATTCAAGGGTTTTCATAGGGCGAGTCATATATACCAGAGGATATCTTTAGATAGATGGTGGAATGGAACATTAAGAATGGGTGAAAGAAAGAGACCAAAGGGCAGTCTAAGATCAGGTCAGAGGTCATTTAACTCCAGGCCTGCTTTTGACATACTTCAAAGGAAACTCTCACAAAGGCACAAAGGTAGCTTAAGATTAGATCAAAGGTCATTTAACTCCAGACCTGCTTCAGCATAATCTAAAGAAAGACAATCCAGTAGTCCTCATAACTGCTTTTAGAGTAGTAGAAAACATATAAGATGAAACAGAGAGTAAGGCATAAGATCAGAGGAGGAGTTTTAACCTTAAATTCTTTTGACGCTCACTCAAAGGGATCTAGGAAACTAACTCCAAATTCAGACATCAATAAGCGTGGACCAGCCAACTACTATACTAGTTAAACTATGATGAACTAGCTCTTAGATACACAACTTAGCAGAAAACATCAAAGATAAAGATTTACAGTGAGATTTAAGGTACTTCCAGTAGTATATCCTAATCTATGATTGTTGTTCTTTATCAAAGAAATATGGACAATATGTAAAAACATGAAAGGAAACAACTACAGAGAGAATACATCACCAATAATATAGACCAGGATCCTATGAATTTGCTTGATTAATTGACGTGCAAAACCAGTCACATACTTTGAGCTCAGTGGCCTTTTACAATACAGACTTCTCTTCCTAGCCTACTAAATTACAAACTACTCAACTACTTCCCCCAATAACAGTTCTAACCATCGAATGAATCCCTATCAACCAATAACAACCTTACAATGTATTCTTCAGGGGTTCTTACAGGAGAATGAGTGATAGAAGGAGTAGATGAGATAGTTGGCCCAATTAAATGAAGAAATTGATGTTTCTTGACCTCTAAGAGGCTTGATGGATAAGAAATGACATGCTACATGCTTCATTAGATGGTCCTTTGCTTGTATTTGTACTCTGACTATCTGTTTTTGACCTTTGAAATAAGTAAAGGGGATAGAAAGTTTGCAAGTCACCCATACTTCATAATTGTTGCTTTTGCCCTTTGAGTCTTAATGGACGAAGAGATTGACTTCTGGGTTGCTTCTTATCTTTAACATAACTCTGCTGATAGTTAGAAATAACTATTCAGATGTCTTTAGGAAAATATCCTCTGCTCTATCAATAAATAGGCCTTCTTTGGTTTCTGTGAGGCTGCAGGTGTCCTTTGGCAGTCGGAGAGGGTTGAATTTTGGTGCTGGAGAGGGTTCAATTGGCCTCTACTGTGGTGGTGGAGGCTTTCTCAGATTGACAGATGTCTTTGTCTTTTCCTAAAACAATTTTAATTCACTTTTAGGTCTGTGTTTTAGGCTGAATTAGGCCTCGGTCTTCTTTATGGTCTTCACACTGTGTCTTTGTCCTTTAATCACTGAATTACATCCTTAATCTTCAATAATGTACTTTGAATCCTTTAATCTGGTCCTCTGATGATAGACTTTGCCTCTACTGGATGATCTCTCTGTGCTCTCAGTCACAGTGACTGTGACTGTGGAAACAGAGCGAATTCATCGCTCTGTAAACCCTACACAATGAAATAAACTCGTTATAAAATCCAGGGGAGTGGCAGAAAATTGTTGTGGAGGCCTGTGAAAATAGGTGAAAACACTGCATAATGGTGAAAGAATTCTCTGCTAGAGGTTTGGTACAATGAGAGTCGCAGGCCGTTGGATTAGATGGACAGGTGATGATCAACGGTCAGGATTACCGGTGCAGGAGGTTAGACGGAAAGAAATGAGTTTTAGTGTTAAGACACTAAGGTTTCATTTCGGGTGATTTACAAAGAAAAAGGAGTACCAGCAATCACACCTAATGCTGCAAAGGAAACGCCGTAAGAAAAATGCTAAGAAGGAGATGAACTGTAATTAATTTGGATGTCATTTATACGAAAGGAGTAAAATTCATGAAGTTGGGGGCTTTTAATGGTGGGACCCGACAGGTAGAGGGTGATAAAACGTGGACCATTGGATCTCAGGAGGAGATCAATGGTGGAGATTAAATGGTGGGACTTCGGGAACAAAAAGGGGAAAAGTGGTTTTAGTGGGAAAAATGTTGGTGTCGCGCATCTCAGGGGTGGTTTTGAAAATCTCCCGAAAAAACGCGATATATGTCACTGCATGACACGTGGCAAAACAAAACCACCTATATCGCACGATTTTGAACTGTTAACATCTGGACGCTAGAAAAACGTGATATGCTTCCTGACCATTGGATGGGGAGCGACGAGATCTGACAGTTGAGGTGGTAGCATGATATGGAAAGATGTGCTGGCGGTTAGGTGGGGAATGGTCAAAGGCAGATTGAATCCCAACCGTTGGATCTACGGTATGGATAGTCAAGATTAAAAGAGGGAGCAGGAAGGAAAAGGGGTATGTGAATGGGCGGAACGAATGAGGGCCATGGATCTTCATGAATGGATGGCTTAGATCTGAAGATGAGGTGGAAGGTTTTACAAACAGGAGAAGATTTATATGTGGTGGAGACAATCCTGACCGTTGGATCTGAAAGGATGAACAGTCACGATCTAATCGGGGCTCGCAAATCGGGAGGGTCAACAGCACGGGATTGGGCCCTTTGCGATGTGTGATTGCACCAGGGCCGTCGAATCTAGCAGGGAGATCAATGGCTCATATGTAATCGGAGTGTAATGTTAGAGATGCGATCGGGTGGAGATGATAACGTGTGATAGCCGTCGATCTAATGTAGATCAATGGTGGAGATCACAGTGGAGGTGAGAAGAGGAGGACCAATCGCAATCGGAGAAAATAGAATAAACAAAGGGAAAAGGCCAATAGGAAACTCTGATTGCGATTAGCACTGGGGGCTTTAGCGCCTGGTCTTGGGCACGGGTCACATGTGGGGAATTGGTTAAGGGTTAGGTTGAAAGGGGCTTAGGCCTGTAATGAAAACAGAGTATTTTTAAGTCGAAATGAGGATTTTTAAGGCTTAAAAGGGGGTTTTTGTAGGCAGAAAAGGAGGTTTTAAGACCAAATAAAGGGTATTATGAGGTTTTAAAAAGGTTTAGGATGAAATGGAGGGCTAATGAAGGGATTTTTAGAGTAACTTTGCAAGGGGAACAAGGATGAAAAATGAGGTTTTGTGAGGATGAAATAAGGAAAAATGGAGGCCTTTTAAGCATTTTTTCCACAAAACAGCAGGGCTTTTAAATGGAAAAAAGCAGTGAAGATTGTTCAAAGGGAAAAAGACACAAGGAGGCTTCAAAAATGATATGTTTTTAGAGGAAATTTATTTCTTGAAGGCTCAAAAAACATTTTCGCCACATGTTTGCTCTGTCAAAAATTTATAGGTGGCTAACACAAGTCACAACCTAGCTTTGACCATTCCGATCTTGAGCCCTTAGATTTTCTACAGAGTTCAAGCGGAGAAGCATCTCCTACTACTCCACCTGATTTTTAGCTCCTCCACCACTTTATCTCTTTCCATCCCAAGTCTACTCAAAATTAGTTTGCCGGTCCAAGCACCTCTAACACTCCCACTCACAACACCACTGTGCAAATCACTTCATCTGACGTACCAAATCATCCACTTGTAAATTTACCAGTACCACCCATCATGGTAGCATGGTATGCACCCCTAGTGTTACCTTAGCCTTTGGCACCTTTGCCAAATAACTATCAGTATAGGATCCCACACTTCACTGGGGCCAAATCCACTACTTCCCAACAACATGTAGATAGAATGAATGATGCTTTTGATTACATGGAATTAGATGAAGAAACCATCAAGATGAAAATGTTCGCCTAAAGCTTAGGAGGCGAAGCTAAAAAATGGTTTAAAGGTTTAGCTCCTCATAGCATACATGATCTCCCGTCATTATACCAAACTTTCATAAACAAATGGTAAATCAAGAAAAACCCACTTCAAGTCGTCTATGACTATAACACTCTTAAGAGGAACACAGGAGAAAGTGTTCAAGATCATTGTACCAGATTCAACAGTGTCTATAACGCTCTCCCACATAACATGAAACCTCCACCCGGCTTATCTCTAGCGAAATTTTCAGAAGGTTTCAATCCAGATATGACATATCAGCTAAGAGAAAGAGAACCTACAACTCTAGAAGAAATGCAAAATGGGGCTATTAGTGCGGAAGCAAACCTTGCTGAAAAGAGGGCTAGGCTGAGATCAGAAAAAAAGGTCACATACTGAGATGAAACCTTTCCCTCTACATCCTCTTCCGATGCCAAAATAGACAACCTGGAAAGAAAAATGGAAAGAATGATAGAAATAATGATGGAAATAATAATTTTTAGTGATAGAACACCTCCTAGGGACAACCAGCCAAACCCACAAACCAAAAACCGAAATCAAAACTTTAGAAGGGACCCACCCCAAATCAAACCGAGAGACAATGATCAGCAAATCAGGCCTCCTTTCCAAGATAATTATCTTGATGAAGGAGAAAGAGACATTGAACATATTGAGGAAAATCATCTAAACCTGATAGGCTCTGATAGTGAGGGTGAGGTTTATCTCACGGAAGGAGAACAAGGTTTTTTCTCCTCATACCAAGATCAAACTGACTATGAATATTCTGAAGACCCTGAAATTGGTTTAGAAAATTCCATAATGGAATTCCATAGGAAATATGATCTCAAAAGTAAGAAAAACCAAGAAAACACGAAGAAAAACCAAGAAAACACGAAGAAAAACCAAGAAAACTTAAAAAATAACAATTCAGATTTTGCTGTCAAGAAAACTCCTGAAGCTATTCTTAAAAAACCAGTAGACAATGTTAATATTATGGCTAAGAAAACTAATCTAAACAAAGACGAAACTAGCCAATCAAACATTAACCCAAACTGTGCCAGCACTTCCACAAAAATTCCTGAAAATACCATCGTGAAAAAAACTCCACATCAAAATCAAAAGGACAGATCAGTAGAGAAGGTAATGGCTGAAAAATTTGATGCAAACATGTCAAAAGCTCAAGTACCTTTCAGTTTCGAAGTGGAAATTGCTAAAATCAAAATAAATATGCCCCTAACTGAACTGATAGCTCAAAATTCCTATAAATCTCAGGTTATGAAAATCTTAAACATAGGAAATGATACCGACACCTTGCACTTAGCTGATGACACTCCCGAACTGTTATTTGGACCAAAGATAGAAGGAAAGTATCAAGAAGGAACCACTCCTCCTTTTTACATCAGCTTGAATGTACATGACCAGATCCTACATAACGCTATGCTAGATTCCGGTGCCTCTCATAATCTCATGCCTAAAGTGATAATGGATAGATTAGGCTTAGAAATAACCAAACATTACAAAGACTTGTACTCTTTCAATTCAAGCAGAGTCAAATGTTTGGGCCTAATTAAAGACCTATGTGTAAATCTGGCACAAGTCCCAGCTAAACATTTGGTTATGGACATAGTAGTAGTAGAAATTCCCCTGAAATATGGAATGATTTTATCTAGAACCTGGGGGGCTAAACTCCAAGGAAAAATTCAGTTAGACATGTCTTATGCTACTATTATTGTTTTCAACCAACCAAGAAGATTATACTGTGAATCACACATGAAATATATGGTCAGTAGTCAAGAGAAACCGGAAAACATACCTCTTTATTCCATACATTCAAACATGGATTCCTTCATCTTACACCTAGAATATGACATTGATGAAAACACAAGTGAAACTAAAACTAGTTCAAGCACAGTATCGCAGCTAGACCAACCTCTGTATGATGAATTTGATACTCAAAATTATCATGACCAGATACACTTGCATTTTTATGAAATAAAACTTGATTCAATAGAAACTGAAACTAAAACTTTGGAAGAAGAAATCATTTTAAATTCTCAAACAAGTGATCTCAACCCAATACAAGTATCAAACACACAATTAAACCTCTTTTTTTTTTTAAAGCCACTAAAGTATTTGCATAACACAACAACCTTGGGAAACCAGAAGCCAGAAAGCCTTATGTTCTTTCCATATCTTAGCACTTCACCCTCTAAAAATTGCAATTCTCCAAATGAAATTTTAACCATTGCTAGTACTTCGACAGATCCTAAAAAGATATTCACTAGTTTTGATGATAAGGAAGCTGATGAAAACAATTGTGAAAACTTGAGCTGTTTAAATTACCTAGGATTTTGTCTCTATATCATAAATTAATGAATACAAGACTAGACAAGATTCTTCACAATAAAAGAATATGCCAGAAAATGAATACAAAACACCATAGAAATGTTGTCCTCTCTAGATATCATCCTTTCAAAAAAGAACACAAAAACTCTAGTCAAACATGGTCACTCGAAAAGAAGACAACTAAACACAGGTTATGTTTAGATTTTATAAACATAAATAAACCTCTCATAAACAACATTCATCCCCTTCCAAAAACAGATCATATCATAAAAAAACTAGGAGTTTCTAATCATGTGGTTTTGAGTGATAATTTTTTAGGATACCATCAAATAATACCACTTCAAATATATCAGCTCAAAGATTTCTTCAAATATACTAGTGGAAACTTCAAGTTCAAACCAATCTGTCCAAAACCAATGAACACTGAAGATGCCCTTAGGAAATCTATGTTCCCGGTTCTGAATTTCCTTGTCATGATGTACCTTGATGATGTCATCATATGCTTTAAAAATGGCAAAGAATATCTGCATCATTTGAAAAAGATGTACAACAAAAGGATAAGTGGAAATCAAATGTATAAAGAAGCACAACAAGAAAACACAGGGTTGTTTAGAGATTCATGCATGAATCCTTATGTTATGCTTACAAAAGAAAATTTTCCAAAATTTTCTTTCCAAGAGCTGAGTGGACCAAGAGCATCAAGAGATCCTTATGAAGATAAGATGCTCAAGTTTCACCGTTTTCAGGAGTTCTAGATTCAAATTTTTCAATCATTGTACATACCATTGCTTGAAGAAATAAATAAATAAAAAACAAAAAATACAAAAATAGTAGAAAAGTAGAAAAATAGGGTGGTTTGAAAACACCATGAAAAGCCCCATGTTCAAAAAATAGCCATGTTGAAAGTGCGCAAGTCTAAATGCCACTACTAGTGCTCAAAAGGTGTCTTGTTCAGTTATCTAGCCTAATCATAACTGAGCATGTTTTAAATTGATTTCTGATAAGTTAGTGAGAGAGATGATAGTCAAATTGTGTAAGCTTGACTTATCAATGAAAGTAGATTAGGAAAAGAATGCTGGTTCCACACGCTCAAAATAGAACCACAAAGAAAAACAGGGATGAAAAAAAATTTGTATATCTTGGCCCTGGTTTTTCTAAGATTTATATTGTACATAAATAATGTTTGTGTGTAGCTTGTTTTTATGCCACAAACACATGAAAAATCAGACCGTCTAATCTTGATTTGATCATTGTTTTCAATTTCATGCTTTAGACTAGTGAATGAAATCCTGTCAAATAGCTTAATCCTGACAGTCGATCATAGTATAGGTAGAGAAATAAAGGAGTTCATCAGTTTAATCTGAACTCCCGGAAGATATAAGTGTAGCATTAGATAGTTTTTCTTTTTTTCTAAAAATATCATGTGAAAGGGTTGCTAATCCAAATGCCCCTAAAGATGAAAAAATACTAGGAAAAGTAGCTAGGGAGGTAGAGTTGAGGTTGATGCTAATCATGCTGTAATTTTTTCAGAAAAGCATCATTTTCAGGAATAGCATCAAGAAAAAGAAGAATTTGCACCAATTGATGAGGCACTAGTCTTCACAAGCCTGAGATCTGTAGTTCTGGATACCTCCTGAAAAGAAGCTGCCCTCCCCAAATGGAGCCACTGTTAGTCATCATTACTTTTACCTGTTTTGAGGACTATATTCCTTGGTTGAAGTTTTCTAGAAGCTAATCTCAAATTTGTCAATTTGTCATCTAGAAAACACCCCAAACAATTTTTTTTTCCTCCTACCCCTCCCTGTCAGTCTATGATGAGAACAATTTTTAGTTTTCAAGTCATATCTTGCTTTAGAAAAGTCTCCATGTCTATAGCTGTCATAAATTCGCTTCACTACTATCATTTTCCCTTATTTCTCATACAATTCACTGTCCAACATTTGAAAAAGTGTCTGCTCTTCTATCCTTGATCATCTTGTCATATGACAACCTAATCATGCCTAAGAAAACACTCAAAATATGTGAAATTTGTCTCTAAGTTAGATAGTGGTGTTTAGGGAGTGTTTCCTTAGCTAAGATATCCAAAAAGCCTGTGTCTAGTACCAATCAGCCATGAATCTTTCCATAGTTTGCAAAAAAAGCCTTGGTCTATCCATAGGTCACACACCAGTAAGAGGTCACTTTGTCTCATTTTAGAAGAAGTTCAACAAAGATCCAAATCAGGAAAAGATGAGGATATTCACTGTCTGAAGGAATATGCTTAAATCAGGCAAAATCTCCATGAAACACGAAATGAGCTTTCCAAGGTTCAAAAGCATCTGTTTTTACCTCTCTGCAGGGGTGTAATTGAATGATGATCCTATAGGCAAATAAGAGCAAAGGGACAAGTTCAAACAGGTCCCTCATGTTGAAGGGGTTTGGCCATCATGAAGAAAGTAAGGTGCAATGAGTAAAGAGAAACTAATATACATGGTTTTAAATCCAAAGGCTGCCTGAAGAACAAAGATCACTCATCAAGTCAAAATGAATAACAAGGACTAAGTAATGCTGATCAACAGTGCTGCATAATATTTCCAAAGGGCATCATCATGTAGGGCATAAGAAGATAGCTGCTTCTTATGTTACCTTGAACCTGGGATGTGAACATTAGTCAAAGGAAGTGTCAATATACTTCTAAAAACACAGTCAAAAGGAAAATATAGCTCAATGATGTCTAGCGGAAAACACTCTCCATATACAAATCACATTTCTTCTAGTCTTGTGTTCACAGTGATATTTTACAAAAGGATATATAAATCTCAGAAAAGGCCTCATAAAGAAAGAGGACATTAGTTTCCAGTGATTTTATCAGTGATAAATGTCAAATTCCACCTTGTTCCTTTTGGTATTCTTCAAACAAACATACAGAACAAGGTACAGTGTTGAAATAGATGAATATTTTGTGTTTAATATGACCTCCTTCATATAAAAGAAGAGGGTAAAAGGCACATTGTTGTGACATCCTTCACTAATAAGCATAGGGTCAGCATGTTTTCAAGTAGCTTCAGGAGTTGTTTTGTGCCACCTCCTCCAAAGATGAACAGAGAATGCATAGCAGGATTTAAAATATTGTGTTTGATAAAGTCTCTGTTGGTAAGACCAGTTGAGATACAGTGGTGAGAAAAATAAGAGTTCATAGATTGAATGAACTTTTTCATATCACAAGAAAAAGGTTGACATGCTGGTGTTAAAGGCCTCTGATCGTATGTTTGCAAAAACTTCCTTCAAAGGATAAATCAGAGGTTATAATTTTGATCAAAACAGCCTCATCTGAATGGAAAAATTGGTAGACCAAGCTCTGTTTCTAGTCACTTCTACAAACTGGTATAAAAAAGCATTCACACAGAGGGTTTATGTGGAAAGGTATATTTTTCATTTAAAACAGATCCATTATGGCCTATAAAAAATACTCCCTCCAAGTGATGAATAAAGGGCAAAGCGCCAAGATTTATTTTTTCACCTCATTTAAAAGACAGTGGGCACATTGGTAAGATAGGTGAACTTTCATTGCTTGAACACCTCCTTCATCATGAGCTAAGGGCCCAACAATGATTCTAAATGAGCATAAGCGGTCACATTTTCAAGGACTTTCTTCATAACAAATAGAAGGCCTATACACAGTTAGGAGAAAGTGTTAATACAAAGTGCCTAACAGTAACCCTCATCATTTCCAAAATCATGTTATTCACTCTTAAAAGGCTTCAAAATTCTTTTGAGACAAGGACACTTACCATAAGCAAAGTCACCTGGGAAAGAGGACAATCGGTTCGAAAGGCTTCAATAGTGGAATCCTTCACAAAAGCAGAGGGTTAGCTCTCCAAATGATTAACAGTCCATATAGATTAGCTTATTCAAAGGGTTAAAAAGGTGATGAAACCATGATTCATATTCAGTCAAAGGGTGCTTCATCAAATGATAGGATACCTAGTCTTGGTGGATACAAGAAATTTGTTTTTTGAGATATTCTCAATCAAAGGATAAATTCAATTTTTAAGATTGAAAGACCACCTTCAGGAAGACAATGTGGCACAATGTCTTATAAAGATAAGTGTTTGTTTAGAGGCCTCTTTTGTGTAAACTAGCTGAAAGTCAAATCATGTTTAAAGACCTCCTTTATAAACAATTAGAAGACCAAACTGAAAGGATCTCCTTCACTTCATAAAAATAGAGGATGAAATTGTGGTGATTGAGAGGCTGCAGTGGTACTTTTATAATAAAATCCTTTGTAAACAAAAAGAGGCAAAGCACAGTTTTATATTCCTTCATGACAAGCTGAAGATTAAAAGATCATCAGGGTTGAATATAGGTTTGAGGAGAAATTTGTAGTGACATCAGAGATTGAAGACATCGTTCATTTTTCAAAATTTTCTTTCAAGCAAGAAAAAAGAAGGCTTCTTCAAATTCCAAAAACAAATGGACCACGTCATTTTCAAATATCTACAAAGACAAAGGGGAAGTTTGCTTTGTTTTTTTTTAATTTAACAAAGGAGGGAAAGATGGTTTAAAAAACCTCCTCAAGTATAAGAGGCACGAGTAGCATATCTTTGTGTCAATTTGCAAACCAAGCCACGGAGCAAAAAACGATTTTTTGAGAGCGTTTGAACTTTTTGAACACGCGGCGTGCCTGTAGATGCCGACAGTGTAACTTTTCACACAGCACGACACGCTTGTGTGGTTGCATGACACGCCTATGCTCGGCACCTGGCACCCATGAAACACCACATGTTTTCTCATTCAGGCCTGCCCAGGGCCGACCTGATAGTTCAAACGCGGCGCCCATGCAATTTTTACCTTTATGCAACCACTCGGGCCATGGAAAGAGTTCCTCTCTCCTAAATTCTACCCTCACCATGGTTATCCTCCATCTCTAGCCTTTAAACTTTCCAGTTTCACTATCTTCACAACCATCTCTGAATGGCCTGGGCCACCTCTAAACGGCCTGGCGCCCAGTTCACTTCTGAACATAAGTTTTGCTTGCTCGGGCGAATACTGAAAAGAGTTGCAGCAAAGAGAAAAAGGCAACCAAAGGTGTGAAGACCAAAATTTTTCACAAGGAGCACATACAAAGAGGTATTTATATTTTTTATCTAGAAGTTTTGATTTAAAGATATGTTATGAAGAAATATTTCGGTAATAATCACATTACAATGAAAAAAGTCAACGCATTTCGAACCAACCAGTCCTGATGATGAACCACACTGGTTGGTTCAAAACACGTCGACTTTGTTCATTTTAATGTGATTATTACTGAAATATTTCTTCATAATTTATCAATGGATCACAGAAGCCAAAAATCTGTTAATATTAAAGATATGTTTGAAAATCACAAATTCTGAAGAAAAATATCAGTAAAGAAAGGGGCTAGATATCTGTTAATTTGTAAACGACCTGTTTGTCAAGCCTCTATAGTAGCAAATGAGAGGCCAAACATTGTGTGCTAAAAGTAAAAATAACATGTCCTCAAGGTCATAGGTTTTTGTGTGCCAGCCTTAAGAAAAACACAGTTGCTCTTAAAACTATCATATTCATTAAGAAACAGAGAAACAGTGATAAAGGAAGAAAGGCTTATTGGCAGTTTTAAAGGGAGATTTGTTGTTTTGAGTTTGTAAAAGGATAGTCAAAATTTTACAGAGAAAGCCAAGCATTGTGTGCTAAAAGGGGAAATGAAATTGATCTTCATCAAACAGACTATCTGCTAGCTTAGGAAAGAAGGATAACAATGATTTCAAAAGGAGAAACCTAGTTGGTTTTCAAGAGTGCCCTCTTTACTTAGAGACAAAGGAAGATAGTAAATTAAGGGAGGAAGGGCTTGTTATCAGTTTAAAAGGGTCTCTTAAATAGTGATTGAAGGGAAAGAGTTTTAGTGTAAAAAAAAAAAGGGAACTTGTCTTCAAAATACCCCAAATAGATCTTATTAAAGGCCTCTTTGCTCAAAACACAGTGCTAGAGAAGTGAATTTGTTTTCATTTAACAAATACTTGTTTTCCAACTAAAGAGAAAATCAGTGCTCAAAGAAGGGATGTATTTTTCAGTAAATTTCAAGGTCTTGTTTTGGTAATTCATTGAAGGGTATCAGAAGAAAAAATGCCTCCAAAGAAGGACAATAGGAGTGGATATCACAATAGGTTTGAGCCTATTACAACTCAGGAGGTGAATGAATCCCCTTCAGTACTCTTCAATTTTCATGAAGTAGGGTGCTTGGATTTTTGCCAAAAAGTCCAAGAAGTAAAAAATCAACCTCCTTTGACACATTTGCTTGCTCTGAGGCTGCAAGAAGGGAAAATTCACATAGTAGGTCTGGACTTCAAACTCACTCCTAGGGCTATCTCCAAAGAAATTAAGATCCCCTATATAGGAGAAAAGTGGTTCAAACAAGCATATCTAGATCTGAATCACTATAAACCCTTCTAAAAACCAGACCATCAGGATGCTTTCCAAGCTATTTTCCATTTTTATCACTTATTGAGCAGCTATACCCCCTCATGAAAGTCATCATGAAGTATTTCACATGTGAAGGGAGGTTTTCAAGGATTTATGCCTATCACATCAGGCTTCTTATGCATTTCACAAGAACTCAGTCGTTGAACCTACCTTTCTTCCTCTATAGAAGCATTAACAAGATGGCCTCTACTGTCCAAAAGAAGCCTTCTGCTCAACAACAAGCTTGTTTGTTTCATCATTCCCTTATCAAGATCATCATCCTACATCAACTTGAAAAGAAAGGAGTGTCTTGGGAGACCTTCATTTCTCATCCAGATTTTGCCATTGCCTCTTCATCTCATGCGCCTTCCTCACCATCCACTCACCATGGTTCTCCCTCTTCTAGTCAATCTACTCCTAAAAGGAAAAAATCCCCTATGATTGAAAGTGAAGAAGAGAAGAAGAAAACTAGTGATGAAGAAGGGAAAAGTGACAAGAAGAAAAATAGTGATGAAGAACGGCAAAGTGACAAGAAGCAAACTAGTGATGATGAGGGACAAAGTAAAGAATCTAAGCATGATAGTGAGGAACAAGAAAATGATGGTGAGCATGAAAAAAATGATGGTGAGCATAGCAATCATGAAGAGGAACATGATGGCAGCCAACACAGAAATAAGCATGAGTGTAATGAGGGACAAAATAGTGAAGGTAAAAAACACAGCAGTCAGGAAGAAAATAGTGACAGAGATGAAAAAGGTATTCCTTAAGAAAACAAACCAAAATGGCAGCCAAAATAGTGTTGATGAGGGTCATGATAGTCCTCAAAGAGACACTTATGATGAGAAACAAGATAGCCCTCAAGTAAGCAATGATGATGGCAAGAAAACACTAAACAGTGAGCATTCCGAAGGGGCGAACATGGAGCACAAAGATCAAAACAGTCCTAAGGGTGGCCAAGACCAAATCAAGGACCAAGTTGAGAAAGTGCAAGTAATGAAACCTCCTCTCTCTTCTCCTCAACATAGCCAAGAGCATGTTCTAACTGCCTCTCCTAGGCAAGGGGCCATGACTGTTCCTCCAAAAGTGGCGAAGCCTAGAAGCACTAGATCTGCAAAGAAGAAAATTGCTCCAGCAGTGACTAGCAATGTCACAAGAGCGCTGAGAAGTAGATGAAAACTGCATAAGAAGAGTATTGTTGAATTTCCGAAGAGGAAAAGGACCAAGAAGTCTGCCCAAGGCAAAGGTAAAGAAAAAGAGGAACAGTAGGAGAGTAGTCATGAAAAGGAAAGGGAGTTTGAGATCATACAAATAGACAGTGATGCTAGAGATTATGAAGCTAGAATTCTTGAATCACTTTTGAAAAACAGAGAAGCCCAAACACATGACTTGGAAACTGATCTATAAAGGTCAAAGGACCTCATACATTTACTACAAATGAAAAATAAACAAATGAGTGAGAAAATGGCAATTTATGAGGCCCGGGCTTTCAGATACCAAAGGGAAGCCTACAAAGCACAAGTCAAGCTTGAAGAGTTGATGGGCGAATTTTATGATACTGAAGAAGAAGAGTAGCCAATAAGAAAGAGGCCTAGGACTATGGGTCTTAGGAAAGCTTTGGAGAAAAAGAAGGAAGAAGAGGCAGCGCTTGTTCGGTCTTATCATCTCACTCAATTACTCACCCAAGAAATATAAAATGATAAAGAATCATGGCTTGAAAGATCCAACAAGAATTTGGAGGATAAATTAGAGAAAGCTAACAAATACTTGAGTCTACAAAGGAAGATGACCGGGCATTAGAAGAAGTTGAACCAATTTGCCCGAAGAAAGCTCAAACTTGCTCAAGAACGGCTCAAAGCTGCCCAAAAGAGGTGCCCTATAGAAAAAGTGAAGAAAGGCATATCAGGGCTTGAAATATTGGCCTTAGCTTCCTTACATGCTTCTAAGAACCCATAAGCGGCTTGCTCACCAAAATTGATCAAATTTTGACATGATTTTGCTTTTTCTATTTTTTGGCCATAATTGGACATTTTTCAAGGTGCTGCCATGGGTGCTAGGAGCATCCTCAGCTCATGAAAGTAATTTTTTTGGATGGAATAAATTTGGGGGCAGCTACTCACAAATTTTCAGATCCAAAGGAGGTGTTTTGGTCCCCCAAAGAGGCAAAAAACAGTGAGTTTTTAACTTTCTGCCTCACATATCAGCAAGGGCTACCTTTTTGGTTTTTTTCACTCAGTCCACATTTTTACATAGTTAAAGGGATTATTTTGGAAAAAATAAAGTAGTTACAGAATTTAGACATCTAGGGCTTTCCAAAAATCCATCACGGGCCTCATTTAGACATCGGGAGGTCCCTCAAAAGTTGTCTACAAGATAGGAAATTTTCTGCTCCTACGTTTTTGTAGCATTTTGGCAAAAAAGGCAGATTTCTGAAGATGCTCATCCAAATGTGTGTTAAGCCTTTTTTAGCACTTGTCAGTCATGTAAAGTCAATATTTTTTCCTTTTTTAGCATTTATAGAAATTTTGAAGATATTTTGTGCCTTGGGCTTTGCAAAGCCTCAAGGACAAAATCAGATATTTGTTCTAAGCCTATGAGCTTCTAGTCAGTTTTGTGAAGCTTATCTTCTCATTTCCTATATAATTCATGGAGAATCATTGTAATATTGTTGGTTTAAGAGTTGATAAACAAGCTGGACTTTGAAGAGCTTAATAACTTGACTGAGCTTAGAGCAGTATATGTTATGAATTTTGATGATCAAACTTGTTTTATGGAGTGAATAGCTTGACTTGCTTTCCTAGATGATGGAGAGGATCTATGTGCAGGATTCCATGGCTTGGTAAATGGTATTGTGCTTCTTTTTAGTTATGTTTTCTTATTATTTCACATATGTATCCATGTTTCTTGGTTGTTGTAGGTCAGTAAAGAATAGTTTGAGGTATGCCCATGGAGGCACATCAAATTTCTTGATTCATTGCAGCTTCTATGTTTTCATCCTTCTTGGTCATGTCAAAGGATTCTTAACTGCCCTTTGGTCCACTAGGAACTTGTTATTTATTTCCTTAATGATTAATATGACATGCTATCTTGTTTGATTCATGGTATGCCCTGTTGACTCATAACTATTTAAACCTCATTAATGAAATCTCCTTTGAAGTATTGATTGTCTAGTTTAAATCAAAGAGGTCTTATTTCGATCTTGCCCTCTACCTATACTTGCAGACTTATTTCAAAGTTCTCATTAGTTTGAATGTGTTGCTTAAGAGTTTCCTTTCCACATTTTGAGCTTTTGGTTTGTCTTACATGTGTTATCAACCACTAAAGGTGATTTTCCCAAAGTTAAAGGGTCTTATACTTCTATGCATCACCTGATTGTTTATTTTCTGCATTTATTAGTTTGAGTTTCATTCATAGTGATAAATGGTTAGCCCTACCACTTGAATTCTTGCTGTTTAAACTATTTATGCTTAAGATCTCTTTGTCTTGCATAAACTTGATGTTCATTTCACTTCATAAACCACCTAAAATATTCATTTTCTATACTAAATTGGCCCTGCAGTACACCCTACCCATTGTCTTGACATCCTTGGCTTGCTTTTGACCCCATAGCCCAGTTGATCTCATTTTCTTGTTCTATTTTGATCCACTTGATTAGTTTTTCCTCCAAACAAATAAAAAACAAACAAACAAACACTCTTAACAACTAGCCTAAAATCTAAAAAAACTAAGCGAACAAGATCACATCCTTTGCTTCATTAGAGAGAGCCCTCTCTGAGTCCAGGAAGGCTAGGTCCTAGGGCTCCAAAGATTGGTTTGATGTTACTCCGTCATTTGGTCTGTCAATCTGCCAAATCATAGGAACCTAATAGGATAAATAGCCTAAAAAATTCAAGGATGAAGTATGAATTCTAAGACTCGTCATAGCCATGGATTGTAATGTTCCAAATTTTTTTAAAAGTTAATTAGAACATTAATTTTGATTTCTTTTTAATAAAAAGAATAAAATGGTTAAGGGGGCCCATGAAGAAGCATAATAAACACTCCTAATGTGCAAAGGGGTCACTTAAGTGGCTTATTTATCATCTCCTAGTGTGAAAATGGGAAAATACAAGAAGGCTAGGTCAAGTTTGACCAAGTCAAACAACGCTGCCTAAGGAGGAGTAGCATGCATGAGAAGACAACGCAATTTTAATAGGAGGGATATTATTGGATGAGAGAAACCCTAATGGGTGGGGTCCATGGCCAGGAATCCTCCTCTTGGCATAAAAGAGGGAAGGAGAGCCATTGCTTATTATGTTGAAGATTTCGATTTTGCTCTGCTCTCTCCAGTTGTTCAACTGGGATAGCTTGTGCTGCTTAGCACAAGGGAGATTTATGTTTAGAAGTTTCCTCTACTTCATTGGGAAGCTTTGGAGGATCCGATATTCATTCTCCTTACATCCAAGCTTGAGGCCAAGGTGACCATCTTCAGCTACAGAGTTTTCCAGCTTGGCAGAAACATTGAGTTGCTAGGGGTTGCAGTGAGGATTCATTATCACCCACTTCCGGAGCTAGTTTTGTAGAGGATAAGCTCATTCTTTCTATGGGAGATCAGTGAGGAAGATCCCGGAGCTTCATTGAAGATTTTTTCATTGGACCATATGTTTCATCTCATTCTTAGCGCTGTCTCTTCCTCATATTGTGTTATTTTCAGAGGACACTAGCTGGAAGGGTTCACACTATGGATTAGAGGGTGTAATCTTCATTTAAGGGAGAAAAATTTCACTTTGAAGCTCATTGGAGGAGGTTAATTCATCATTTGTAGCATTTCCATCCTTCTCCATTTTTGTATTGTTATTGAGTTGCTGCTGCTACCCAGCAACTCTGGCATTTTTCCATTTTGTACATTCTAGACAATCCCTTGGAGGATTGTTGTAGTATTGTTTCCCGGGGTTGAGATCTTGCTCCCCCACTTTATTTGAGCCTATTAGTGCTATATCGTTGTATCTATATTAGTTTGTAGTCATTTCTACTATAGACTGCGCAGTCATAGCCTGTTGTTTGGTTGTGTAGCTGTGTACTTTCACTGTTGCATGTACATCTGTCTTGGGGCTGATCTGGCCTATCTTGTGTAATGTCCCAAATTTTAGCCTCAAGCTAAAATGGAACATTATAGTTGCATATTTTTATTTTTTTGAATAAAAATGGGTAAAGTGACCCATTCATGTAATAAACAGGAATAAAATCCCTTACAATGTGAAAAGGGATCATCGTGGAGCTGGATTTCACACCCTCATGTGTGAAAGAGGTTAAAATGAAAATGGACAAGGCCTAATTGACCAAGTCAAATTGCGTTGGCATGAGTTGGCAAGCACTAGGTGGGACAACACAGTTTTAGTGGAGGAATATTCCATGAGGGAGGAAACTTCTAGAGGAAGAAAGATGGAGGCTTCATTGTGTTTAAAAGAGAGGCAAGGCAGCCCATTGAGATTATCTTAGATCATTTGATTATTTGTCTAGAGAGACAAATTGCTGCCTCTTGCTGTTCAACAGAGCTGCAGTGCCCTCGGGCATGAGGGAGTTCTGTTTAGGATTTCCTCTCCTTCTTAAGTATCTCATGAAGGATTGCACTCATCCTCCATATTCCGGCATTCAGGCCATAGCATCAGTCATCTTCATCTGCATAGTGTCTGTAGCAGATTATTGTGCAGTGTAGTTGGGTGTTGCTGGAGGTTTCCTACAACACCATTTCTAGCTGATATTTCAGAGGAGGGAATTTCTCTACTTCTGGGAGGTTAGTGAGGATGGTTTATGAGCATAATACACTATCATTGGCAGGAGGCCAACCATTTCCATCAGTCACAGCACAGATACTCTCATAGACTGCGTTCTAGTTGGAACACATTTGCAGTGAGGGTTTTGCAAGCATTTTAGAGGGTGAGATCTTTGGTGTAGGGATCAGCCTTGCACTTTAGATTTCTAGAGGAGAAGGGCTCTTCATCAGCTTCAGCCATTCATCCTTCTCCATTCCATTCTATGTATTGAGTTGCTACCGCTACCCAGCAACTCCGGCATTTCAACAGTTTTCCATATTTCAGCCAATCCTTCTAGGATTGACTTGAGGTAGTGATTGGGAGCTTATATCTTCTCTCCCAATGATGTATGAGCCATGTGTATGCATATCCATTTTTTTTCACACTCATTACAACAGTCTCCCTTATATGACTGCGTAGTTCCTATTCATGGGTATTCTACTATGTTGCAGCATTGTGTATTTTGGCATATGTTTTCATAGAAGGCTTCTTGCCTTATTCCATTGATGTTCATTGTATCATTTTGATGCTGTTATTTCATAATAAAATAGCTCAAGGGTTTTCATACATTTTGGAAAATTTTCACTTTCCAGTTTATGTCTTTATATTTCTATAGCTACATCTTTGGGTCATCTTGCAAGATTCCCAATAGTGTTATATTCCCTCTTGGGGATATTGTCCCTTGAAAATGCTCTATAGACAGAGTTTGATAGTGGGCTAGGAAGCCTCTAGAGTTCATCCTTCCTTAAGAAGGTGACAAATCCAGTAAATTCCCCTTCAGTCCATCTCTGGAATAGATTTCCTTGTCATTTGACAATGTTTATGAAAAAAGGGACATTACGGTGGTGTCAGAGCATAATCTTGGCTTAGCCTATGGATCTTTGCCAAGATTCCATCTAAGAAGATGAGGAAGACTCCACTTTGTGGAGAAGAAAGAAGAAAAAGGAGATGAGCTAGCCAAGCTTCTCCCTAAATCCACCTAGGGATTTCATGGGAGCCACAAGCAAAAGAGAAGGGAGAGATTTGAAGAATCTCCACAAGGGTTTTGATAGAAACAGAATCTAGGGTTTCTGATGAGGAATGTGAGCATGCAGTCACATCCCTTGATGCACAGCACAGTTACATGTGCAGTTTTTCATGAAAGAGATGGGGAAATGAAGGAGAGGTGACCCAAAAGAAAAGTCTTGGAGATTTTTTAAGAGAGCATGAGTCCCAAACTCAGGCATTCAGAGATCATCTCACTTCATGGATTTTTGCAAGCATAAGGTGAAGGAATGCCAATAGCAAGATAGATTTGTTCTATCTACTTTCATAGGTTCACCAACATGATTAGCCAAAGCATTGGTAGAGGATTTGAAGACCATGTTGCAGCAGCATGAAGTTTCTGTTGGGGTTCCCATGTTTTGGCCAGGTTGGCAAGACCAAAAGATGAGACAACACCAGAACCACTTTCAGACCTTAGGATCTAGCCCTCCTAGGTCCAGAGAGGGATCTCTCAATGATTGTCAAAGATATATGTCTTTGAGGTTCAATTTTTAAGATATTAGGCTAGTTATAAGGCTAAGAGTTTGTTTGTTTGATTGTTGGTTTGGTTGCTGGTCATTAGGAAAGAAGGGTCCAATATAAGACAAGAATGGGCAACGAGGATCTTAGGCAAAGGTAGATAATTCAGAGAACATCAAGGCCATTTGGAAATGGAGTCAGGAAAGGGTTTACTTGTTGTTCAATGTGCAAGCTTTCAGTTGGGCTAGTAATCTAAAACATTTGGATCTTAAAAATGATAGGTGGGATGGAAAAATAAGGAAAGGAGGTGAAAGGAAGAGAGGAAACCAATATTCTGTCTATAGATCAAGTTAGAGGTCATTTAACTCCAGACCTACTTGGACATACTCAGAGGCCACTCTCAAAGGTGTAACTTAAGGGATCTTATAAAGGTTAATTGAGGTGGAAAGATCCTAGTGAGGCAGATACATAGTTCTAAACCTCCCAGTGTTCTCAACTCATCCAATTAAATCCTAACAAGAACATCTAAAGACAGACTTCATCAATTCATACATCAGCTAGCAATATATCAGATCACTACACTGGTTAAACCAATTAAAATCAATCTTCAGACACACATATAGCAGAAAACATTAAGGCAAGGAGAGCAGAAACATAGGGTTCCTAACAAGGGAAAATCCTATGCCAGATTTCTGATGCAAGCTAGAAGAAATGAAATGGAATGAAATAAAACACAGAGGTAGAAAAACATCACCAGCTACTTTAGATCAAGATCCAAAGAAATGTGCTTGTCATATTAAAAACAACACCAGTCATGTACAAAATTGCCCACAACTTGAAAATTCAGCCTGAATACATCTTCCTTAGCCTATCTTACAACTTTACACAGAGACTGTGTCTCAAAAGAAACTACTTGCAATTCTCTGATATCTGATCAACCACCTTTACAATAATTTCTTCCTGAGTTTTATAGTAGAAGAGAAACAGAGGAGGTAGATAGAAAAATAAATGTAGCATTAACACTCAGAAGAGGGAGAGGGTCGAAGCCCATTCTATTTTAAACTTCAGAGCATTAAACTCTGGCATTATTTGGGTGAACGAATGATCTCCTCCAGGCCTCCAATTACTCTGATACGACTCTGACGTACACTAGCTTGCAGTAATCTGTAGTACATTGGTGCATGAACAAAATGGTAAACAAATGACTGAATGGACTGCCATACTTATGAAACACATGCCCTGGTAGCTTTAGACTATTTTTAGGGTGGAAATTTCTTCAGGAGCACTGTGTAGAATAAAAACTGCATGGGTGATTTGTCCTTTATGGAGAAAAACATTCTGCCACTGTAGAAATTCTGATATGCATTGATTTCTGTGTGTTGTACCTTCTACATGATCTCTGGGTCTTCAATCTAGTACTTTGCCTCTAAATCTCTGAACATAAGGCTTATATATCTTCATTTGCATGCCTTAAGCTCTCTGTCGTTCGATTTATAACTCTGACTGTAAAATCTGTGTGTTAATGGTGCCAAGATAATTTTATAGGGCCAAACCCTATTCCTTTAATGCAAGTCCTGTCAGGATATCTTCCCCAGCCTCTCTCCATAATTCCAGCCTCTGAGAATGGTCCTTTCTGTATTTCCATCACTGTGACAGGGACTACGTATTATGGAGGTTTATGGCTGCTCGAAACCCTACAAACACGAAAATGGATACAAAAAACATTAATGGAGAGGGTGGTATGGGTGAATGTGATAGTGGCAGCGTGGCGTAGACGAGGATGGTGACTACGGACGCAACTATGGAGGAAAACTTTGCACAGTAGAGAATGCATGGGAAAACGTTGAGGCAGACATTTAAACGTAAAAACAATGCACTTTGACCTTGGAACGAACAGATATAACAGGGGCGGGAAAATACGACAAAATGCTGTGGAAAGGGTGACGTGGAGGTATGGGGTCAACTGGTGAGGGCAATCAAATCTGGACCATCCGATCTCAAAGGAGATCGATGGTGGAAAATGCGTTGGAGGGCGACGGACAGTGGGCCAGGAGTACTGAGACCATGGGTTAACCTCTACGCGGCTTCGGGGAGCGACAACCGTTAGATGGGCTATCGCAGATTGGACGGCTGACATACATATCGCGTGGCATCTCTGGTTGAATGATAACGCGCGATGAGATAGCAGTTTTGAAATCGTACACTTGCCACGTGTCGATTGCTGTATGGAATCGCTGGCCGATCGGAGAATACCGCCTACCCCCGAAAGGTGGTGCGATGGATACCACCGAGTTTATGGATAGTGCGTGGTGGGGACCACAGGGGCCGGGTACACTCCAAACCGTTGGATCTGTGGGTAAATGGACGGTGATTTCCCTTGGTGGCGGGACTGGGAGATGACGACGTGCGGGGGATCAACGGGTATGGATAGGAGAACTTGGTGTGTCCCCCCGCAGTGAATAACACATAAACCACAAAAAATTGACCTTAGAAGAGGAATATATATGAAAGGGCGGGCGAAGAATGACAAGACAGATGAAACAACGATGGGAGGAGGACACATGTTGATGGCCGGTAAGGTGGGTCCATGCTACATCAACCAAATTCCATGGGGGTGTGGGTCTTTTCCCCCACTTGCTCTTGGACCCCCCCGAAATTACACCACGAAGTTCTGTCACGTGCATCGCCCAAATTCCGCGGGGGTATGGCTCTCCTTCCTCGTCCGCTCTTGGACCCCCTCGGAATT
The DNA here is from genome assembly GCA_034641835.2 of Pinus albicaulis. NCBI lineage: Eukaryota > Viridiplantae > Streptophyta > Pinopsida > Pinales > Pinaceae > Pinus > Pinus albicaulis. Next base: position 1,416,912,423 of record CM076579.1, on the reverse strand, counting down.
ACACCACGGATTTCTATCACGCGCAAAGACATAAAGTGGCAAGCCTTTAATATCTTCGTTTTATGTTCTTTTTCCCTTACTTTATACCTTTGCGCCTTTCGCATGGCTTTGGCCCATTTTAATACATTTTCTTTGGTTTTGTGGGGGAAGAGGGCTAAGGGGGCTAGCGGAAGGGGCTAAGGCCCTATTATAATGTTTGAAAGTGGGTTTTCGGGCCTTTTCAATGAATTTTGATGCCAAAGGAGGATAATGATAGAGGGACTAAAGGGGAAATTGGCCAAACAAAAGGTGGGGGTAGGATTTAAAGGGGAATTTGGGGGGAAAATTGGGATGGAAAGGGAAATTTGCAAAGGGGAAGAAAGGGCAAGATGGAGAATTATGCAGAGGGAAATTCATCAAAGGTAAAAGCACAAGAGACCTTAAGGATGATGTGTCTTTAGGGGAGATGCATTCCTTGAAGGCTCAAAAACAATTTAGCCCCCTGCTTTTCCTATAAAAAATTTACAGGGGGGCTAACAGTGGCTCCACATGGGGATGGCTTCTTCTTGAAGTAGTCAAGAATTCAGAGAATAGATCTTTGGAGTAGGCCAGTTGCCTGCTGCTTGGCACAGCCCTTTCCTTCTTAGATCAACTACCACAATATGAAGACATTACATCAACAGAAACACTTTTCCCAACCAAGCTACCTACCCACACTACAATCCTAGCATTTTTTCTTCTTCTAGGGTGCATTTGAGCTAGCAGACCCTTTACATCGTTTTATTTTTACAAACAGAAAATAAACCTATTCTAAGTCTACCCTTATTGCTCCATGAGACCAGATTAGACTGTTGGTCCCATGTGTTTCTCTACCTAATCTAATATCTATTGGGATTAAAATGTCCAGCAGATTTCTTCTCTATATTCTATGAAAAAAATTGAAAAACAGTCAAGCTAGGATTAGATTGTTTGACTTGTTGTGGGTCCAAGGCATAAAGACAGTTTCACATGGACAGAAAATTGCAGAAAAATGAAAACAAAACTGTGAAGGCTTGAAATATGAAACTTGAAGTATCCTTCTTCTCTTTGTGACTCAAGTTTTGAGCATGTTAGAGTCACTTCTTTTTTTCATTTCAGCTCTGGTTTTGGGCATGCTAGAGCTGCTTTTTCTTTCTTCTTTGCTGGTCCAGGTTTTGAGTGTGTTAGGAACAACTATCTTTTCTTTCTTTAGCTCAGGTTTTGATCATATTAGAGCCAATCTTTTGCACTTCAGAGGTTCATGTTTGAGCATGTCTGAACCTCTCCTTTCTTTCTATTTTTTGGAACATTTTCTCTTTTTCCTTGAAAATAAAAGACTGCAATGGTATGTACAATGGAAATGGAAACTGGCAATTGTGAATTAGTAGAAGTAGTGTTTGAGCATCCTGCCATTGATAGGACCCCCAAACAGCTCTGTACCATCTAATTCCTATAGAAAGAAGGCATTTGGACCTGCAGTGGCATGTATGATGTATGGACCTTGCCACAAGTTGTCAAACTTGTCGTGCTTTCCTTTATCCTCTCTCCTTGAGTCCCACTTCAGAACCTTATCTCCAATTTTGAAATCAGCAACTTTGGTTCTCTTTTCAAACAACCTCTTTATGTTTTCCTGAAATTTGATAGCTCTGTTACAAACCTCTTCCCTTGTTTGCTAGAGATGAATTGTTTGGTTTATCCTTCTCACCATACTGTCTTCTTCTGTCTGGATCTCTTGGACCAATTTGATCACTCGTATCCCCAGGCTGGTAGGAAAGATTGCTTTTGTTCCATAGACAAGCTGGAATGGTGACATGCCAATGGATTTCTTTGTTGTAAGCCTGTCAGCCCACAAAGCATGCACTAACTTGTTATTCCATGACTTTTTGTTCTCTTCTAGCAACTTTTTGATGATGGCCACCAAGCTCTTGTTTGATGACTCAGCTAAACCATTACCTTGAGGGTAATAGGTAGTTGAATAACCAAGTTCTATTTGATACCTGTGACAAAAATCAACCATTTTCTTGGATCCAAAAGCAGCAGCGTTATCGGTGATTATTTTCCTTGGGAAACCAAACCAAGAGATGATATGACCTTCTAGGAACCTAATGATGACTGAATCTGTGGCATTCTTAGTAGGTACGGCCTTTATCCACTTAGTGAAGTAGTCTGTGGCTGCTAAGATCCATTTGTGTTGTGCAGAGGAAGCAGGGTGAATTTCCCCTATGAAATCTAGGCCCCATTGCATAAAAGGACTTTCAACAGTGATGGGTTGTAAAGGGAGAGGGAGGAGTTTTATTTTACCTTCAAAGATCTGGCATTTGTGGCAGGCAATTATCATCTTATGGATATCATTGAAGAGTGTAGGCCAATAATAACCAGCCCTGAGTATTTTATTTGTAGTGGCTTTCCAACTCAGGTGGCCTCCACACTCTCCAGCATGGAACTCTTGTTTAATCCTCTCAGCTTCGGTTTCAGGCAAACATTTAAGCAATAGGACATTTGGATTTTTCCAGTATAAATAGTTATTCAATATGAAATAGCTCCTGGCTTTTAGCTTTGAGAATCTGGCCTTGGTCTTGGATAATTCAGGAGGAGCATTGAGGTGTGTAAGCACATACAAAATGTCAGAATACCAAGGAGAGCTCTGAAACTTTTCCTCCACAGTGGGATCAGGCAATTCTTGTTGCTCATCCAAGGTATTTACCATGTTGATGTCCAGGGCTTGTAGATTTGATTCAGCCATTAATTTAGCTAAGCCCTGACCTTTGATTAGTTTGGTGGGTTTTATCTTGAGGTCGTATTCTAAGATCACAACAATCCATTTTCCCCTCTTCCCATCTGGGTCTTGGGACAATATATCTTTGACAACTATGTTAGGCACATAAGCTATGGTGTGAGAATGCAATATGTACACCCTAAAGTATTTTAAGGCCTTCACCAGGGCATAGGCCTATTTTTCCATTATGTTGTATTTCAAGGGTGCATCTCTTAAGGCTCTGTTAAAAAAGGCAATAAGCTGTTCATTACCCTCTGAATTTTTCTGTAGTAAAACTGCAGCCACTGTATGCTCGGAGGAAAATGAAAATATCAGGAAATCTTTTGAGAAATCAGGGCTAATCAGAACAGGAGCTTGGGTGAGTGCAAGTTTTACCGATTCAAAAGATTGTTTAGCTCCAACAGTCCATTTAACTCCCACACCTTTCTTCAGCATGTTAGTCATATGCCAAAGGTGTTCAACTAGGTTGGGGATAAACCTCCTAAGGAAGTTAATCTTCCAATTGAAGGACCGTAACTCTTTGATGTTCCTCGGGTGTGTGATTTGTAGTATCCCCTCAACTCTTTGCGGGTCTATCCTAATTCCCTTTTCAGATATAATGTGGCCAAGAAGCTTTCCTTCTTGCAGCCCAAATACAGTCTTTTTAGGATTCAGTGACAGACCAAACCTTCTACTTTTTTCAAACACTTTCCTCAGATGTTCTAAATGTTCTTCTTCAGTCTTGGAATAGACTGTTATGTCATCCAATTAAATCACAATAAAGTTTCCTATTTCATCTGAAAAAGCTATATGCATTGCTCTTTGGAAGGTTGCACCAACATTCATCAGTCCAAAGGGCATTTTTATATACATAAAGGTGCCCCATGGAGTGGTAAAAGTTGTTTTGAGTTGGTCTTCTAGGAGTAATAAAACTTGATTGTATCCTGAAAATCCATCTAGCAGGGAAATCCTTTTTGGGCCTACCACTTTTTGGAGAATGTGTTCCATTTTTGGCAAAGGGTAATTGTCTTTGAGTGAGGCTCTATTAAGGTTTCTGAAGTCTATGCATAATCTGATTTCCCCTGTTTTCTTTCTCACAGCCACTAGGTTTGACACCCAATCAGAGAACCTTACAGGAACTATAATGTCTACGTCATACATCTTCTTTATCTCCTTCTTAACTGAAGGCAATTGCTTTGGGTTAATTCTTTGGAGTTTCTGCCTGAAGGGTTTCTGATTGTCTTTTAAAGGTATTTTGTGTTGTATGATGTTTGTGTCATAGGCCTTTAAGTCTTCGTTGCCCCAAGCAAACACGTCAATAAATTGCGGGAAGAGACTTAGCCAATTTAATCATTTTGGGCTTTTCTTTTGTGCCTATGTTGCATTCTTCAACGTTAGATTCTGCGTGTGCTATCGTGGGATTTTTTTCCACATCATCGAAGTCAAAAAGATCTTCTAATGGTGCCAGGCCATGAGGTATGTTCTTATCTTTGACCTGGAGCACCTCAACTTCTTCATTTTCTACGTTTTCACAATTTCCGCTTGAATTTCCACTCTGTTCGTTCAGAGTGTTTATTTCTATGTTTCGGGGTGGTTCCTCCTCGTCTGAGGGTTCCTCACTTAGGCAGATGTTATCATATTGAGAGTCTGAATCAGGAAATTCAAACTCGTTTCTGCCTACCAGGAAATCTTCAATCTTTTTATCGCCCTCAAAGACCTGCCAATATTTTTCATTGTTCGGCACCGCAGGTCTGAATTTGGTTTGAATTATGATTTTTTGGTCACTAGGGTTCTTGGGGTATGAACTAGCTAAGCAAGCTAATCCATTTTCAATGACGTTTTGACTCCTAGGGACAAACACTAATTCGTATTCAACAAATGTTATCAATATATCCACGGCATCGTTCCTATACACCCTCAACCTAGGGAGCCTGGCTGTGTATTCACTGTTCACCTATTTTATAACCAATTCAGAGTCTCCTTGCACAGCTATCTTACGGGCCCCTAATTTCTTCAACAGATTTAAACCCAGGATAAGGGCCTTGTACTCTGCAATATTATTTGTGCATTTGAAATGCAGATTGCAGGCATGGATTTCTGCGTAATTGTTCTCTGTGTTATGTAACCATACCCCAGCTTCGGCAGTTCTCTTGGTGCATGAGCCATCAAAATTCATCACCCACAGGGGTTCATTCTTCGTTTTATCCTCATTTCCTTCCCTCTGGTTGGGTTCTCCATTATGTTGCTTGATAGGGTTTGTACTAGGCTGTGGGTGGGTTTTTTTCTTCGTGAAATGTATGGGGTTCAAAGAGCTGGCTAGATAGCTATTTGCATTCAACGTCTGGTCCACTCAGAGTTAGATCTCGACCGCACTGTCTATAGGATTCACTGCTATTTTCCTCTTCGTTTTCTTCTAAATCCAGAGCAACCACTATGTTAAAGTCCATAGCCTATGTTTCTTTGTTTACGACTCTAATTTGGGACTCTGACCCTTCCAAGGATTTATAATTACAAAAGATGAAGGAGTCAAGGTCTGTATGCACAGAGTATATAGGTGAATTTTCTGGTTTTTCAGGGCTACTGACTAGGAATTTCATCTGTGCCTCCCTATACAGTCTTCTAAGCTGGCCAAAGATAGGAATTGTAGCATATGAGCCAACCATCTGCATTGTACCCTAAAGCTTGGCTCCCCACGATCTTGACAATAGCATGCCATACTTAGGTGGCACATCTGCCACTACAACATCCATGACCATACACTTAGCTGGGATCTGGGTCAAACTCACACATAAGTCTTTGATGAGGCCTAGGCATTTTACTCTGCTAGAGTCAAATGAATACAAATCTTTGTAGGGTCGGGTTATCTCTAGACCTAGCTTTTCCATAAACACCTTGGGCACTAAGTTGTGAGACGCTCCAAAATCATGCATTGCATTGTGAAGGATCTTGTCATGAATGTTGAGACTGATATAGAAAGGTGGAACTACCCCTTCCTGAAACTTCCCTTCTATCTTTGGACCAAACAGAAGGGCAGGCTGATCATCACTCAAATTTACAATGTCACTACTTTCACCTAGATTCAAAGCTTTCAAAATTTGGCCTTTATATACATCCTGAGTGGCCAGCTCGGAGAGTGGTACAGAGATTTTAATTTTTGAAATCTCACTTTCCAAGTTGAAAGTGGACTGACTCTTGGAAATGTTTAACTCTATTTTTTTTGCCACTAACTTAGTGGCCGAATCAGTGGGCTGATTCTCACTATGTACAGGGTTTGGGACTGTTTTATCAGGAGCACTAACTACAGTGCTCGTGCTACTAGTTGGTTGACTTTGTTTATCACTCTTTTGGTTGTCTTTTTCTTTGATCTTTCTAGAACTTTCAGCTGCTGATTTGTTGCTTTCAGCAGTCACTTTAGAAATTTTATCAGGCCTTTTATTGATGGTAACCTCAAAAGCCTTTGTTTTGGAATTTTCTTGGTTCCTTTTGCTCCTAAGTTCATATTTTTCTCTGACCTGCATCATTTCATTCTCAAATCCTAAGCTGTAGTCCTAAGATTCAAACCATTATTCATCCCAACATGAGGGGGAAGACTGGTCTTATTCTGTGGAATAGTTATGGATTGAGTTTTCCACTTCAAACATGTTTATTGTATTCCCTTCAGACTCTTCTATGGTTCCTTCATCTTCATCAAGAAAGTTTTCTTGGAAAGGGGGAATAACTTGTTGATCTGATTCTTTTTATTTGTTGGGAGTGTTATTGTTCCTTCTAAAGTTCTGGTTTTGGTTTTGGTTTCTATTTTGGTTACTGACTGTGACAACCATTTTTTCCATCATTTGTTGCAGCTTATCCAAATTTTTAGATAATCTGCCATATTTTGGGTCAGATGAGGAAGCTACATTATCATCTCTATATGTTACCCTCTTCTCTGCTCTCAGTATTGCTCTTTTCTCAATCAGATTTGCCTCTATGTTCACTGCTCCTTTCTGCATGTCCTCCAATGTGTTTTACTCTTTATCCCTAAGCTCATAGTCCATGTCAACAGCAAATCCTTTGGGGTATTTTTCTAGAGCCATACCTTGTGGAGGTTTCATATGTGGAGGGAGGGCATTGTAAATGTTGTTAAACCTCGTTGTGTAATCATGGACGCTCTCTCCTACATTTCTTTGAAGGCTCATGTATTCTGCTAGAAGTTGGCAAGGATTTGCCCTAGTTTCCCATTTGTTGACAAATTTCTGATATAAGGCAGGGAGGTCGTTAATGCTACCCGGAGGTAAGCCTTTAAACCATTTCTTCACATCACCCCCTAAGCTCTGGGCAAAGATTCTCATTTTGAATGTATCATCATCTATCTCCATGTAGTCAAAAGAATATTCCATCTTATCTACATGTTGCTGAGCTATGATGGACTCTTTGGCAGTGAAATGTGGGATCTTTGATTGATAATCATTTGGTAAGGGTACTAGGGGCTGAGGTAACACCAAAGGTGCATACCAGGCTGCCATGGTGGTATTATGATGAGGTAAAGGGTTAACTTGAGTAGTTGGTATATGGATGATAGGGATGCTAGGACCAGCAGGGGTTTTTTGAGCAGATTTAGGGTAGGAGAGCCCCAAGTTTTATATGAATTGTATATCAGGAGGTGTTGATGGAGGGGTTTCTCTGTCCCTAATGTGTTTACCACTTTGTGGTGGTGAATCAGGATGCTCAAGGTCTAGCTGATCTAGATCATTGAATGACCTAGTTCTTGGTAATCTATTAGGTAGGTCTAGGTCAAGAGGAAAGTGTGATAGAGATGTAACGTCTTCTAATGCAGAGTTAGCTCTATGGATATGGCTGGAAATAGTTGATCTTCTAGGTGGAGGTGATCTCTTGAGGATGCTTTCAGGGCTATCAACTATTTCAGGTGGGTTTGGGTTGGGATAAGCTCTTGTATGAATGGTTTTGTAAGCCAGAATGTTGTCTTCCAACCAAGCAGCTTAACCCTACTTGTTACTTCTATTGTGGTTGATGTTGTTATGGAGGCTGGTCTCCCAGTGGAGTCTTATGTGAAACCAAGATAATCAGCAGGCCTACTGATCACCAGTGGAGTCTTTAAAATGTTTAGGAATATGGAGTCGCCAGGTGGAAGATTAGGATGTTTTTGGAGGATACATTGTCCACCACAGTGCTTATGAGACATCCCCTTTCAAGGATATCTTCAAAACACAACAAACTCTAACCAGAGATTGAATGGGAGGGAATTTACCAGATATGTAACCTCTAAAAGAGGATGAGATCTGGAGGCTACCTGGCCCTTTCCAGACTCTGTCTAAGAGTATGGGGTAAAACAAAACAAATGGTATAGAGGTTGAACTCTGGATATGAACGTTTAATCTACCAACCTAACCATAGATTGTAGGTTTTCTGAGGCTCTTATGATGTAGAAGATGAGGAATACTCATAATTTCCCTAGTGGAGTCACCATTATGTTGGTGATGATACTGGGAGACAATTTAAGTTTTAGCAATTATAGGCTCTCAGATTTCCCCAGTGGAGTCGCCATTAGGTTGGGGTTCCCATGTTTTGGCCAAGTTGGCAAGACCAAAATATGAGACAACATCAGAATCACTTTCAGACCTTAGGATCTAGCCCTCCTAGGTCCAGAGAGGGATCTCTCGATGATTTTCAAAGATATATGTCTTTGAGGTTCAATGTTTAAGATATTAGGCTAGTTATAAGGCTCAAAGTTTGTTTGTTTGATTGTTGGTTTGGTTGCTGGTCATTAGGAAAGAAGGGTCCAATATAAGACAAGAATGGGCAACGAGGATTTTAGGAAAAGGTAGATAATTTAGAGAACATCAAGGCCATTGGGCAATGGAGTCAGGAAAGGGTTTACTAGTTGTTCAATGTGGAAGCTTTCAGTTGGGCTAGTCATCTAAAACATTTGGATCTTAAAAATGATAGGTGGGATGGAACAATAAGGAAAGGAGGTGAAAGGAAGAGAGGAAACCAATATTCTGTCTATAGATCAGGTCAGAGGTCATTTAACTCTAGACCTGCTTAGACATACTCAGAGGCCACTCTCAAAGGTGTAACTTAAGGGATCTTAGAAAGGTTAATTGAGGTGGAAAGATCCTAGTGAGGCAGATACATAGTTCTAAACCTCCCAGTGTTCTCAACTCATCCAATTAAATCCTAACAAGAACATCTAAAGACAGACTTCATCAATTCATACATCAGCTAGTAATATATCAGATCACTACACTGGTTAAACCAATTAAAATCAATCTTCAGACACACATATAGAAGAAAACATTAAGGCAAGGAGAGCAGAAACATAGGGTGCCTAACAAGGGAAAATCCTATGCCAGATTTCTGATGCAAGCTAGAAGAAATGAAATGGAATGAAATAAAACACAGAGGTAGAAACAAATCACCAGCTGCTTTAGATCAGGATCCAAAGAAATGTGCTTGTCATATTAAAAAAAACACCAGTCATGTACAACATTGCCCACAGCTTGAACATTCAGCCTGAATACATCTTCCTCAGCCTATCTTACAACTTTACACAGAGACTGTGTCTCAAAAGAAACTACTTGCAATTCTCTGATAACTATTCAACCACCTTTACAATAATTTCTTCCTGAGTTTTATAGTAGAAGAGAAACAGAGGAGATAGGTAGAAAACTAAATGTAGCATTAACACTCAGAAGAGGGAGAGGGTCGAAGCCCATTCTATTTTAAACTTCAGAGCATTAAACTCTGGAATTATTTGGGTGAATGAATGATCTCCTCCAGGCCTCCAATTACTCTGATATGACTCTAACGTACACTGGCTTGCAGTACTCTGTAGTACATTGGTGCATGAACAAAATGGTAAGAAAATGACTGAATGGACTGCCATACTTATGAAACAAATGCCTTGGTAGCTTTAGACTGTTTTTAGGGTGGAAATTTCTTCAGGAGCATTGTGTAGAATAAAAACTGCATGGGTGCTTTTTCCTTTATGGAGGAAAAACATTCTGCCGCTGTAGAAATCCTGATATGCATTGATTTCTGCGTGTTGTACCTTCTATGTGATCTCGGGGTCTTCAATCTCGTACTTTGCCTCTAAATCTCTGAACATAAGGCTTATATATCTTCATTTGCATGCCTTAAGCTCTCTGTCATTCCATTTATAACTCTGACTATAAAATCTGTGTGTTAATGGCGTCAGGATAATTTTACAGGGACCTGTTCCTTTAATGCAAGTCTCGTCGACATATCTTCCCCAGCCTCTCTCCATAATTCCAGCCTCTGAGAATGGTATTTTCTGTATTTCTATCGTTGTGACAGGGACTGCGTATTATGGAGGATTATGGCCGCTCGAAACCCTGAAAACACGAAAATGGTTACAAAAAACATTAATGGAGAGGGTGGTATGGATGAATGTGACAGTGGAAGCATGGCGTGGACGAGGATGGTGACTGCGGAGGCAACTATGGAGGAAAAGTTTGCACAGTGGAGAATGCATGGGAAAACATCGAGGCAGACGTTTAAATGGAAAACCAATGCACTTTGACCTTGGAATGAACAGATATAACGGGGGAGGGAAAATACGACAAAATGTCGTGGAAAGGGTGACGTGGAGGTGCGGGGTCAACTGGCAGGGGAAATCAAATCTAGACCGTCCAATCTCAAAGGAGATCAACAGTGGAAAATGCATTGGAGGATGATGGACAGTGGGCTAGGAGTACGGAGACCATGGGTTAACCTCTGCGCGTCTTCGGGGAGCGATAACCGTTGGATGGGCTATCGCAGATCAGACGACTGACATACATATCGCGCGACATCTCTAGTCGAACAATAATGCGCGATGAGATAGTGGTTTTGAAATCGTACACTTGCCACGCGTCGATTGCTCTATGGAATCTCTGGCTGATTAGATAATACTGCCTACCCTTGAAAGGCGGTGCGATGGATACCACCGGGCTTATGGATAGTCCGCGGCGGGGACCACAGGGGCCGGGTACACTCTGAATCGTTGGATCTGCGGGAAAATGGAAGGCGATTGCCCTTGGTGGTAGGACTGGGAGATGACGACGTGCGGGGGATCAAGGGGTATGGATAGGAGAACTTGGTGTGTCCCCCTGCAGTGAATAACACATAAACCATAGACATTTGACCTTATAAGGGGAATATATATGAAAGGGCGGGCGAAGAATGACAAGACAGATGAAATGGCGACCGGAGGAGGACACGTGTTGATGGCCAGTAAGTTGGGTCCATGCTACATCAACCAAATTCCGCGGGGGTATGGGTCTTTTCCCCTGCCTGCTCTTGGACCCCCCCGGAATTACACCACGGAGTTCTGTCACGTGCATCGCCCAAATTCCGCGGGGGTATGGGTCTCCTTCCCCGTCCGCTCTTGGACCCCCCCCCCGGAATTACACCATGGAGTTCTATCACGCACAAAGACATAAAGCGTCAAGCCTTTAATATCATCGTTTTACGCTCTTTTGCCCTTACTTTATACCTTTGCGCCTTTCGCATGGCTTTGGCCCATTTTAATACATTTGCTTCAGTTTTGTGGGGGAAGAGGGCTAACGGGGGGTAGCGGAAGGGGCTAAGGCACTATTATAATGTTTAAAAGTGGGTTTTCGGGCCTTTTCAATGAATTTTGATGCCAAAGGAGCATAAAAATAGAGGGACTAAAGGGGAAATTGGCCAAACATAAGGTGGGGGTAGGATTTAAAGGGGAATTTGGGATGGAAAGGGAACTTTGCAAAGGGGAAGAAAAGGCAAGATGGAGAATTCTGCAGAGGGAAATTCATCAAAGGTAAAAGCACATGAGACCTCAAGGATGATGTGTCTTCAGGGGAGATGCATTCCTTGAAGGCTCAAAAACAATTTAGCCCCTTGCTTTGCCTGTCAAAAATTTATAGGGGGGCTAACAGTTTCCAGGGAGATGCTATCAGATTTTCAGCGCTACACTTGAGAGGTAAAACCTATGCATGGTGTATATTTGATTCATGTTCTTTAGAGGATGCAAATACTTATTTCTATTTCAGATTCATTGCAACAATGATGGGAAGAATTGGTAGGAGAAAATCAGAAACACATGTAGAGAAACAAACCAAGACTTTGCATGTAAGGGAAGGAAACATAAACTCAGATCCACTTCAGAGCATTGTTGAGAGGGCTGACATCTTGCATCACACCTTGTTAGAGGCAAGGTATCCATCTCATATTCTTGCACAAGAAATCATGCAGGTCTCTTTTTCAAAAGCAGATCAAACTTTGGAGAAGTTGCCCCTACATGTTGATGAGAAGGAGGGCAACTGCGCTGGTATATCTAGAGTTAATCCAGTGCCTCATGCAAAGGTAAGAGGATATCTTGCTCCACATAGAGGGATTTTTGTGTCTTTTCAAGAAATTCCCTAGGATCTCCCATGAAGAGATCAAAGCACAACTCATGATACATCTGTGCCATTGATGATAGGGTGCAAAGCTATGGAGATAGAAGGAAGAGATAGGGAGGATGATTAGCATCAAGTGATGAGGAGCACACACCCTATCTATTAGAGGAGGTTTATGCACCTAAGATGATGATTGGATTGCACAGTGGAAGCATGGAGGGTTTTCTCCATTCATACCTTCAATCATCTCTTGATGATGGTGTCTCACTGCATGGAAACATTGCACCGAGGAGACCACTAGATCAACAGAGGAGGTTGGATGCTCCACATTTGGGGGCTTCACACCTTGATTTTAGGACGGTGGAAACCTTGGGAGACTTTAGCATAGCACATAGAGTTTTGGATAAACTCAAGGAGGAGGGAGACACTCTCTCATTTTCAGCATCACCCACTCTCATCAGTCATACTGCGCTGGCAGATGTTGCTACAAGGATAGTGGATTGCATCTTCATGATGGAGGTTGACTGCTCCATATATTTGGTGAGAGAGATGATACTTCCTTTGAGGAAGGACTCTTTCATTCATTGGATTAGATGGAGGTTACTCATGCTTACTTTTCCCAGGATCGGGAGATTCCTTTTGGATGACAGTTTCTTATGGGAGACTAGCTTCCCAGGATCACCATTATTTGAGCATGAGTAGCTGCATGATGGCATGGTAGAAAATTGGAGGATGACTTTGGCATAAGGGGATGTCAAGTTAACAGGCAGCAGCGTGATGGAACACCATATTGCAAAACACCAACATTGTTTATGTGGAGGATTGATCTAGGATGGAGGACTCAGCTTTGGGTGAGTATTCCCCAGGATCTTGGTGCATGCATGATCTTTTGGAAGGCCTTGATGGAGATGACAGATATTTAGTGGATGATATAATCATATACCACCATGGAAGACTCTTCTTGGCTAGGGCTTCTAGTCCCAAGGAGAAATTTTTGCATGCAGCATATGAGGACTCCCTAGCTATGCATTTGGATGCATACTTGCCTTGCTAGAGGAGTTCACTTGGGAGGGAATTCAACATGATCTACATCAGCATATGGATAGATGCAGATTCTGGTTGTTTTTGGAGAGGTTGGCACAACCATTCCCTTAGTCATTGGAGGAGAGGGAGAGCATTTAGATAAGCCTTTTCAACTCAAGATCTCAAGTACATGGTAGAGAAGGTATCATTTCCCATTTTGTACCTCTTTACTTCATATGAGTAGCCTATTGTCTCAAGGAGGATCATCCCTTCCTGCATTTGATATGATGTACTTGCAGCTACTTGTAGCCTTGATTGTGGCTATTTTTGTGTTGGTTGTGGGGGAAGCCACATGTTTCTGGGTGTGCACCATTGGCACCAATTTGTATTATCATGTTTTCATATTATGAGGAGATGTGTGGCAGAAAATAAGTGGCTAGTACAACACTTGTTATATTTGATTTTGAGGCAAGCCAAGGAGGCACTGCGTAGGTTCCATGAGTGGAATTTCGAACCACTCTCGGGTTGTCATTTGACAACTTGTTTCTATTGCATATTGCTCCTTATGTATTTCTGAATATTGCATGTCTATTGAGGAGCTTATTTGGAGAAAATTGTATGAGCAACCCATTGGGATCATGATTCTCACCATTATACATGTCTGATGTTGTAGGAGATACCATGGGAAAACCATGATTTCCACATTGTTACTAGTACCTTCTTGTGGGAGGGACCACTTGGAGAATTTGTAGAGGCATTTCATGGCTGGTTTTCATGATGGGGTAGCTTGGGTCATACTATTTCAGCCCAAGGGTAGAGGCAGCCCCATGAACACTCAAATGGAGAGAAGACCACCTTGAGAGGCACAAGCACACTCTCCATTCAACCCCAACACATTGTAGAAACCGGGGGTTGAGATTTTCATTGGATGATAGCATGGATGAGAGAGTCATCATCGGGAGCAGCATTATCCCATGCATATCATCACTCCTACCTTAAGGAGGCCACATTCCAGTAGGGAGGATTCCACTACACCTTCTATCTTTCCATGAGAAGCATAATTTTTAGTTTGCATATTTGGGAGAGAGTATTGGAGGGCAGATTTGTTGCAGCATATTTGAACAGTGGTGGGGCCATGGATGAGGAGGCCACAAGAGGAGGAAATTTTTTTCTCTCTATGTAGTTGCTTGAGGACAAGCAACATGTGGGAGGGGAGGACTATAATGTCCCCAATTTTAGCCTCAAGCTAAAATTGAACATTATAGTTTCATATTTTTATTTTGTTGAATAAAAATGGGTAAGCTGATCCATTCATGTAATAAATAGGAATAAAATCCCTTACAATGTGAAAAGGTATCATCATGGAGTTGGATTTCACACCCTCATGTGTGAAAGAGGTTAAAATGAAAATGGACAAGGCCTAATTGACCAAGTCAAACTGCGTTGGCATGAGTTGGAAAGCACTAGGTGGGATAACATAGTTTTAGTGGATGAATATTCCATGACGGAGGAAACTTCTAGAGGAAGAAATATGGAGGCTTCATTGTGTTTAAAAGAGAGGCAAGGCAGCCCATTGAGATTATCTTAGATCATTTGATTATTTGTATAGAGAGACAAATTGTTGCCTCTTGCTGTTCAGCAGAGCTGTAGTGCCCTCAGGCATGAGGGAGTCCTGTTTAGGATTTCCTCTCCTTCTTGAGTAGCTCATGAAGGATTGTACTCATCCTCCATATTTTGACATTCATGCCATAGCATCAGTCATCTTCATCTGCGCAATGTTTGTAGCAGATTATTGTACAGTGTAGCTGGGTGTTGCTGGAGGTTTCCTACAACACCATTTCTAGTTGATCTTTCAGAGGAGGGAATTTCTCTACTTCCGAGAGGTTAGTGAGGATGGTTTCTGAGCATAATCCACTATCATTGGTAGGAGGCCAACCATTTCCATCAGTCACAGCGCAGATACTCTCATAGACTGCGTTCTAGTTGGAGCACATTTGCAGTGAGGGTTTTGCGGGAATTTCAGAGGGTGAGATATTTGGTGTAGGGATCAGCCTTGCACTTTATATTTTTAGAGGAGAAGGGCTTTTCATCAGCTCCATCCATTCAGCCTTCTCCATTCCATTCTATGTATTGAGTTGTTGCCGCTACCCAGCAACTCTGGCATTTCAGCAGTTTTGCATATTTCAGCCAATCCTTCTAGGACTGACTTGAGGTAGTGATTGGGAGCTTATATATTCTCTTGCAATGATGTATGAGCCATGTTTATGTAGATCCATGTTGTTTCACACTCAGTACAACAGTCTCCCTTCTATGACTGCATAGTTCCTATTCATGGGTATTTTGCTATGATACAACATTGTGTATTTTGGCATATTTTTTCATAGAAGGCTTCTTGCCTTATTCCATTGATGTTCATTGTATCATTTTTCTGATGTTATTTTATAATAAAATGGCTCAAGGGTTTTCATACATTTTAGAAAATTTTCACTTTCTAGTTTATGTCTTGATATTGTTGTAGCTGCATCTTTGGGTTATCTTGCAAGATTCCCAATAGTGTTATATTCCCTATTGGGGATATTTTCCCTTGAGAACGCTCTATAGACAGAGTCTAATAGTGGTCCAGGAAGCCTCTGGAGTTCATCCTTCCTCGAGAAGGTGACAAATATAGTAAATTCCCCTTCAGTCCATCTCTGGAATAGATTTCCTTGTCATTTGACAATGTTTTTGAAAAAAGGGACATTACATCTTGAGAGGGCTTTCCTCAAGTTCTTGTATATCTATTTGCTGTTGCACATAATATAATGGCTATGCTCTCTTCTTGCACCATATGTGTTGATATTTCACTGCTTCTACTTGTTGAAGTTCATGTATTGCTGTAGCTCTCCATTCTGAGCATTGTTTGAGATACATAGGATTGGAGGCTCTAAATAACCATCCTAGGGCTATTTATTTGAGCTAATATTCTGGAAGTGTAATCTATGAAGCGTAAATAGAGGGATCCAAGTCCTGGTTCAGCTTATTTTTTCATTTTCTTCCTTATACAACGTCCTAGAGGACCCGATTCTAGAAAATCCCGAAAAAGGAACATTACAGTGGTATCAGAGCTTCGAACTTGGCTCAGCCTGTGGAAGTTCAAATTGCAGAGATAGAAGAGATCAAGATGATGCAGAGGATGAGATTACTCTCATCAGTTTTTAGATCCAGCAAATACCTCTCCAAGGAGGTTGAGAAGACCGAAGAAAAAGAAGCGGACGGACCATGCACTTCCTACTCTCACCAAGGAGGAGAAATGGAGCATGAGAAACACTTGGAATTCGAAATTCTAAGTGAGTATATTTCTGAGTATCGAGAAAAACCTAGAGCCTTCCAAGAGACTCTATCTTTTCCACAATATATTCAGCAGAAAGAAGATAGAAAACCCCATAGCTATGGGATGATGAAAGGCAATAGATTTCTATTGTCCACATTTGATGGATCACTCACATGTGTAGCAGAGGCTTGGATGAAGAATCTAGAGGCTTTCTTCCTACTATAGCCTATAGTAGACAGAGAGGCTGTAGAATTTTTAGCGCTGCACCTTGAGGGTGAAGCAAAGACTTGGTGGTTCAGCCATTAGGACCATGCGAGGGTTTCTACTCTTGCTAATTTTTCTCAAATATTGATCAGGAGATTTGGTCAAAGGAGGGAGGAACCCCCACCACCTATTGAGGAGGCACATACCAGCGCTATCATAGTGATGGAGAAGCAACCTTCATCTCCAACAATTGAGGCATCCAGCACTATTGAGGAAGAGACTCTTGCTGCAACACACGATTCTTCCAAAACTCTCCAAGGTATGCCTAAGTTTTTATTTCTCATGGAGGGTTGTATATCATTTCATGCTGATTTTCTAGAGCAGGAAGTTTTCACTGTGTTGTATTATCATCCATGGGAATCATAGATATTTTGTGTACCACCATTGAAGTTGGGGTTTAGAAACTTTTTCATGAAAGAGATTGCATTTCAATTTCCCATGAAATGCAAAGGCCAAAATCTATTTTGGGAAGATGGTAGCCCTTGTTGGGAGGATACCAAGATGTAGGATGAAGGAAGACATCCACAAGGAGTTGAGTGGATGTGGATGGAAGGCAAAAGGGTGGTGAGCCTTTTGCAAGTTTATGACACAGGGCAGCAAGAGGCAATGCTGTGTTGGCAACTCTTGAGAGAGTTTGGCTAGCATAGGTCCTATCCTTTTTCATGGGGTATGGAGAGGGAGGTGGACTGGCAGGATACTTACACCATGGGGTAGACTAGAGCATGGGTGCATTATGATGAGATGGAATTCTTCTTACCACTCATGATTCCACCTTCACATATTTGTTATGGTGGGAGTATGGAGGAGCATCAAACATTCTTGTTGCTCAGATTATATTTATATGTTGCAAGAGTAGGAGGAGGCACTAGCATAGTGCAAAGGGATTTGTCCTTGGCCTTAGATGCCCAAGAAATACCTTCTTCATGGGAGGAACTCTATATGTGTAGCAACATGATGAGTAGAGCCTTTGACGAGATCCATGTCAAAGAGTTGAGCTTTGAGATGACAGTGGCTCTACTCCATAGGCCAGCAACACTGTCACTTCAGAGTTGGGATTACATGTTGGAGTGTTCCCAAAACCACTTCACAAGTGATGTATCTTGGAGACTTGTAGGAGATGAGGATGAGGGAGTAATGGATGGAAGCATCCCTTACTATGTCTTGATCTTCTTGGCTTGGATTCACAAGCACAAGGGGAGACACCTACATGCAGCATCTATGGATTCGCCTTTCATGCATTCTTATGCATATTATTTATTGATGGAAGAGTCCACTTGGGAGGGCATCCTAAAGGATGTATATCAACATATGGATAGATGACATCCCGAGAGATGATGATATGGTTGGCACAACCACTTACCTACTCTGTTGTAGTAAGGGAGAGTTTTCATTTGAGCCATTTCAGCTCAAAGACTAGAGTACATGATGAGAGAGCAAAATAGTGGCTGAAAGGACACTTGTTGCACTATATATTGAGGTAAGCCAATGATTCCCTGCATTGGTTCCATGTGTGGAGCTGTGTTTCACCTCCTTGCTCTCATAGATTTATGCTTCCATATTCTGTTAGTAGAACGTTGGACATGGGAAGCACCATTGGAGGAGTGGCACAAGAGTTGAGGATGCCAATAGGGAGTATGGTTCCCCATACTTCTCACATTGCATGTTTTATAAAAACAAGTGGGCCAACCTTGATTTCCATGTTACAACTCTTTCTTTCAAATGGGAGGATCCATTTGGAGAGCTTGAGTTCTATGGGGAGGCACCCCATGGGTGTTGTATTTGATGGGATGGCTTGGGTCTCTCTTGAAGATCATTATGTTTCAGCCATATATCAGCAGAAGCCCCATATGTATCATAAGGAAGGAGAGACACATTGGAGGGATATGCTCTTTGGGGGAGAAGACCTCCATACTTTTTGCAGTACATGCTCTAAGGGGAGTATGGAAGATGATATGGTCAGCATGATAAGGAAATTGTTTCTCCATAAGGTGAACCATATGATTGATGGGATGCCATATGATGATGACTTCCAACTCATCACATATGAGATGATTTCAGCCAGCTTGATTTGCAGCGTTGGAGGAGAGATCCTTGGAGATATAGACTTCATATTGTCACTTGAGGGCAACACTATTGCAGCCCAAGTTCAGCTTTCACTCCACACTCACCATAAGTGGAGAAGAGGACAGCATGGGGTAGGCCATGAAGCCTACCATGTTCAGATTTCTAGCCCACCTATTCTACATGAGCCCTGGGTGGAGGATGATTTCCCGGAGTTGCCTAATTGGAAGATGACTCATTTTGCATTGTTGATTGCTTGGGGGTGGAGGATACACATGGGGAGAATGTCTCCCAACACATTTCAGACTCCATACCTTGGGAGGACCTCTAGAAAATACTTTTCCACTCTCTGGAGCACCTCAATTTTTCATGATGATAGCTTGGTAGCTAATTTACATGTTGAGGAGAGGCATTGTGGGAGCTTTATTGATGTGATAGCATCCTATTTCTTGGAGGGGGTCATCATACATGGGTGTTTCAGGAGAGGATAATAATAATTAGTCTACCCTTGCACTTGCTCGAGGACAAGAAATCTTTGGGAGGGGAGGACTGTAATGTTCCAAAATTTTCATTAAGTTAATTGGAACATTAATTTTTCTTTCCTTTTAATAAAACGGATAAAATGGGTAAGGGGGCCCATCAAGAAGCATAATAAACACTCCTAATGTGAAAATGGGTCACTTAAGTGGCTTATTTGTCATCTCCTAGTGTGAAAAGTGGAAAATACAAGAAGGCTAGGTCAAGTTTGACCAAGTCAAACAACGGTGCCTAAGGAGGAGTAGCTTGCATGAGAAGACAGTGCAGCTTTGATAGGAGGGATATTATTGGATGAGAGAAAACCTAATGGGTGGGGTCCATGTCAAGGAAGCCTCCTCTTGGCATAAAAGAGGGAAGGAGAGCCATTGCTCATTATGTTGAAGATTTCGATTTTGCTCTGCTCTCTCCAGTTGTTCAACTGGGATAGCTTGTGCTACTTAGCACAAGGGATATTTATGTTTAGAAGTTTCCTCTCCTTCATTGGGAAGCTTTGGAGGATCTGATCTTCATTCTCCCCAAATCTAGGCTTGAGGCCAAGGTGACCATCTTCAGCTACAACGTTTTCCAGCTTGGCAGAAACGTTGAGTTGCTGGGGGTTGCAGTGAGGATTCATTATCACCCACTTCTGGAGCTAGTTTTGCAGAGCAGAAGCTCATTATTTCTCTGGGAGATCAAAGAGGAAGATCTCGAAGCTTCATTGCATATTTTGGAATTGGGCCATATGTTTCATCTCATTCCCAGCATTTTCTCTTCCTCATATTGCGTTATTTTTATAGGGCACTAGTAGGAGGGGTTCACACTGTGGATCAGAGGGTTTAATATTTAGTGAAGGGAGAAAGATTTCACTTTGAAGATAATTGGAGGAGGTTACTTCATAATTTACATCATTTACATCCTTCTCCATTTTTTTATTGTTATTGAGTTGCTTCTGCTACCCAGCAACTCCGGTATTTTTCCATTTTGTACATTCTAGACAATCCCTTGGAGGATTGTTGTAGTATTTTTTCCTGAGGTTGAGATCTTTCTCCCCCACTTATTTGAGCCTAATTTTGCTATATCATTTTATCTATATCAGTTTTCAATCATTTCTCACTATAGACTGTGCAGTAATAGCCTGTTGCTGGGTTGTGTAGCTGTGTATTTTCACTATTGCATGTACATCTATCTTGGGGCTGATCTGGCCTATCTTGAGAGGGCTTTCCTCAAGTTCTTGTATATCTATTTGCTTCTGCACATAATATAATGGCTATTCTCTCTTCTTGCACCATATGTATTGATATTTCACTTCTGATGCTTGTTGAAGTTCATGTATTGTTGTAGCCCTCCATTCTGAGAATTGTTTGACATACATAGGATTGGAGGATCTGAATAACCCTCTTAGGGTTATTTCTTTCAGCTAATATTCTGGAAGTGTAATGTATGAAGGGTAAAAAAAGGGAGCCAAGTCCCAGTTCAACTTATTTTTGCATTGGCTTCCTTATACAACGTCCTAGAGGACCCGATTCTAGAAAATCCTGAAAAAGGAACATTACATGGATAGAGCCAACCCATATTCCCTCCAAAACACCAACTATTATGTTTGGTCTATAGGAGTGATCAATAAAAATATCCTCCGATAGTTTTCCGTGAAGAAGGAATAACTTATGTTGGTTGTAATAGTCCCTGGTAGAAGGCAAGTGAAGAATATGGATGTCTACATACAACCATTGGTAGATGGATTGAAGGAATTATGGGAAGGGATACATGGGTACGATGTATTAAGACTCGTCACAAAAAAGAGGAGTTTTACATTGTATGGCATATGTACTTACAACATACATTATTATCTAGGCTTAGGAGTTTGATCTGGTAAATTACATTTTTATTGATTTTTTTATATACGTTTCAATATTTTTTTGGATATTAATTTATTTTTTTGCAATTTTTATGATCATCATGGTCACTAAAATACTTCTCTATATGAAATAATTTTATAGGTATTGTAACAAAATGGTATCATGGATGTAAATTTTGTGGAAATTCTCTGAAGGCTAGTTGGTCTGACCACCTATCAAAGCCAGTGTATGACTGCTCTAGAGTATTACTTCCAAAATAACACCCTTACAGAAGAGAAAAATCCCCTTTCAATGGTAAAATAGTGAAAACCTAAAGGCATTCAGTAGTGACGCCAAATGAATGACTTAAAGCATATGAGAGAGAGAAGGATAAAAATTTTGCAGAAATGCTTGATTCAAATGGGGAGCATATGTTCAACAATCCAAAATTATTCAACACCTACATTGAGAGATTTCCCATTGGGATGAAAATGAAATTTGTCTTTTACGAGCTCCCGTATTGGGAGAATATTAATATTTCTAGCTTACTAGATCCCATACATATATTTAAAAATGTTTATTCTTCTTTATGGAGGCACATATCATTGAAAGAAAATGAAACATTGGATGTTAGGAGAGATCTTGTTTCTTCATAAACTAAAAAGAAACATTGGCTAGGACAAGAAACTAGAGGAGAGGTTGGTCCTTCTTGGTATTTCAAAGGAGGTGATGTCCCATGGATTTTAAAGAAAAATGATATTTCTTTGGAAAATGAAGTTATAATGAGTCAGAGGGTGAATTCTTTATATGGGTCTTCACTAATATGTTGTTTCAATGTGGAAGACAGGTTTTATGGTTTGAAGTGGCATGACCATTTGAACCTTATAAGAGTATGTATGTCAAAAACATGATTTTATTATTATTTTTTATTTTTATGCAATGGGATATTTTATAATTAATTTTTGTATAATGTACTAATTACTGTGTAGTTCCATTATTCTTTTCTCATGTGTAGGTGTGTGAACCATGACTTCCCTAAATACATACGATGTGCCATATATAAATTATCTACATTTGTATATTTGATCACATCAAAGGAGATTCATATGACTACCATTCCACAGTGGCTTAAAGAGATCGCTGAGATTGTTTATATGTTTCATAAGTAGTTTTCGACGAGTTTCATGGACTTCTAGGTTCATCTTCTAATTCACCTAGTATATGAGGTTGAATTAGTTGGGGTGGTTTCTTGTCGTTATATTTTCTTGTTAGATAGGTACATGAAGAAATTGAAAGGTTTTGTTTGACAAAGGGACAAACCTAAGGTGTCTATAGCAGAGAGGTATATATCGTACAAGTCTTTCTATTATGCCAATGAGCACATCAAGGAGATCAAAAACACACCAAGTGCAGTGATTTGGGATGAAAAAAGGGATGAAGAAAAAAGAGAATGGAAGAATCTCAAAATGAATGGAAAGAGGTGCACGATAAAGAGTAAGTGACTTATAATTTTTAAAATTTTTACACAAAAACTATTCACACTGAACCTCATATTAATGCATATTTTGATATCATACATACTATATATGTTGGTTTTATTTCATCAGGAAATTTAGAAATTGAAGCCATCAACAAATTCATTCTTTAAAATATGGAAGTGACACAACTGTGTGTCACATTGTACGAGCAGAAGAGGAAGAAATGGGACAGTGACAGAAAATAATTCAAACAATTAAATGGTAGAAGTGTGCATTATCCTGATCATTTAAAAGAAAAAATGTCAATGACGTTTCCTAATAGTTGGGTTGCTGATCAAGTCAAGGAGAAATACGGTGCATTTGGTCGTCACCCGCGTGCTGAAGAGTATGCACTAAAAATACAAATTGGGTGCAACAACTCGGTAATAATATTTTTATGTGCATTTTTAACTTCATAATGCACCTTTGAATTGTAACGCATATATATATTTTATATTTTTAATTATGTTCGGGCTATTAGACACATGACACTATGATTTTTTCACTTTTTTAGAGGTGCATTTGTTCCCATATATGTGGGCATATGGACATCATTTTCGCATGAAGGATGTTGATGATGGATGCATGACACAAGACTATGGAGTGGAAGTTGATTTCAACCAATATACTCATTTTATCCACCATGATCAAAACCTAATGCAGGGGATGTTAGGTTACATTGTAAAGATAAAAGAGTATCATTCAAGTGTACTTATTTTCATTTCAATGTGTTATTTTAGGTGCAAGTGGTGGGGCACCTTTGATCAAAATAATGTAAAGGAATATGTGATAGTGGGATGATATCTATAAACTATAGAAAGATGTGGCATGAAGCTAGGGAGTCGTATGTTTTCTGAAAACACTGCAACCAAGTGTTATTTTACCCATATATGTTGGATAGCGATTGGTTGTTCATATTAATACATGACCCTAGATCAAGACATATGTTTTAGAACAACAATGTTATCATGCCAAGTGAGGAATATAATCAGGGCGATGACAACAAAAAGTTATATTTACTTGTGTTATTTCATCATTTATACTAATTTTGTATGTTTTTTTCTTTTCTTTATTTCTCTAATTATATATATTTTTTATTCTTCTTTTTTATCTTTATCTAATTGATAAGATTCACAAATGTTTTTACACGTTTTTTTGTAGTGGAAACATTTTTACACTTAAACTAAGTATTTCCAATTTTGTAAAATATCTACGATAATAATTAAGTATTCAAGGTCACAATCCTTCTCAAATAGGAAAATGAAAAGAATATAACCAAAATGAGAAAATAGTGAATTTAGAAAAAACATTGAAGGTTTATTCTCGATTTAGATACTTATTGGTTTCATAATCAGTTCACATGTTTTTTCTTTTTCTTTTTGTTTAGTTCAAAATAATTATAAATCGTGGGGTGATAAATCTATGAGGACTTAAGTTTAAATTCTTGACATGAGAGGTAAAGTCATGTTTACTATATTTAAATTACAGTTCTTGCAACATTCTGTAAACTAAGAGGAGGTTTTATGCATGCATAAAATGTTGATTACATATTTTTATGGACCATAAGAGAAGAAAATGTGATTACATGGATGCATGAGAGATTTTATTTTTTTCTTTTATGGATAATAGAACAATTTTTACTTTTATTTTCAATGGTAATTATAAATAAAACTTGAATTAATAAAAAAATTATAGCTAAGAATTAAATGATAAATAATGTGATAGTGATTAAGAGGTGTTTATTTGACTTTCTAATAGACTTGGTGATGCATTTTTCTTTCCTATTTAGATTATGTAAAATAAATATATATTTTTATATTTATAAGTAAATTATTTAAAGTAAACATGTCTTTATCATTGTGAAAATGATGTAATATTAGCTAGGAGAAATGTGAAAACATGAATTTTAGTGATTAACTCGTGATAAGTATGTGGAAAAAATAATATTTATTGAGTTGCACATTAAGAAATAATCAAACATATTCAATTTTTCAAAAGTTTGAATCTAATATAGTATTATTTTGGTATTATTCAACTCATATTTATTATAAAAATGAGTTAAATGTAAACCTATACAATAGAAAATAAAGAACCAAAATAGTACCAAAATGTTATATCTTTATTACTAGAAAAACGTTCACTTGCATATTTAAGGAAACACTTCCAATAGAGAAAATACCCAACTAAAAGTAACTTCATAAGCCTTATTTTACATTTCTTATTCCTCATCTTTAGAAAGAGAATTTTATAATCTAAATTGATAAGTGTTGGATTGAGCAGTTCTGAGCCAAGTTTAGAGTGTTCTATGCAACCAACAAACCCTCCAACTACTAGTCATTTCAGCAATGATCTTCTTGCACATACCAAAGTCTCATCCAAAGTAGTATAAGGGGCTATTGGAACTAGGTTTCTGCACCTTGAGGGAGAATTTTATGTGGGTTTTAACCTTGCTTATCAGATCTAAGCCTTATCGGCCCCCTTGAAACTTCCTAGAAACCATATCTAAACGCAGATGAAACCCTTAAGAGATATGCACAAACATATTATTATAATGCAGTTAGATCTAGCTTATTAGAGAAGAAAATTTACCTTCTCAATCACATAGATAGTTTTCTAGAAAAATCCTTAACGCAGATGTAATCCTTGCATGAACATAGATATATTTTCACAGATAATTAACTCAGATAAATGTGCATTCAATATAAACAAATATATACTTGCATTGATCAACAGAAAATTAACATAGTCATGCATAAACACATAAATTTCAACAGAGATCACCAAAAATTCTTCTTTATTAATAAGTCTTCAATCCAATACAATTACTTCCATCTGCGCACACAACAATGGAGTCCTCCACACAGCTCAGGAGTAGGTCTCCACGCACACAACCAATAGGAACCTTTATACCTAGATCGAACACAAGATAACCCAAATTTTCGATCAAAACATCAACATAACATAAAGATCAACAAATATAAGATATCCTTACTCGACTCAACCCTTACATATTTATATGACTTTAGACGTGCACATGCCATGGTCTCAAACCATCGCTTGAGACTCATGGTTTCCCTTTTTACCCATTACAATTATAAAGCTACTTTTACCTACCCCAAATCTTCTTGACTTATGTGTGCAACGCGTTCCAACAAAATTTAACCAAAATTATACCAAAAAATTGACCTTAGGGGACCCCATCCCAACAAGCCCCCAACACAATCTAGTGACTCGTCTTGGGTCACTTTGGTCCCGGTTCGTACATCTTATCCTTCAGCGTCTGAATGGAATTTTTAAGTGGTTGAATGAATTGTGTATTCTGTGTGGAAACGTTCTATGCTTCTTTGACAAATTCTTATGTACTTGGTCCCCTCGACTTCCAGGATGATACCTCTCTGGGTCTGTTGTAGGCCTCTAAGGGCACCATCAATGTTCTGGGATAGTTGTAAGTCCTCCTCAACCCAAGGCTACATTATGTTGTCGAGAAACTATTCTCTTCGACGCAATGTGTCGATTTCTTCTTGAATGGCTTGGATTTCCTACAAGCAAGCCAATCGTTGGGCTGACACCAGGGTTGACGCACCTACCTAAATATCATTAAAAAAAAATTCCTTGGCCCACAGATCCATCTTCAACTTCTGTACGATAAGGTCATCTTGGACGGAGGTCCAAATTCCCATGGCCTCCTCTAGCAATTGGTCATAAAAATCCATAGTAGTTGTGATGCTAGGATTTAATTTCTGCACTACTTTGGCGCACTGCGTGCGAACTTCGGGAGGCATCTCGGGCTGCAATTTCATCTATAAATTTGTAATATTTTGCTTGAGATTTGCGTGCACTATGACTACTTATGATCAAGATGCTTTTAATGCAGCTACTAGAATTTCCAATTTGGCATTGGGCGCTGCAATCATCGGCACTTTTATTTCAAGGACACCAGAGAAAAACTGATCAATCATGGTTTCCAAATGGGCACACTTTATTTTAGTGGCATGATGCACATCCTCTATGAGTTGCTGACCCTTAAGCGTTGTGGTAGCTTGCTGCTGAGCTACTGCGGTGTCTTGGAATGCCTTGTACTCTTTGTATTGTGACTCATCCATGATAATCATATGAATAGTATGCAACTTTGCGTTGGGTAAAACAACCAAATCAATCCCGACCCTAGATCCTTTGAGAATGACCACATGTAGCTCAAAACTAGTAATATAAAGTGTTGCACCTGAAACTTGAAATTTGCAGCTTTCTGAACTGGATGGGTGTTGAATGGCCAACTCACTCGCTTGTCCTGTGCTTGATTGTCCCACGCTCACTTGACCAATGCTTTATTTTATTGCGCTCACTTGCATTCTAAGCTATTGGAGTATGTGTTGCACGTCATCAAGGACTGACTTATATTGTGCCTCTACCTTGTTCCATACATCCTCAGTGACATCCTGGATTTTGTCAAAATCCTCCTATGTTAGCATTAATGGATCAGTCTTGATCTTATTAGAGGCTTTTTGTTTGGTGTGCAACCCCAAGGTGGTCTGAGGCCCCCTTTTGATCCCTCAATGTGTGTCTGCCTATGTTGAAGGTGTAGCAGCATTGTTACCTTCCTTATCTTCCATCTCATCATATTTATAGTGATGGCACAACCTAAACAACCTGATATCCATTGATGCAGCCTCATAAATTCTAAAACTTCTCCAAATCTGGCATAATCTTTTCCATAAATGCAGGTTAGCTACTACTCCAAATGGTAATAAAGCTGTCTTATCTAGATTAACTATTCCAATGGCTATATTTTGTCCCATCTGCGATTGTTTCAACCTCCTTGTGCAACCTTTGTGCGATTTTCATAGATGCCTATTCTTTCTTAATATTCGTCACACATGCATACTTCTCCAATGCTTGATAGACTTCTTTATGGTCTTGTTCCATCTCACAACTTTCTGGAGCACTAAGATACTTCTCCGACCAATTAGTCATTTGGCACATGCAGGGATGGGATCATCCCTGTATGGTTTCAACTGACTTCCATTCATGTATCCAAGAAGTACTTTTCCACTTAAGTTAACTAGACATGTCGCACCTCCTTTTGTGATCTCCTTAACAATATAAGGTCCAATCCAATGCATTTTGAACTTTCCTGGGTGGGGCACAAAGTTTTTTTCATATAAAAAAACCAAATCAACATCCTTGAAAATGTTCTGCCGAATGTGCCTGTCATGCCAAGCCTTTTCGCACGCCTTTTGCACCTACTGATGGAAACCAACAATGAATATGTCCTCCTGCAACTGAAATAACTATGACAACATATCTTCCATAATATCTTGATCAACCATGTTAGTTACCACTACAATGCACAAAATAGAGACAATATACTCCATCGGCGTAAGAACTTCCTATCCATACACCAACCTGAAAGGGGTCTATTCTATCAATTTCTTGCATGTATTTTTGTATACCCACAAAACCACATGTATGCACACTTCCTAATCGTTCTTATTAGCATTGCATACCTTTCTGAGCGCAGTCTCCAAAATATTGTTAAAGGCTTCTACCATACCATTTTCTTGTGGATGATACGATGTACTCTTTTGATGGTGCATATTAAACTCCATTTTTAAGGTTTGAATGGTCTCATTCAAAAAATGTGTACCTTGGTCGCTCATCAAAATATTTAGGACACCCAAACCTTGTCAAGATATTCTCAAAAATGAAGTGTGCATCTGTTTCTGAACTGAAATCCTTCAGAGGCTTAGCTTCTACCCATTTGGTCAAATAATTCATCGCAGTGATGATATAGCACACACCAGCCTTCTTCCCAGGAGGGTTGATCAGTCCTACAAAGTAAATGACCCATTTATCAAAATCTTGCAAAGTCACTTTTCATTGTAGTGGGATTTCATCTCTGTGCAAGGGTTTCCCTACTCTCAGACACATACCACAAGTGCAACAATACTCTTTTGCATCACTGTGCACCGTAGGCCACCACAAACCAGCCCTCAAAATCTTCTATGCAGTTGGTTTACCTGCATAGTAACCTCCTGCAACCCCTACATGTGATTCTACTAGGATGATTTTCCTTTCAAATTCGAGCACATATCGCCTCAATACCTCATCAACTCCCATATTACAACTGTCCAGCAATCAAAGTAAATTTTATTACATGCAATACCAACTCTTTCTTCTATTTAATGGTATAATCTGTAGGTGCACTTCCAGTGGTAAAAAAGTGGATGATATCGTGAAGTGGTCATCAAATACTTTAATGGAAAACAACTGTGCATCTAGTGATCTTCCTCCAAACTAGTTGGCTCATTTCCACTTTCAATGCATGATAACTGATCTAGACCTGCATTCAATCTCCCTATCTTTACAATCACCTCAAAATCATACTCCTGAAATAATAGGATTCATCTCCAAATATTCCCCCCTCAATGCAGGCTTGTTGACCAGGTACTTCAAAGTAGAGTGATCAGTGAAAATCTTAAAATGACCTCTGAGCAAGTAGTGATGAAACTTTTGCAGCGTGTAGAACATAGCTAACCCTTCTCTCTATGTTGTTGAGTAATTTTGCGGAACACTTGAAAATTTTCTTCCCACAAATGCAATGGGTGATCAATATCTCCCAGTCCTAGATGCGTGAGTACAACTCCTAACGTGATACATGACACATCAACGTGCACATGGAATTTTTTTTCCAGTCTAGAAATACCAATATAGGTGAAGTAAAAATTTTCTCCCTAAGCAAATCTAAACTCTTCTAGTAGTCCCCATCCTAGAAAAAGAGGCATCCTTCTTCAGCAACTTCTCCATCGACACAGTAATGAGTGCATAATCTTGAATAAATTTTATGTCATAGCCAATATGCCCCAAAATTGAGCGCAAATTATTCACATTCACTGGAGCCTCCAAGTTAAAAATAATAGAAATATTATTTGGATTGACCATAAATCCCTGTTAACAGAAAATATGACCCAATAAAATCCCAAAAGGGACACATAATATGTGCTTCTTCATATTCAACGAGATCTGGTTCTTCTAACAAGTATCTAGCATCAAGCATTGACTTGAAACATGTCTGTTCAATAATCCAAATGCAATCCATTCATCAAAATATATTTCTAAGAACTTATGTATGTACTCCTTAAAAGCAGCTACAACCACGCGTGAGAATATAGCTGGCACATTCTTCAAACTGAATGGAATTAAGGTGTATTGGAATGATCCCCATTCTGTCACAAATATTGTCTTACTTCTATATTCAAGCGCCATTCTTATCTAGTGGTATCCAGAAAATCCATTAGTGAATGAGTAGGCCTCCTTCCCACCCACATTGTCCAATAGTTCATCAGAAAATGAAGTTGGAAAAGGGTCATGCACATAAGCATCATTAAACTTGTGTAGATCCACACAAATCCAAATTTCTCCTTTGGTCTTCTTTTATTGGACCACCATGGGGCTTACCCAATCTAACTCTTCTACTAGTTTAAGGATCCCTGCAACAACCATTTTCTCCAGCTCCTCCTTGAACTTATGCTTATACTTGGGCTTCAAACTATAAGGGTGTTGCTTGACAGGCCTGGAATATGGCTTCAGAGTGATTTTAATCACACCAAGATCCCTGAAAATCCCTTTCAACTCTAAAAACTTGGTTGAAAACAATTCCTAATATTCAGCGAGAAACTACACAACCTTAATCACTATATCTTCATCCAAATAATCCCTTATTTTTGCAATCTTAGGTTTCTCTTTTGTTCCAATGTTGGCTTGCCTAATTTTCATGGGTCCAGTCACAATTGGAAATTCAACCACGATCCTAGAAACTACGCACTAAACTTCAAACTCAGGGATATTGATGTTTCTTGGGTCCTCCTCATTATCTTCAATAGTCACATTCCAGCATTCAAATATATCCTTCATCTATGCATCCCATGTTGGTAAGGCTCGTTCTTCTAGTTTCTCTCACATGTCAAAGACCACATCTTGAATCGTGTGTAGGGTAATATTGATGCATGGGAATCCACTATCAAAACTGAAAGTAAAAAAAAAAATTCCCTTAGTGCAACCCATTTCATCGTGCCACGTCACAGCTCAACCTCCGAATACCATTTCATGGGTATCCGACTTAAGTTATGAATGAATGTATGCACCCATTTTGTCTGTAACTCTTCTCCCCAAGTTGTAGTCCACCTGGCTAAGTGCATTTGCAGATCTTCTCTTCCTACATAGTTTCCTTCCAATCGGGTATTGGGCTACTCGAATCGCAGTTGCATCATGTGGGTACATTCTTCCCAATCCACAAATTTATCCTTGTGTGTTTCCCACCATCGCACTAGGGTTGAGTGTAGAACTAGGTCAAGTGCATGAAACCGTTGTGTCTCTGAAATATCCTTTTCAAATTTCTCTTAAAAACATTGACACCACCTACACCATCATAATAAGGTAATCCTAGAACCTCAGAGGGTATGCATCCTAGAGATCTGGTGACTCGGTCGCAACGCAATGTAGAGACTTAATGCAAATGGTTTTACCAATTCTCCAATTCCTCATCTAATTCCGAGTGGCATGAATTATCCCTATCCCAGATAAGTAGAGCATCTATTGTAGGATTGATCCAATATTCATCTCTTGCAGTTAGCTTGTAGATATTATCAACATCCTCTTCTGCGCGTACCAGTTTTGTGTATATTTCTCCTTTTGCAGGGTCTAGAGGGACCACAACCCTGGTTCCATTGTTTTCAAACACAATACTTTTGATCTTGAGGTTGATGAGGGCATCCATGTCAATAGCCCAATCCAGACCCAATAGCGCAAGGTACGGATCTGAATCATCAACAATTTGAATAACTTCAAAGTGAGCTAGTTCCTTAACTCCTTCAATATCAACTATGATCCGAGAAGGTATACCCATTGGGATAACCTTCTGCTGATTTTCCATGCGCAATTGTATTACAGAACATTCCAGCGTAGGATCTCCCATTTTCTTCCAAGTATTCTTTGATAATACATTTGCATCAGACCCTAGATCCAAAATCACCTGGTCCATTTCAAACTCATCTATCTGAGTAGCGAGGCGCATATTTCATCCAGTTCTTCTCTTGCTCTTGTAAATCTTATTGACAACCTTTTTATCCATATGAGGTTTATCTTTCTCGTCACAGCTATTAATCAAATCTTGAAGATTCTCAATTTCCTTCTTATTGCGTAGAAGCCTGATACAAGCCTACAAAAATAGTTTCATCTCTACAGGCTCAACCCCTTCCATGGTATCCATGGTAGGCTTGCTTGGTACTTTAGATGTGCCAGGATCTATGAAGTCCTTCTTTGTTGCAACAAAGGTTTCCTTCTCCCTTTTTATATTAAACCCTTCCTTTTTCTCAAGAGCTCTCTGGACCCAAACATCGGTGACAGGTACCTTCTGCTTTATATTTTCTAGTTTATACACCGCTCTTGGTCACAATATTTATGCTAGCGTCTTTAGTGCACGGTCCCACTCCCACCATTTTAACATTCTGTATAGGTGTCTAAGGTTTCTTTTCTTGCATTTCTACAAATAATACAGGGAAATATTCAAGAACATGATCAAATTGTCTAGAATACCTGCAAGATTTTTGTGTTGGGTTCAGGCAGACACAGGCATAATGACCATCATATCCACATTTATAAGAAATTATGTGTACCCTCCCATGGCCAAATCATTCTCCTCTTCATCGTCCTCTTCCTGGAAATCCACTGTGCCCAGATGATGATGGAGGTGAATCCAATCCTCTACCTTTGTCATGCAATCTATACGAAATTGTTGCTCAATCATCAGACCAAAACTGCAAAAAAATTTCTCATCGTTTCCCACAGATTGAAAAAATGTGTAGTAAGGTTGTTGTATCTCCGGAATATATTTACCAATCCTAGGGTAGAGGTTTGTCGTGTGCAGTCCATTCACTTCACAAATCGCGCACCATAGTTTGGGAACTTCACTAGGCCCTACCCCATTATTAATCAGAATTGGTCCTCCAATTTCCAGATAGTTATTATATATGGGACACTGATCCTTACGATGCCCTTTAGATTTACACTATGTGCACCATACTATTTCACATACATTATTTTATTTCTCTTTTCACAGAGTTTGTATCTCTAAGTGTAAAGTGGCTAACTGGATTTGGATTTGATAAGCCCCAACATGTGTCACTGGTACAAGCAAGGCTTATAACTTCATGGTGATATCTACAACTCCAGCCTATGTCGTAATATTCTATTGGCTTAAGTATTGGCACAAATGCAGCATCATCATAACAATGAACCATTCTTTGTGTTGCGTGTCATTGATAGTAAACCCTCCATCCCTAATGGTGCGCTTCAATTGTTTATCTTCCTCCCATACACATTCATTTAC
Organism: Pinus albicaulis; assembly: GCA_034641835.2. NCBI lineage: Eukaryota > Viridiplantae > Streptophyta > Pinopsida > Pinales > Pinaceae > Pinus > Pinus albicaulis. The sequence goes on along the minus strand of CM076579.1, from coordinate 1,416,879,384 downwards.
TTCTTGGTGGATCTCCTTTAATTTAGTCATGCATTGAGAATATGATTTTGGCTTTTTGAACTGCTCCTTTAATGTCGTTTTAAGCTCATTAATTGTTAAATTAGGGTTTGTTGGCATATACTCATGTACCAATCCAACGCACGTTCTTTAAATGCAGTAGCCAACTGCACTTTCTTAACATTATCATTAATGATCTGTTGCACTATCTACAAAGTATCTATGACGAACCAGAATTGGTCAACATCTTCATTTCCAACACCCCTGAAATTCTACAACTTTATGGAAGTATCCATATCGAATGCTCGTTGTGGACGTGGAAGTGGAGTGGATGACTTGTTAGTGTGAGATGAATTTGGATGTGGAGTGGATGGGATCTATTCTATGGCCAATGACCCAAAAATAATTTGGTCTTCCAATCTCTCTTCTTTTGAGTGCACATATTCATTAGAGCTACTTGCTTCAGACACCTCGTCGCTATCAGATTTACCTTTGAGAGGGCTATAAACAAAACCTTCTTCTAGGTCTACTTGTATGTTTTTCCGCTGCACGTAGTTGGAACTCTTCGAGACATTCACTCAATGTGGCTACACAGATTACCCTTTTCACATAAAAGGATTTTAATCCACATTTTCAATGAGTAAAAAAAATTACCTCTAGGGCCCTTGAAAAATCTCCTTTCAACTTGAGAATACGATACAAAATTATAAATATAAATTTAGTCACAACCCACTCAGAATGCTATCATTCAAATAATCTACTATGTAGGTAATTTTATCGTTAGATTTCTGCAACTGCTAAACCAACTCAGGAGTCCACCTGGTGATCGCATCATCCTTTGTTCGGGTTTGAAAACTAGCAAGCCAAGATAACCACTCTTATAACCATAGAAAATTTTAGGGGATAATATTCGTAGGTGGGCTAATTCTCCACGCATTTTCCAAAAAAAAGTTCTACCAATTCCCATTTTTTTTAAAAACTGATTTGCCCATATTTTATAGTATAAAAATATTTTACCCTAAAAATCGCCAAAAAACTATATATAATAATATAAAATGATTACAAAACCAAATATTTTTACAAAAATAACATAAAAATTTTACAATTCACATATTGGGGACTACTAAGATTCCCAAGGTTTTTAAAGTTTAATATAAACGTCCATCCTTTAAATTTTCCCTGCTTGTAGCTCAGTTGTAAAGGAAGCAAAGAAAATTGAGTGAACCACTGTATAGATATATCTTTTCTCCCAATCCTCAACAAACAACTTAGGGTTTCACCTTTCTTTGATTGAAAATTCGCACACCTTCTTATCAAACCAATCTTCCAGTTCGTTCTTCGTCATATGCCACAACATCAAATCTCCCTCAAATAGATCTTAGTATTGGAAACAAAACCATTTTTTGGGTTGAGGTGTCTTGACCCAAGTTTAGAGTGTTCTGTGCAACCAACAAACCCTCCAACTACTGGCCCTTTCGGCAGTGATTTGCTTACTAAAGTCTCACCCGAAGCAGTATGGGGGGTGCTAGAACCAGGTTTCTACACCCTAAGGGAGAATTTTATGTGGGCTTTAACCTTAATATAAGATCTAAGGCTTATCATTCTACACAAAGCTTCACAAAAACTAGATCTAAATATAGTTCAAACCCTTAACAAATATGCACAAACAAATTATTATACTTGAGTCAGATCTAGCTTATCAGAGCATAAACAATACTTGTGCAATCACATAGATAGTTTTCCAGAAAAATCCTTAACGTAGATGTAATTCTTGCGTGAACATAGAGATATTTTCATATATAATTAACTCAGATAAATGTGCATTCAACAGAAACAGATCTATACTTGCAATAATCAACAAAAAAATAACATAGTCATGCATAAACACAGAAATACAACATATTCCACCAAAAATTCTTCTTTATTAATAAGTCTTCAATCTAATACAATTCCTTCAGTCTGCCCACACAATAGTAGAGTCCTTGCACAAAGATAAGGACTAGGTCTCCATGCACACAGCCAACAGGAGCCTTTCTACCCAGACCAAACACAAGCTAGCCCAAAATTTCAATCAAAACATCAACATAACATAAATATAAAAAATTATAAGATATCCTTACTCGAATAAACCCTTGCATATTTATATGACATTAGACACACACATACCATGGTCTGGGACTCATGGTTTCCCTTTTTACCCATTACGATTATAAAGGAGCTTTGACCCACCCCCAAGCCCCTTGAATTCTATTCACAACGTGTTCCAAAAAAAATTAACCAAAACTATACCAAAAAATTGACCGTAGGGGACTCCATGCCAACAGTAAGAGTTTCTATAAATATAAAATTTAAATTGCTTGAAAATATCATAACTTTAGTGATAAATTAAATTTTACTAAAATAGAAAATTTTAATTTATATTAAATCTAAATTAGTTATAAAATATAATGACTTAAGTTTTTTAAATTTAACAATATATTGAATTTTATAAACCAATATAGATCCATCTTAACAACATATCTACCAATAACTATGAGTGATCAAATCCCATTATATGAAAATCTATTTTTAGAATTTAAAACTTGAAAAAAGATGTACATGTCAAAAGTTTTAATCTCTTTTAGTGATTGATAAATTTGTGGTTAAAATGGATCTATAGTATTGGTTTTCTATCTCTATATATAGATGATCATAGTGTCATTTTTCATTGGTTAAATTGTGTTTTTGAATAATTTATTATTGTTAATATTTATATTAAAAATTAAATAAGTTACACATTTTAATCTTATTCAGAACTAACTAAATTATTTTCTCCTTGTGAGTATTGAAATATATTAGTAACTAGGTTAGAATGAATATGAATGAAATATCTAAGAAATAGAAAAATATTTATCATAATTTTACAATCATAGTTTCAACCATACTAAACTTTGTAATTTATAAAAATATTTTTTTTTTTTTTTTTTTTTTTTAAGTTAGTCGTTTTACATGCAATTTCATATATAAAATTTTAATATAATTTCACCAATACATAATCTATAATAAATATTATTTCATAAAAATAAACATTATGGTGATAACCATCTAACAAACATAAACATCATCTAAGATACACATTCAAATTCACTACCATCATCTAATTATATACACCTCTAGAACATATAAACTTAATTAGCTAGCACACAAATATAATAATATAATAGGGCATCATCATCATGATCGCATCTAAAAAAATACAAGAATTTTAATATAACATAATCACCACACACATCCTGAAATTAATATACATATCATGTCAAATAACTGTTATAACATACACATGTATATGCAAGCACATTAAATGAACATATCTATCTTGACTTAACAATATACACATCAACATCAACATATAAATTAAGTACATAAACATGAACAAAAGAAATGCACCCCATATGTGTGTGTGTGCATGTCTATATAAGTCAAATAAATACATCAATTCAAATGATTTATATCAAATATTAGATACAATAGATGTAGTAATGGAAGCCTGGTCTATAGCAGAAGATGATGGATGCTCAACTACTGCCTCAATTGTGAACTATGAGGTGGAGGAGGAAGTGGATGAAATTCTCTCTCGGGAGAAACATGAGGCACATCCTCTAGCTTTGGCATATGAGCATCCGGCGAATGACGGTGAGTTATACTAAAGAATTATCATCAACATCCTAACCATGATATGATGGGGTAGTACTACCAGAATCATGAGAACCACCCTCGTCATCATGATCATATGAGCTAGCATTGTGTGAAGGCTCATCTGACATCTCTGGAGCCGCATGTGCTACATCCTTCTTCACTGGAAATAGCATAATATATTCAATAATATTACACATAATAGCCATCATCTCGTGTAGATAGTCCCTTAAGGGATCCATGAACCTAGGACTTGCACTGATGTCTCGAGCCCTCGTAGGGCATACTCCCTCCTTAACTAAAAATCTAAACAATATGTCACAGTAGGCCATCCTAGATCTCAGACCATACCTAGAAGCCCAAATGTCCATGCCCCCTTGAGGATGCGCCTCATTCTCTTGGGCCTCGCCCATCTCCTCATTTTCTCCTTCTAGTAGGGGAGGGAGCATGTCCCCAAATAATGTGTCGATGTCTACAAAATATATATTACACAACAATAATTAGATAATTTATATAAACAAATTAATAAAACAAGTTAAAGAACGTGCTAGAAAAAATCTTATTCTAATTAATTAAGACAATAAAATTAAACTAGACTAATTTAAAGAAAACACTAATATTACCTCTATCATTTGCACATTGATCTAGTATGAAGATGATGTTGGGACATTGTCAGTAATAAATACCTGTGTATGAAAATGGAAACAAGACAAACATGTGGTCATCCTCACTGGTTGGTAGCACCAATGCCTAGGCGGAAATCCTAGTGGGATACTCTAGCATGCCACTCGTGGGCATCAAAAAATGATTTTAAGTGAAATGGAAGCTTGTCCTCCCATGTATCATCATCCAAAATCTATCAAAATCCATACAAAACTGCCTTAAAAAGATGGCAGACCATCTGATACATCGTGGCACCTGAATCAAATAATTGACATGTAACAAAAGAGGGAAACTAATGTGTTTCCCATCACTATTATAATGTAAAATGGTGGTCACTAATAATGGGAGGAACCTAACCTCATATGCAACAAAACAAGAAATTCATAGCTATCCACCATGAACCTAAAGATATGTTGGACAGACTACATGAGCCCCAACATATCTTTGAGAGTAGACAAGATGACTCTCTGTTGTAACTCGGTGGGGGACATCAGGGAACTGGGGAAAATCCTCCCCTCTCTTGGATAGGCCAGTGATAAAATATATTTCCTCTTTAGAGGGCCTATACCATGCCTTAGGACCGACATAGAAACCATGCTCCTGGACTCTCCACTAACGAATCAGATGTTCCAACAAGATAGAGTACACATTCAAGGATGTAGCCTCTTCATATTACTTAAGGAGACCTACATACCTCAATAGTACTTAGTTCGTTGTCCTAATAGGGCGAGGGTATAAATCCCTCTCCCTCTCTTAGGCCTCCTATGGTCGAAACACATTGTATTGGTCTGCCATTTTCTCCTACTCCTGCTCCTGCTCCCTGTGTTAACTTCTTTTCTACATGATTGAAATATAAAATACATCCTCCTCCTTCATAAAACCTATTTTTTTCATTAAATTAAAAACGTATTTATATATATGGAAACATAATTTTCAATTAAAAAAAATCCTCGATGCACCAAAATAGCAGCAATGCACCAACTCTAGTGCATTATGAAACACATCCACACTAGAGACATTGCATACATATGTATTATGCATCACTCCTATTTCAAATATATATATTTTCATCCCAATCCCTCTCAAACTTATGCACTGGTGTGTATGTATAACCTTTTCACATGGGTATGAAACATTCAAGTTATCGAACGCACTGAGCTATATTTTTTAATATTATTTTTTGTGGTGCATTTGGTAAATATAAATGCGCCATACATAACCTAAAATTGTACACACTGATGTAAAATTTATATATTTTCCTAGTGAAGATGAGATCTATGACATCTTGAGAGCCTATCATGATGAACCTTGTGGAGGGAACTTTGCAGACAAGTGGACAGTTTATAAGGTCCTTCCCTCAAGTTATTATTGGCACAATCTTTTCAAATATTTAGAGAAGTATGTTCAAAAGTGTGATAGATACCAGGGAATGGGATCTCCTATACAATCAAATGAGATGCCTTTTTTTGGGTGCTAAAATGTGTCTTTAAAAACTCCTAATTTCCTCACATTAATTATCAACCAGGGTAAATCCTTTTATCTCAAGTGTGTACACAATATGTGCAAGCTTATTCATATAAGGAGTAACGCTAAAGCCAATCGTTGAATATAGATGCAATCATAAATCTGAAGCTTTAAAGAAAGTAATTCATCTATGCATTATAATCCAAAACTATGATTCATTCTTTAATTCAAATAATTCAATTGACCGAGAGCACTGAAGCATTAACCGAGCTCTTTCAGCTGGATCTAAACTATCGAACAAAAGGAAAGTAGTGGAAATAAAATTTTATGCTTTAAGTAATCAGAGCCAATTATCTTAACAAACAACTAATAAATTAGAAATGCACACTCAAGGGAATAAATATAAAAATTTAAACTATCAAAAGTAATTCACTGTAAAGCAGGAAAGCATAATATACTTTACAGTAAATGGAAAAGTATAGAACAAAGAACAGCAGTGAGATTCACTAGAGACCGGGCCCTTAGCCGCCAGTGAACACTTCTTAGTTACTCTAGAATAATTGAATGAACAACAATGCAAAATATGTATTAATGATTGCAATTATTACAATACAAATCTGTCTTTCAGAACTACGTCCTGTTCATTATCAAATGATACATAAATGAAGGATACACGACACAATACATGATACAGTCTGATATACATTCTCCGCTTTCTCCTATGTCATCATATCATCTCCCTGTCTTCATATTCTTCTCATTCTTTTATAACTAAAGAAAAGGCAAATGCGGTCCCTCAAGATTAGGGGATCTTGAGGGATTCACAATAGATTACTATTTCGAACAGTTGATCATTCTCTCTGATTCATTTCCTGATTTGGCCACGCCTTCTTTTCCCTCGATTAGATCCTGTTGTTCCTTTTTGGGAACAACTGTTGTTTCATATGTTATTTTCATCATAAAAAAAATGGGAATTATTTTGGACAGTTAAACCATATCAAGATTATTTCATTCATTTTTTTATCAAAATCCATTCATGATATTATTATATTATAGCACAAAAATGGATGAACAAGAGGAAAAAGGATAGTATTTGAGAGTAAATACATACCTATTGCAAGGCTCAACATAATCCCCTTCTTACCTTTTATCATGTCCTCATGAAAAATAAATAATTCTGATGTAAATAAGTTAAAGAGTAGGCTGGAGAATGTCTGTCTGTAATAGGCTTGAGACCATGATGTCGTGCCAAGTGTGCAAAAGCTACTGCTTATTTTCCTTTTGGTGACTCATAGTCAGGATGATATCCTTCAGGAGGATACCAAATAATGGGGCATCTATAGTGACATCCCACCCAATAAGGTTCTCCTCTTAAGATAAATTTTTCGTATGGAATTAACCGTCTCGTAGCAGCTTTGAAATATCCATAATTAAATGGTTCTCTATCTTTAACACTGTTGCTTGAAACCATCCATCTCATTTTGGATGCAACCAGGGATATTTCTTGAATGGAGAGGAAATATGTTGTTCCTTCCAGCACAAGTTCCTTATGTATGGGCCCTAAACTCTTAGTCACACCCTCTTGTGTCATCAGTGCTTTATTCTTAGCAAACACTTGCAAAGGGTGAGTAGGTTCACTTCTTATCGAAAGATCTAGGCTGTGTTCCTGTCTTTGGAATGAATTATAAGCCTTCAAACACTTAAGTTGGTTGACTGCAAAAGAAAAAAAATACTGAAATCGAACATCTCCAATAAAAGGGCTAGGATTCACATCCACTTCTTTATCTAATATGAAATTATGTAAATAAAATTCACAAAGAAGCCTTTGGACCTGTACTCCATGCATCTTACAACAATTTATAAAATCTTCCATCATCTTCAGCTCAATTGGCTTGCTGGCTCTAACAGCTTTTATTTTTAACATTAAATATCATTCTAATAAAAACAAGGCATAGTTCGTAGCAGGAGATCGACCAATCAAGATATCTGAATATAATGAACAAATGGTGTCCAATTGATTCCTAACTCTGTTCAACTTAGTTTTCATTCTATTCATTTCTTCTTCTTCCTATCTAGCCTTATCAAAATCCTCATTCTCTGCTAGAGCTAATCCTCTCAATTGTTTTTGTATTTCCTAGTATTTTTGCAAGGAGACTGTATGTTGTTGATGTTGTTCTAAAGCAAGTTGGGCTTGCGTTAATTCTTCCTGAAGCTTTAAAACAATAGGGTCCTTCTTTAATGAGGAATACTTATATTTATACTCTGTTTGGGTGCCAATACTGTGAAATAGTACCTTTTCAGTTTGTATTTTCTTATTGTGGGAGGACCAACCCTCCATTTGAACAGCTACATTCACCACGTTCTCATGAAAATTAATCTGGGTGGAAATTTTTCTAGTGGAAACGAGTTCTATTTGAATCCCCATTGATTTATTTTCACATTTTAGTGTTTGTGTTGCTACAGAAGGCACCTTAGGAGCGGTGCTCTATGTTTTCCATTTTTTTTATTTTTCATCGTAACCTTTTAACTGTATTTTGGAGGTTCCAGTATTGTTGTCGCAACTACTTAAGTTTTGCTTCGGCTCATAGGTTCTTTCAAGGAGCATATGTTCCCTGACAAGTTTATCAATTGTTTCTAAGGCTGATTTTTGGCCCTCAGGGCTGTGTTCCAAAGGCACTATATTTCCTGACTGATTTTCAGATTCATGACCAATATCTATATCTACAAACTTCTGTGGGTCCTCCTGGCTTAACAAAATTGTATCACCGGACTGGTTATCAAATTCCTGTGCAATTTCTGTGTCTACAACCTCTTGTGATGGAGGAGTTTCTATGTGCCTAGAATTCTCTGGGGTTTTTGTTTCCGATGTGCTAGGGCCAAACGGTCTTCCAGGTTGCATGTATACATCCAAATTCGCTAGGACCTCGGTTATTCCTACCTCAAAATTTGTTCCAGCTTCAACTTCCAATTCATAATCTTGTTCCTGTTCTTGTTCTTGTTCTTTGGGCTCTGATTCTAGCTCAACCTCTTCTTGAGGCTCTTCTTCTTGTTCTAGTTCTGACCTAGATTCTTTTTCTGGCTCTTCCTCTGAACCTAGTGTCTCTTGTTCAGACTCTGGCTTTGATTCTTCTTCTGGCTCTTCCTTTGAACCAGATGCTTCTTGTTCAGACTCAGAATCCCCTACCCTAACTAGGCTGGATGTCTGCGCAGGTTGATTGCTTTCGTCCCGTAGATTTACATACATTCTATGGGCTAATTCGATTCTTATAAACCTCCCGCGTTTGTGAGGTTCAACCCTTAGATGGGCAATCCTTTTTCTTTTTGAGACAGGGTTTTGCTGACTTGCTTCCGCAATTGCGGGATATTGAATTACAGGGTTCTGTATGCTTTCTAGAGCCGTAATGAAACCATCCCAAGTCAAGTCGTATTGGACTAGGCTATGACTAATGATCATTCTAATCAATCCTTGGTGACTTACCATCGTTTCAGGGTGCCTAGACTGTCTTATTCTAGTAGCATTATCGTGCAACAAAGAATTTAAAAGGGATGGAAAATTAACAGTAAGTTTTTGCTTTAGAACAACTAGGAGTTTGAGTTGTTGTGGCCTTACCACATCACGGTGTCCATTGTAGGTGATGTATTTCTGGATGACGCTTGCTAATTCCCTCCATGGTTCTGCGAGAGAAGATGTTTGAAAGCCTTTGCCCTTTCTGACCAGTTTTTCACCTTCATCTTTGAAGGTCTCCACTGCGTCTTTTATCGATACATATTTTTGTGCACATGTGGTGCCTTCTGCAGGTAGCCCAGTTTCCTCAGCTATTACAGCATCTGTAACTATAATCCTTTTTCATTTTACCATGGATTCCCAATTTTGCAAATTCTGTGGAAACTCAATAGCGATTTCCTCATTTGAGGGCTGAAACCTTGTAAGATAGGATATCCATCCCGCTCGAATCATAATTTATCTTTCTCTGTCAGAGACTTCTAATACTAACGGTTCATGGCGCAATGTCTTACCACCCATAGTGTTTGAATTCTTCTTACTTTTGCAAAGGATGAATGTAATGGGAAGATTCAACAATGCTGAAAAGCACGAAAATAATGAAAATCATAGTCATACTGGAAAGCATAGCAATACTGAAACGAACAGCAAATTTGAAAAGCACAACAGTATTAAAAAACACAACAACACAACGATACTTAGAGCGATAGTACAACAAGTTATTGAAATAGCTAAGTATCACTAATGTTGTTAAATTTTCACATGCCACATAATCATGGGATATCGTGTTAGTTAACGAAATAGTGATATCAAATGCATAATGAAATTCCTCTCCCCCTCCGAAATGAGAGGTCACGTTCGACTAAATAGACGAGAAATGGCTATTTCGGTGGCAAGATGTATGGATAAAGAGTACAACCATAAATGGGACAGAGTACGTAGTTGAATGACGGGACAATAAGAAATATGGATAGAGTAAAAGCATGGTGTATAATGATAATGAATGATAAGAGATAAGAAGCTTTAGTTGATGATAAGTTAAGTGATAGGAAAGGGAACAACAATATGTTAAAAAAAAAGGCTTTGCTTATGATATTCTGACTGTGTATGATATGATTGAGTAAAAACATAAACGCATGCATAAAGGTTCAAAGTAGGGAAGTATTTAGAGGAAATAATCTCTTGAAAATAAATATAAATGGGAAGATGGTATTATAAGAGTTATTGATTGTGGAAATGGAACTTCAATACCATAAGCAAAGCTTCCACTGCTAGCAGGCGTCCATAGCCTCGATAGAGTTGCTTTTTAACCCATGTGAGCCAGGATACTCAATTTATAATTGAAAAATTTTATTGATGTTCTTACATAAGAGACCAATGTGCTGGCATGGTAACCAGATAACCACACTGCCATTCACTAGGAAGTAGCAAAAGTGAGCAGGCCAGCTCGTGATGAGACCTCCTGTTCCAAGGATATTTTAGCCATCCAATGGACCATAACCCTGGTGTGGTGGCCATAGTGGGAATGTCACATTTATACATCCTTATGAACATGGTAGGCTGGCTCTTAATGAGACCCCCTATCCTATATCTATAGATTAGTTGTCATTACATATTTTTATGATAAATAGAGGGAGGTGTTGGGAAAAATACTGAGAGGGGGGGGGGGTGAATCAGTATTTACTGCATAATCAAATATTTTTACTTTTTCATTCCTTAAAACCCATACGCTACTTTCCTTCAGTAAACTAGCGTATATACGCGGATCCCCTTTATTAAACTAGCGTATACACAGAGATCTAGATATGTCATTAAATCTTCACTCCTATTATTCCATCATTCATTCATCAGTTGATTAATAAACAGTAAACATGTGCAGTAAGAACATAATAAGCCATCACACAAAGCATCACACATGAACACCAGGATTTTTAGGTGGAAACCCAAATCGGGAGAAAACCACCGCTGCAGTTGCTCAGCCTTCAATATTTTATTATAGAGAAAATATCTTACAACATATGTGCTGGCGCAGACTTGACCAGCACGCAGGCACCCACCTGCGCTCGTTTACCAGCCTCTCCTGGAAGGGAGCTACGACCCCCTGACTCGTTTACCAGCCTTTCCTGGAAGGGAGCTACGACCCCCTGATCTCGTTTACCAGCCTTTCCTGGAAGGGAGCTACGACCTCCGACCAAAGGCTACAACCTCACACTGACCAACTCACGTTTCATCAATTTTCACCGGATCCAACCACTTCAATAGAACACAACTTATGCCAAAATTCATCACATTTCCATTCCGAACCCTTCCATACTTTTACACAACCATACATCATCGTATTCATATCAACACAAACATCGTATAGTTAAACACGCGAATGCATCGTATATTTCTATACCCTCGCTTCAAGAAACCCTAGCATGAATGCTTACTTCACTGATGTCGCGTATATACGCGCTTCCGTCCACACAAACCAGTGTATACCACAGTGTATATTTTATTGCGCATACGCGCTTTCTCTTCGCTGAAGCTGCGTATATACGCGCTTCCTCCGCGGCGAAGTAGCGTATAGATCTTCAATCATTACAGAGCAGCATACTTCATCAGATCAGATATTCAGTTCATATCTACCCTTTTTCTTCAGACAGATGTTCGCCTTGATGCTCGCCTCATCACAGATCTAAGCCTTCCATAATCAGATCTAACAAATACAAGAGCAATTCAGATCTAGATCCCCTTCTTCATCATTGGTGCATCATACAATCAGATTTATCATTCAAGTGTAACCTTTTCCATTCAGATATACTTCAGAGAGAAGTATTCATTCAAGCTCAGACATCTTGCACTCACACTCATCTTGTGCACAATGAATTTCTTCTCCTTTTATATGATTATCCTTTTTCAATACCATGAGCCCCTTTTTCAATACCATGGAACAAAACAATACCATAAGCCCAAAACTACCTGGACGGGGTCAATTAGGCGGATCATTACCCAATACTATGGGTCAATACCATGGTGGTTACCCTTGGATTTGCATTTTTTGAGCGCTTTAGCCCATACGCGACTTGTAACGTTCCTTTCCGCGTGCATACGCGACTTCCCCTAGGCCAATCCGCGTATACTAAGAGACATGCTCTTTTTCATCATTCTCTGAGTACATTCTGAAATCCTTTCTTCATTGCCTTCTGTAAATACTGTAGATACATCAGATTTCCTTCATCAAGGACATATTCTATCAAACACAACTTCATCAAGTAAGTTGTCATCATCTTCATCAAGTGGGTTTCCTTTCAAGTACAACACTCAACATCATATCATCAATAATCATCATATCACTTCAAATTTACATCATTTAACAAGTCCATCAAGTCAAGCATAACTTCATCAGATGGATTGCCATCAAGGACAATACATGTCAACAGTCGCACGTCTTCATCTTCATTCAGTGGGTTGCCATCAAGGACAACACTCTGCATCATATTTCCAACAATCTCCCCCTTGGGACTTGATGGCAACCACGATGGTGTTTGGTTACCACAGCAGATAGATACCATGTCACTCTCCCAAATATGTCACATCATTACCTTCTCTTTATTCAAACACCATGTCACTCTCCCCCTTTGACATCAAGGGCAAAGGGCGGATCAAAAACCAACATTCTCCCCCTTTTCTCCTCATGTGGAAGAAACAGTCTGCAGATCTGATATGTGCTGAAGTGGCCAAGCTCCCCCTGAGTCCATGCCGAATCTCCAAACATATTTGTCAATGAAGTACATGACTCTATGAACTTCCTATCACCAAAGACTCATACTTACATCAAATATCCAACCAAGTGGATTTACATATAAGACTCAAGTACCCAACCAAGTGGGTTTACAAAATTTGACTCAGCTACCCAACCAAGTGGGTTTACAAAAATGACAAGTCCTTACATGACTGAATATTACAATTTTTACATCATGGGTCTCAACAAGACCTTTTCACCAAATATAAATATGACCATTTATGACCAACACCAGAAAGTCCTCAAGAAAGAGAACATATTTCAGAACCATAATAATGCCAACACTGCATTATAGTCAGCAAAGCTAATGCTCCCCCTGAATCTGTTCAACCATGCATCCTTTTCATATGACTAAGGCTCCCCCTTAGTTTGTGCAACCTGAACATTTTCACCAACAAATCATCAAGGCATCTTCATCAAAACATTAGAAACAGATTTATGAGAACTGGAACACCACCAGAGATACCAAACAGCACTGCAGCTGTGCTGAAGAGAGCCGAACCAACCAAGAATTGTCAGCAACCAACCATACGCGGTTTTATGTGCAGGAACTCGCGTACATACGCGACTGTGTTTCAGGAAACCCGCGTATCCTAAGACACCTTCTAAATTTCAACTAGATCTGATTCTTTGTAAGGCAAAGACAGTGTTCAGCTTCTTTCTGAGATATTTGACTGCTTCCCTGGACTACAGATATAACAGAATAGTGTAGTTGTGTCTTCAAGCGTCATCAATGGTTGTAGCATAAGCCCATTAGTAACTAAGCCTTCGGATCCTTTGCAACATCAATACATTCTTTCCAAAAGAGATTATCATATCAGAACAGCATCTTTAGATATGTGTCAAGCAATCATCCATGTGGTCCAAAATCACCATAATCTTCAAGATGTAACATGAAGTAACTTATGTAGGCAAAAGATCTCAATCATAGCAACCAAACTCTATGTGATCTGAAACAAGCGATATCCAAATCATCCACACAAAGATACTTATCAGCAACCAGGGCTCAAAATCTCATCATAATAATCCATGTATCATTTCATTATTATGAGTATAACTAGAATGATGCTAATAGTGCAATCATCAGCAGTCAGACTGATGCTCCCCCTGGACTTCTGCTTCAGATCTTCACCTATCAGATAAATTTTCTTATCATCAATGCATACGCGACTGCGTCTTCTGGAACTCGCGTGTATACGCGACTTTAGTTAATGGAACTTGCGTATGGAAAGTGAAGCATAGAAAATTTCCATCTTCCTTCATTTCTTCCAGAGCTTGTACCTCCTGTACCTGTCCTTTCCACATCAGATGCGCTGTCAGAAGTAAACATAACCAGTATAATCAAATCAACCATGAGAGTCATCATGCATTGCTCCTCTTGTGACGATACATTACTAGACCTCATAATGTATCTCACATCATTCCTGCAGTCAACAAGAAAAGTCAGCTTCAGAAGCGGATGACTGCAGTAGGGTCATAATTCCCTACGTTTCTGATCGGTCCTTCATCTTGAATTGAGTGTTTTCTTCAAGAACATCATTGTCTTCTAGAGCATCAATAAAAACATCCTTTTCTTCTCTAGATTGTTTCTTATTCCATCCCTCCATCTTCTTCCAGATTTGTTTTCTATTTGTGTGCTGAAATTTCTCATATTTGTTCGACCTGCATTCCTTTCTTATATGTCCATACTTGTTACAAGAATAACATCTCATGTGTCCAAAAAAAATAAGCATAAGAATCATAATGAGTATTTCTATTCTTCCTCCTTTTACAATCAGTTGCTTTGTGTCCATACTTGTTACATGAAGAACAATATCCCTTGAAGAAACCAGAGTACCTTTCTGTGTAGGAACTGTTTGTTTGAGGCTGAAATGATCTGCTCCTGCAATTTGCTGCAACATGTCCATAATTATGACATTTAAAACATTCAACATTCTTGAATGAATTCCTTTGAGAATTCATGATTGTTGGTTGAGCTTTTGTCTCTTTCAACACTTCAGGTTTTGCATTGACATCCTCTGAATTTTTGACACTTCCTTGTGAGCTAGATTCTCCTTTAACAGTTTCATGGAAACCAAGACCATGTTTGATAGCAGGAGACCTTTGATTACTCAGAATATTGTCCAAAATGTTAGTACTATCATGAAACCTCAAAAGTTTAACCTTTTCTTCTAATTTACCTTTGAGAATATTTACCTCAACCTCCAAGGTTTGACATTGCTTTGTCATGCTTTCTTCTTTTCTTCTTCCATCTTCAACTTGATCCTTCAGATTTAGAATCTCTTCTTTCAACCAATCTTCATTTCCTTCACAAGTTTGTTGCAGCTCTTCATTCTTCTTGTTTGATTTTTCCAGATCTTCTTTGAGAGAGATAATTTCTGCTTCAAGGCCTTCCTTTTCAATGGATTGTAGAGGTTCCTTATTCTCCTTACTTGATGCTTCTAGCTCTGCTTGCAGAAAGATGATAGCAGCTTCAAGTCCTTCATTCTTCTTGCTTGATTTTTCCAGATCTGCTTCTAGATCTTTAATTCGATTGGATGCATAAGTATGAAACCTTTGATACTTGTCCACCTGTTCATTTAGCATTTCTATTTGATCTTTCATTTGTGTGATCATCTCTTTATAGATAGTTTCTTGCTTATTGTATGAACTTTGTAGTTCTTCTTCTTTAATCTTGAGAGCTTCTTCTAGATCCACAACTTTACTTTCACTATCTTTACTATTGTTTGCACAAAGAAGAGTATTACAAGTGGCCTTCTCCTTTTTCTTTTTTGCCATGAGTGCTTGTAGATCTTCGTCAGAATCTGTTTCATCTTCTTCAATTTTTGCTATACATGATTTCTGAGATATCTCCTTTCCTCGAGTAACCTTCTTCTTTTGCTTCTTAGCCATGAGCACTTTTAGATCTTGGTCAGAATCTTCTTCATCTTCACTGGACACTTCATCATCATCTTCTTTTGCATAATAACTCTTTCTCTTCTCAAATTGTTTCCCCTTACCATGCTTTTCTCTATAAGGACATTTAGCAGCATAATGACCAACTTTTCCACACTCAAAACATTTGAAGGGAAGCTTACCTTTGAATCTTCCAATACCTAGTTGGAGCTTTCTCACGAAATTTGCTTCTTCTTCATCGGATATATAGCTGGATTCTTTGACAACTTCCTTTTCCTTTCCTTTTGTAGATGCCTTAAAAGCAGCTTCTCTTACTTGAGAAAGACCTCCTTGTCTCATTTCAAAAGCAGTCAGAGTGTCATGTAATTGAACAATAGTAAGCGATTGCAGATCTTGCCTTTCTTCAATAGCTGAAACTTTAGAGTCAAATTTTGAAGTCAAAGATCTTAAGACCTTTTCTACCAGAGTAGTATCAGCCATGGTTTCACCCAAATTTCTCATCCGATTTACAATATCATCTAGACGAAGAAAGAAACTGGCAACACTTTCATCACTACGCATCTTCAAATTTTCATATTCAATTCTAAGAGTTTGGAGTTTTGCACTTTTTACCTTTGTGTCTCCTTCATAGCTTAGAATGATTTTGTCCCATATGTCTTTTGCTGAATGTAGTTGCATCACTTTAGCAAATTCTGATTCAAACATGCTTCCCAATAAGACGTTCACTGCTTTGGCATTGATTTCATACTTCTTTCTTTCAGCTGCATCAGTAGGAATACTTGTCGGGTATTGATAACCTTCTTCCACGATTGCCCATACATCTGCACCAAGACTTTGCAGATATGCTTTTGTACGTACCTTCCAGAATATCATATTGCTTCCATTGAATAGAGGTGGCTTAATAGACATTACTCCTTCTTGACTTCCCATTGCGACGGATCTCCTTTAAGCGATCAAGCTTCTGCACAAGGACCAGCTCCGATACCAATTGTTGGGAAAAATACTGAGAGGGGGGGGGGGTGAATCAGTATTTACTGCATAATCAAATCTTTTTACTTTTTCATTCCTTAAAACCCATACGCTACTTTCCTTCAGTAAACTAGCGTATATACGCAGATCCCCTTTATTAAACTAGCGTATACACACAGATCTAGATATGTCATTAAATCTTCACTCCTATTATTCCATCATTCTTTCATCGCTGATTAATAAAATGCGTAAACATGTGCGTAAGAATGATGATATCCACAAAGACCACTGAACATGATTTTATATGAACCCAAATTGAGAATCATCATCAGTTGCTACTTTCTACATTTAACAGAGAAACATCTAACACACATAAGCTGGGCAAGATTTGACCACAGGGCACTACCTGCCACATTAGCTGAGCTATCCTTGGTAGGAATTTCACCAGACTGCTTTACTGTCACTTGAGTGGAGCTCAACCCCCGACTGCTTACCAGCCTCACCTGGAAGGGAGCTACGACCCCCTGACTGAAGGCTACAACCCTCAGCACCACCTTGGACCACGTTTCATCAATTTTCACACTGGATCCAACCACTTCAATAGAACACAACTTGCAGGCCAAAATTCATCACATTTCCATACCGAACCCTTTCCATACTTTTAAGCACAACCATACATCATCAACAGATTCATATCAACACAGATCAGATAGCAGAAACACAGCAGAACAGATCAGATATTTCATACCCCTTGCTTCAGCAAACCCTAGTATGAATACGCGCTTTTACTTCACTGATGTCGCGTATATACGCGCTTCCGTCCACACACACCAGCGTATACCTCAGTGTATATTTTATTGCGCATACGCGCTTTCTCTTCGCTGAAGCTGCGTATATACGCGCTTCCTCCGCGGCGAAGTAGCGTATAGATCTTCAATCATTACAGAGCAGCATACTTCATCAGATCAGATATTCAGTTCAGATCTACCCTTTTTCTTCAGACAGATGTTCGCCTTGATGCTCGCCTCATCACAGATCTAAGCCTTCCCTAATCACATCTAACAAATACAAGAGCAATTCAGATCTAGATCCCCTTCTTCATCATTGGTGCATCATACAATCAGATTTATCATTCAAGTGTAACCCTTTCCATTCAGATATACTTCAGAGAGAAGTATTCATTCAAGCTCAGACATCTTGCACTCACTCTCATCTTGTGCACAATGAATTTCTTCTCCTTTTATATGATTATCCTTTTTCAATACCATGAGCCCCTTTTTCAATACCATGGACCAAAACAATACCATAAGCCCAAAACTACCTGGACGGGGTCAATTAGGCGGATCATTACCCAATACTATGGGTCAATACCGTGGTGGTTACCCTTGGATTTGCACTTTTTGAGCGCTTTAGCCCATACGCGACTTGTAACGTTCCTTTCCGCGTGCATACGCGACTTCCCCTAGGCCAATCCGCGCATACCAAGAGACATGCTCTTTTTCATCATTCTCTGAGTACATTCTGAAATCCTTTCTTCATTGCCTTCTGTAAATACTGTAGATACATTAGATTTCCTTCATCAAGGACATATTCTATCAAACACAACTTCATCAAGTAAGTTGTCAACATCTTCATCAAGTGGGTTTCTTTTCAAGTACAACACTCAACATCATATCATCCACAATCATCATATCACTTCAGATTTACATCATTTAACAAGTCCATCAAGTCAAGCATAACTTCATCAGGTGGAGTGCCATCAAGGACAATACATGTCAACAGTCGCACGTCTTCATCTTCATTCAGTGGGTTGCCATCAAGGACAACACTCTGCATCATATTTCCAACAGGAGGCTCAGTACTCCTTAAGAGTAGGGATGGTGTAAAAAGTTGAAACTTGTCAATAATAATAAAACTTATACCCATAATCCCATTGATAATAGACAGAGAGAATTATAACCAGGAAAAGTAGAACCCGCATGGTAAAGATGATCAATCAGTGTCATATACAATAGAAATAAGTACAATAAAGTAAGATATAAATAATTGTCTCCCTTTCAATTGTTTTAAGCCTATCATCAAGAAGTTGTCTTTTTCAAATATCATAATGTTAAAAATAGTCACTTGCTTTAATAAAATCCATAAGGATTTTTCTGCATGAAGGTACTGTACTACAGGCTATAAAAGGAATCAAAGAAATGAAGCTTAAAAAAATGAACGAGAAGTATTTGGGAAATATATAACAAGGGTGTTGTTCAAAACACAAAAAAAATGCAAGAAAAAAAAAAAATTGTTGTTCCAAAGATGGAACAACAAAACCAAAAAGTTTTGTTCCGAAGAGGGAACAAAAAAAACAAAAGTGTTGTTCCAAAGAGGGAACAACAAAATCAAAAAGTGTTGTTTCGAAGAGGGAACAAAAAAACCAAAAAGTTTTGTTCCGAAGAGGGAACAACAAAACCAAAAAGTCTTATTCCGAAGATGAAATAGCAAAATAAATAAGTGTTGTTCCGAAGATGGAAAAGAAAAATCGAAAAGTCTTGTTCTGAAGAGGGAACAAAAAAACAAAAAATTGTTGTTCCGAAGAGGGAACAACTAGCAAAACCAAAAAGTGTTGTTTCGAAGAGGTAACAGCAAAACCAAAAAGTGTTGTTCCGAAGAGGGAACAACAAAACCAAAAAGTGTTATTCCGAAGAGGGAATAGAAAAACCAAAAAGTGTTGTTCCGAAGAGGGAACAAAAAAACCAAAAAGTGTTGTTCTGAAGAGGGAACAACAAAACCAAAAAGTGTTGTTCCGAAGAGGGAACAACAAAAACCAAAAAGTGTTGTTCTAAAGAGGGAACATCAAAACCAAAAGGTGTTGTTCCAAAGAGGGAACAACAAAACCAAAAAGTTTTTTTCCGAAGATGGAACAGCAAAATAGGAAAAAAGTGAAATTAAATCAGTAATCCTATTTACAAAAATAAGAAAAAAAATGATTTTCTACAAAGATGAAGCTACCGAAGGATTATCTTTTGCAGCTAAAAATTGCATGGTGGAGTCCTTGCATATCTATTGACAAAAAGATTCTCTTGTGAGAGGTTTTTCATAGAGGCGCACGCGATGCCCATTTGCTTTAAAGGAAAAATCAGACCCATCAATGGTGGTTAACGTAACAGTGCCATTGTCATGTACTTCTTTTATTTCATAGGGAACTAACCACCTAGTCTGCAGTTTTCCAAGGAAGTCTTGAAACCTGGAATCGTACAGAAGTGCCCAGTCGCCCTCATGAAATGTTTTTTTCTTGATTAGAGAATCGTGCCATTTGGCTCTTTGTTGTTGAATGAGTGCAGTATGCTGCAGAGCTGAAAGTCGGATTTCATCTAATTCATTTATTTGTTGTAATCTATTAATCTAGGCTTCAGTTAAATCTAGTTCCACTTCCTTGGTTTTCCTTAGTGTTTGTATCTCAAACTCTATGGGAAAAATAGGTTCCTTACCAAATACCAGTTGATATGGGGAGTATCCAATAGTATTCCTCCAATTTGTGTGATATTCCCACAAGGCTTCTGGCAGTCGAGTAGCCCAGTCTCGTTTGTGCAATGAGAATATCTTCCTTAGCATAGCTTCAGTTACTTTGTTGGTGCTTTCTACCTTCCCGTTTGGTTGCGGGTGATATGGAGCGGTAATTCTGTGAATAACATGATGATTTTTCAGTGTAGCAGCAATCTTGTGGCCTACAAATTGCGGCCCTCCATCAGTGATTACTTCTCTGGGTAACCCATATCATACGAAAATTTCAAAAAGAAAGTTTATCATGGTTTATTCTATGGCTCTAGGTAATGCTACTGCTTCCAGCCACTTAGTTACGTATTTTGTAGCAACCAATATATATGATTTTTGTTTGGATGATGGGTTGATTGGCCCAAAAAAATCTAATGCACAATGCTAAAAAGGTATTATGACCAGCTGTGGATGCAGGGGCATCTCATCAGATTGGCCAGGGTGACCCATCCTTTGACAACTATCACAGGCCTGAACAAATTTCCTAGCATCTTTAAAAATCGTGGGCCAGTAGTAGCCCATTTGTAAAATTTTGTGTCCAGTTCTTCGGTCTGCAAAATTTCCACTGCAAGGTACATCGTGGCAAGATTTTAAGATATCATAAATTTTGTCTTCCCTGATACACCTACAGATGTGCATATCGACCCCTGTGTGAAAAAGGTATCTTCCAATCCAAGAGAACCGAGTGTTGCGCTATACTATTGATTTCCTTTCTCTGGGTGTTAGATGTTTAGGTAGTTTTCCCACTACTAAATAATTCGCCACATCTGCGTACCATGGTTTTTTCATGGTTACAGTAAATAGGTGTTCATCCGGAAACTGATCCTCTACTGATATTGCGTCATTCGTTCTTAGCACTCAGGAGAGGCAATTTGCCACAAGGTTTCCCTTTCCTGGTTTATCCCTTATAGTTACATCAAATTCCTGCAAAAGTAGCAACCAACGTGTCACTCTTCCATTTGTAATGGGTTTATTAGCTAAGTATTTAATATCAGAGTGATCCGTATACAGAATTATAGGGTATCGAGTTATATAGTGTCTGAATTTGTTAATAGCATAAATAACAGCTAAAAACTCCTTCTCTGTTACCGTGTAATTCAATTTAGCAGGGGTTACGTTTTTGCTAATGTAATATATAGCATAGGTTTTCTTGTCTTCTTCTTGGCCAAGAACTGATCCAATGGTTGTGTCTGATGCATCTGATGAAATTTGGAATGGTATATCCCAGTTTGGACCTCATAATACTGGTGTTGTTGATACTAGCCGTTTTAAATCTGTAAAGGCATTATCACATTTGTCAGTCCATATGAAATCATTGTTTCCTGTTAAGGCATATAATGGTGTAACAATCTATGAAAAATTCTTGATAAATCTATGATAATATCCAGCAAATCATAGAAAAATACGTACCTCTGTTTTAGTGCACGGAGTAGCTACTAAGAGAATTACCTGTATTTTTTCCAGATCTACCTGAATTTGTTGTGTAACCAGCTCCAAAAATAGAAGAAAAGAGATATCAACGCCTTAGAAATAAGCCACTTCGAGGGGGAAACCTCAAATACATTACATAAATAAAAAAATCTTGGATGATACAATTTACAAAACCTCCTTTCTATATATAGGAGTCCATGTGACCATAATTTAATCCTAGTGGGCCACAATGTAATCCTAGCCGACCTAACAATAATAATTTAAGGGCACAATAATAACAAAATGGGGGTTACAAGGGTACAATAATAACAATAAGGGGGTTACACTAATAACAATAAGGGACTATACTAGTAATATAGGGACCTAACATGCCCCTCTCCTTCAAAAAGTGTTGTCCTCAACGCTTGAGTAGCTCTGGGTGCTTCTGTATAAACTTCTCATCCTCCCATGTAGAATCTTCAGTGGGTAAGTTCTTCCACTTGATGAAATACTCTGAAATTGATCGATTCCGTAGCTGTCGAGTTCTTGTTTCCATGACTGCTTCAGGTTCCAATATGATTTTTCCTTCCTCATCAAGTTCTGGAAATATTTTTTGAACCGGAAGATTTTCACCTATAACCTTCTTTAAGCATGAAACATGGAAAACTGGATGTACTCGCGAAGAAGCAGGAAGCTCCAATTTGTATGCCATAGTACCAATCTTTTGCAACACCTTGTAAGGACCATAGTACTTTGGCGATAATTTATCATCCTTCTTAGCTTGCTTGAGGGACATTTGTTTGTATGGTTTTAGCCGTAAAAATACCCAATCTCCTACATCAAAACTTCTCTCGTTGTGATGTTGATCTGCCTGTTGTTTCATTCAATTTTGTGCCAAATTCAAGTTATCCTTTAAGAGTTGGAGAACTTCTTGCCGATGCTCGATGTGATCTTCCACTGCTTGAACCTTCGAATTTTCCCTTAAAGATGATGTGATGGATGGTGGATGATATCCATAAAGTGCCATAAATGGGGTCATTTTTGCTGCAGTATGGAAGGAAGTGTTATACCATCATTCAACAAGAGGTAACCACTTGACCCATTGTGTTTGTTTATCAGATACAAAACAACGAAGATATCCTTCCAAACATTTATTTACTATCTCAGTTTGACCATCAGATTGAGGATGATAAGATGAGCTATGAGCTAATTGTGTACCCAAACAAGAAAATAACTCCGTCCAAAAATTTCCAGTAAAAATGGGATCTCTGTCGCTCACAATAACCCTTGGGCTTCCATGTAGCTTTTGAATTCTATTCATAAATGTAGTAGCAACTGTACTTGCTTTAAATGGATGAGATAATGCACAAAAGTGTGCATACTTGGTAAGTCTATCAACTACCACCATGATGACACCCTTTCCTTCGAACTTAGGTAAACCTGTGATAAAATCCATTGAAATCTCCTCCCAACGTTGACTTGGAATGGATAAAGGTTGTAGAAGTCCCGGGGTCTTAATTGTCTCAACTTTATTCTGCTGGAAAACCAAACATTTCGCCACAAAATTTTGAATATCAGATTTAAGGCCATCCCAAAAAAATTCTTTCTTCACCCTGTGGTAAGTTTTTAAAAATCCTGAGTGTCCTCCTAAAGGAGAAGTGTGCAATTCCGAAAGAATATTTTGTTTTAGTTGGGAATTCTTACAAAGATATAAGCGATCTTTGTACCATAAGGAATCATTTTTCCAACTAAATGTATCAGATGTACTAGGATCTTGCTGCAACTTTTGAATGAGTGTCCACACTTCTTCGTCCTTCTTCCATTCATCCCTTGCTTCGGTTATCCAATCTAGTTGGATAATAGATAAGGCACAAAGCAATGCTTCCACCTCTTCATTCTTTCTTGAGAGTGCATCTGCAACAACATTTAGCTTCCCTTTTTTGTAGATTATTTCAAAGTCATAACACAACATCTTTGTGACCCATTTTTGCTGCTCTTCTGAAGATAGTCTTTGTTCCAAAAAGTGTTTAAGACTATCATGATCAGTTTTTACCTTGAAGTGTCTTCCCATTAGGTAAGTTCGCCATTTCTTTAGTGCATGCAGTATTGCTAACATTTCCTTCTCATAAATATGTTTTTGTAAATACTTTCCTTTGATTGGACGACTTTCAAAAGCAATGGGTCTTCCTTCCTGCATCAAAACAACACCAATTCCATTTCCTAAGGCATCACATTCCACAATAAAGGTTTTTGTGAAGTCTGGCGTAGCTAAGACCGGTGCTAGGCACATTGCCTCTTTAAGATGTTCAAAGGCCTTAGTTACTTCATGAGCCCATGAAAATGCATCTTTCTTCAATAATGTTGTTAGAGGTGCTGCTATTCTCCCATAATTCTTAACAAACTTGCGATAATACCCTGTTAACCCGAGAAATCCTCGCAGCTGCTTTATGGTTGTAGGGACTTTCCATTCCTTAATGGCTTTAATTTTGTTAGGGTCTACTTTAACACCCTCGTGAGATACAATATGACCCAGATATTCCACCTCTTGTACTCCAAAGAAACATTTGGATTCTTTTGCATATAATTGTTTCTCCTACAACAGTTTGAGCACCCTGTCAACATGTTCAACATGATCCTTCCAAGACCTGCTATAGATTAGTATATCATCAAAAAATACCAGCACAAATTTTCTAAGGAAGGGTTTGAAAATGGAATTCATCAACCCTTGAAATGTAGAAGGTGCATTGGTAAGGCTAAAAGGCATGACCAAAAATTCATAATGACCCTCATGAGTTCGAAATGCTGTTTTTGGAATATCTTCAGTCTTCATTCTAATTTGATGATATCCTGAATGAAGATCCAACTTGGTAAAACAAATTTCTCCATGTAATTCATCCAATAATTCATCAATCACAGGAATGGGAAACTTATCTTTAATGGTGAGCCTATTGAGCTCCCTATAATCCGGACACATTCGCCATGATCCATCCTTCTTGTGTACCAATACGACAGAAGCAGAAAAATAACTATGACAAGGTTGAATTATACCCGCCTCTAACATTTCTGCAATCATACGTTCAATTTCACTCTTTTGGACGTAAGGATATCTATAAGGCCTGATGTTTGGAGGAGCACTTCCTGGAACCAAATGAATAGCATGATCATGATCACGAATAGGTGGGAGTCCTTTGGGAGTTTCAAACACCTTGGAATGATTGTCCAAGACTTGTTGGAGATCTACAGAAATATATGATTTTGATGTTGGAACTTCTAGTGAGCATAATTGTGCAATTACGCCTCGTTGTTCTTTCTTTAGAATCTTTGTCATGAAATTAGAGCTTATTATCCTTCCTGGCTTCCCTGCAATACCTCGTAATTCGACTTCCTTTCCTTCTGAAAAAAATTTCAAGAAAAGTTCTTGAAAATTAAAAGCTACCGTCCCCAAAGATTGTAACCATTGTACTCCTACTACAACATCAGCACCTCCCATAGGAATGGAAAGCATTGGACTATTCAATACATATTCCCCCATGGTTAGCTTGATATTATGGCATTTTCCAGAGCAATTTATAGTTCCTCCATTTGCAACCATCACTTGACATTCTGGTGCTAGGTATAGGAAATAATTTAATTCCTTGGCTACCTTACAATGAATAAAATTATGGGTGCTACCTGAATCAATCAACACTATTACCTTTTTCTTCTTGATCTGTCCTGCTATCTTGAGAGTTTGAGGAGTGGTAATTCCTGCCAGTGCATTACATGATATGGTCGGATTCATTTCTTCCTCTTTTAGGGCCGGTTCCTGGTGTATATCCTCTTCTTGTTCATTTTCTTCTTCTTCTTCACAATCTATGTAAAATAATTTCTTTTCAGCACACTTATGACCTTTAGTGTATTTGCTATCACAACTGTAGCAAAGCCCTTTTGCTCTTTTTTCTTCCAATTTTGTGGTGTCAACCTTGTAGGTTGTGGAAATCTAGGCGTAGCAACACTTCCTTCTTTATAGAATTGAGTGGTAGGCTTCCTTGTCGCCATAATTTTACATTCAACTTTTCTTGCCAACCCGAATGCCTTCTCCAATGAATCAGGTTCCAAAACGCGAACTTCATGTTGGATGTTATCCTTTAAAGTGCCTATGAAGAGATCAATCCTGTGTTCCTCTGGAATATCAGTTACCCTTATATTCAATTTTTGGAAGTCCTCAATGTGTTACCCCACTAAACCCTTTTGTTTGAGATTTATCAATTGGCTAAAGAAGGTGTTTCTCTTTGTATCCTCATAATGTGCTATCATTTCCTCTGTAAAAATTGACCAAGTGACAATTTTTTTACTAGAGCAAAGCCATCGATACCATACAAATGTATTTTGTTCTAAATGTAAAGTTGCAATGCGTACCTTTTGTGTGTTTTTCACATTATTGAGATCAAAATATTGCTCCATCTGTAGTATCCATGTTACAGGATCCTTTCCATCAAACTTCCTCATATCCACTTTTGGAATATGGTGGTTCTTCCCGCCAACATTAGAGTTTATGAAATCACGATTAACATTTATTTTGTTCTCATCATGAGGTTCTTCTACTATCTTTTCACCATTAGGAAACATTTCTTGTATCAACTTTGTCAAACCTTTGATGTCTGTTTTTAGATCATTCTTCATGTTTTCCATCTTAGCTTCCATGCTAGCTTCCATGCCATCCATCTTTGCTTCCACACCTTTCTTCAAAACTTCCATTTCATTTTTTGTTGCTCTTTGCGAGAGTGAAATTTGTTGCACTTGCTCTTGTAATTTTGATAGATCATGTTGCAATTCTTCATCTTCATGAGTCATAGTAGAGCCTTCTGAAGGATTATGGGTGTTGAATTATTTTTACGAGGCATCTTTTAGAACCCAATACTGATATCTATTCTACAATATGCCCTTGGAATCAATTCAAATTGATTCTTCAAACAAGACTTATGCAATTCGGAAAAAAAATACACACCTTTTTCTTGCTTTTGAGGAGCTCGATATTGAAATTGGATTATCTAGATATTGAAATTGGATTATCTTTGTGATTGCAGCACTTCAATATTTGAATTTTGGTACCAAAGTAGCCCTCTGAATTATCTTTCGAATGCCACAGGTCTGACCTGATTTGGATTCTCCAAGACAAATTTGTGTCCAATCTCCCACAATGACCTAATTCTGGACTAGTTCAGTAGATCGAACTTGTATGACTTTCCACGTGTCACTGTTTCGTCCTTTGTCTCTGAAATTGATATCCAAGAAACTAAAGTCCGTGTGATTGCAACCAATTTTTACGGCACTCCAATTTGATGCCCAGAGAGAGAGTTATTGAACTTTTCCCACGATCACCTCTTTAAGATGAAATTCGGGAGCTTGAAAAAGCACTACCTTCCATAGATCATATCTCCAAAAATATTTGGAACCAAGCTCTGAATTTTTTTGAAAAATTTCCTCAGGATTTCAGCTTCGCACCATACGAATTTTAGATTCTGAACCTTCGTAGAAAAATTTATAGCGAAAATTCCACGATGACCTGTTTAGGAGCCTAAAAAAAGACCTAACTTCCACAGATGATATCTCCGAAGATATTGTGAACCAAGCTCTGAAAATTTTAGAAAATCTTCCTCAGGATTTTGGCTTCACACCCTAAAAATTTCAACTTCTGAAACTTCGTAGAAAAAAAGTTATAGCGAAAATTCCACGATGAACTATTTGGAGCAGCGAAACCCTAGAATCCAAAGCTCTGATACGAAATGTTGTGTAACCAGCTCCAAAAATAGAAGAAAAGAGATATCAACGCCTTAAAAATAAGCCACTTCGAGGGGGAAACCTCCAATACATTACATAAATAAACAAATCTTGGATGATACAATTTACAAAACCTCCTTTCTATATATAGGAGTCCATGTGGCCATAATGTAATCCTAGTGGGCCACAATGTAATCCTAGCCGACCTAACAATAATAATTTAAGGGCACAATAATAACAAAATGGGGGTTACAAGGGTACAATAATAACAATAAAGGGGTTACAATAATAACAATAAGGGACTATACTAGTAATATAGGGACCTAAAAAAATTCTAGTTGTTGAAATGTGACCCAAGATCGGGCCTTCTGTCATCATCATATGGTACTTTTCGTGACTTAAAGATAGGCTGGTAGCAGTACATCGTTCCAGAACTTTTTCCAATGTTTGTAATGCTTTTTCAAAGTCATCTCCATAGGGTGTGAAATCATCCATGTATACTTCTAATCCTTCATTTATCAAGTCTGCAAAAATATTGAGTATGGCTCTTTGGAATGGGGCGGGTGCATTACACAATCCAAAAGGTAATACCCTGTAGGTGAATGTTCCCCACGGAAAGGTAAAGGTGGTCTTATCCTGGTCTTCAGGAGCAATCTAAATTTGGTTGTAGCCACTGAAGCCATCCAGGAAAGAGAGAAATTTCTTCCCTACCAGTGTATCTAGGACATGATCAATAAATGGAAGGGGAAGGTCTTTTTGCATTGCCTTGTTGAGTTCTCTATAGTCAACACATATTCACCATTTCCCATTATTTTTTGGGAACCACAACTAATGGAGAAACCCATTTACTGTCAGATATAGGATAGATAAAATTCACATCTAGCAGTTTTTGAAGCTCTTCTTTAACAATATCTTTTAGGTGAGGATTTAATCTATGTTGAGGTTGTCGAATGGTTTTTGCATCCTTTTCAGTGTAGATATGATGCATGCATAGCTAAGGGTCAATCCCTTTCATATCTAAGTAACCCCAAGCGAAAGCCCCTTTATTTTTCCTAAGGACTTGAATAAGTTTCTGTTGCTGGTCATCACTCATATTACTATTAATGTTCAAGATCTTCCTTGGCTCCATTTCGATAGGTTTGCCATTATAAATAGTGTTTATTGCTATTGTTTGATCATGGATATCTCTCAGGGGATCTTCTTCGATTTCGTTGTCAAGGACTGCTTTAATCATGTGACATTTCAAACTTCATACTATGGTAGGATGATTGATAAAAGTATTAATGACACTGTCTTCATTTTGGTTTTTGAATTCAAGGGCATCTACCATAGTCAATGGTGACCAAATATTTTCTGTTATGTTGCAAGTTGCCTCCTGGTTTTCATGATAGTTAAGCTTAGCTGAGAAGGAGGGTATAAAGCTAATTTTTTCACATCATTCCCCCTGGTTATAGTCATACTGCCTATCCGGCAACTAATATAAGCATCATCAGTCGCTAGCCAAGGCCTTCCTAATATTAAGGGATGTTCATATAGCTGGTTCCTAGGATTAATAATCAAGAAATCCGCTGGGTATTCCCAAGTGTCAACAGAGACCATCACATATTGTAATGTTCCTTCTAGTATAATGATTGAGTGGTGAGCTAGTTCTAGTAAGGTAGTTGTTGGTTCCAAGGCTGTGATACCAAGAATGTCGCAAGTTGTAGTTGTGAGAATATTAATGGCTGCCCCTAAGTCGACTAAAGCATTAGGAAAAGAATGGCCATTTATCTGGACTGTGACAATGGGGTTTCCGGGATCATCATACTTTACATGAGTCTCTTTTCCTAGTAATAAATTAGACAAAGCCCCGACAACATGGACAGTAGGGGTTGTTTTTGTTTTCCTCACACACTTCTTTATACACAACTCTTTGATATTTTTGGCATATATTGGAATGTCTTGGATAGACTGGAGGAGAGGGATTTTTATATAAATATTATTAAGTTCACCCAAAAGATCAAAGTCAAGAGATTCAATCGGGCATGGTATCAACAATCTTTCTAGGAATGGGGGGGAAGTGTTTAGGATTTGTTTAGGATTTTTTTGTCTGAATGTATCTTCCCGTTGTTTTATTTCTTGATCATTTATAGTCAGAGTCTTATTTTTGTGTGGTTCTTCCGGTTGCAAATCTTTATCCTTATCTAGAGTGATTAAGTGTCTAGATCTCAACTTAAGTTCATTACATTCTTTCAACTCATCTTTAGGATCCAGACCCTCAATGGTTTGTATTGACTGGGCTGGTTTGTTATTTGGATTTGGGTTGGGTTGAGCTTGAAGTTGCGGTTGTATATTAGATTGAGGATTTTTCTGCAACGTGTAAGGTGTTGGTAAAGTTGGTTGAGATAGAGGAGTTGTCCCTATAGGCTGGTTCATATATTTTTTGCCAATTTGATTACCATTTCTGATTTTGTGAGGTGGAAGGGGACCATTGGGAGGAATAAGGGTTATTTTGCCAGAATGGTGGTGGATAAGGGAAATTTGGCCAATTATTATTTGGATTTGACTGATTGGGCCATGGTGGCATAAAAAATGCTTGAGGTGACAAAAAAGGTGGTTGATTCTGCCATGCTGCCCCTGAATATTGCTAAGAATTATATTGCGAGGAAGGAAAAAATGAAGATGGATTGGTAGGCATACCTATCTGACATGCTTGCCATTGGTGATTCTGGTTCAACAGATATATTGGTTCCATTTCTTATTCCGCTTGCTTGAAAACTGCTTTCAATCCTGGGAGTGATGGGCAACTTTCCATGGTGTGCTCTTTAGTGCATATGGCACATGTTCGTATCATACGAGGG
This sequence comes from Pinus albicaulis, assembly GCA_034641835.2. Classification (NCBI taxonomy): domain Eukaryota; kingdom Viridiplantae; phylum Streptophyta; class Pinopsida; order Pinales; family Pinaceae; genus Pinus; species Pinus albicaulis. Next base: position 1,416,848,885 of record CM076579.1, on the reverse strand, counting down.
GGAATTATTTATGACTATGCTTATGTCTACAACGAGGGTAGAAAATAGCCAAATTATGTTATGATATATTCTACTTTTTCTTAGCTTGCATGACATCCAATTATGTCGCCATGGTCCCCAGGATATCGGTCTTGAAATCCTACAGCAGATTGTCCATTTTGCTTCGTGTAATGCTTCCTCCTGAGACTTTGTTGTCTCTAGAGCTTGCATCACGTCTGACTGGTTTAAGCCTTGTACTGCCCCTGGAACACTTAATGCACAAATATATAATATTTTTATAGCTTTCTTAATAAATTTCACCTTTACCCATTATGTTTAATGTCTCTACCCATTGGTCTTTCATACCTCTAATTAGCATGGTTTTTAGAACATTATCAGGCATATTTTTGTAAGGAGACCTTTGCAGATTATATTGGAAACGTTCTACATATTCTTCCAGAGTCTCACTAGGCTTGGCTACCATTTGAAAATTTTCATCTTTTAATTCTCTAGTTCGGTAATAATATTGATATCTTTTAAGGAAAGATGTTTTCATTTGGTCCCAATCATTAATGGTGCCTCCACTGAGTCCCATGAACCAACACAGAATTGCTCCCTTCAAACTAGAGGGGAATAGCTTCAGCTTCTGGGGGTCAGTAGTGTAATCATAACACCTACATAAAGAATCAAACTCGAAAAGGAATGCATCGGGATCTTCTGAAGTTATCCCATGAAAGGTAGGAATATTATATAATGGGATAGCCTTCATGGGGGCATTGACGGTTGTGTCAAAAATAGGGTATTGCAATGTAGAAGTTTGAGGTTGATTGTTATTAGCCATTTGGTGAAAAATATGCCAGTATTCTTTAGGGATCTCCAGAGTTGGAGAGTTATTCCTAAGATGTCTATAAGAGGCTAGAATAGTTCTAACAACACTACCTTGATCTGGAATACTAGGTGTCCTCTATTTAGTCACTACTTCAGGAGATCTAGGTTCTGATAATTTAATTTCAAAACTACCTATTTCTCCTTCTCCTTCACGGAGGTTGCAAGAATTTCCTTCTTGTGAGGGGAAAGTTTGTGAATTCTTAGTATCTTGAAAAATCCATTCAATCCCTTTATTCTTACTATGAATCTCAGTGTTAGCTACAGATGGTGGTCCTGCATCTTGAAGGAATTCAATAGGACGTCTGGCATCAACAATTCGGGGTCCTACAGATGACTGAGACTCAATTTTTCTTAAGATTTTGTCGATAAAAGTTGATCGTCCAAGGGTCACCGGTCCCTTAGGGTTTTCATTTTAGAGGGATGAATTTTATCTTTTTCAGGTCTCTCCCTCTTAGTCATTCATGCAGAAATACAAACATTCATCCCTACCTTAAATTCTCATTTAATTTTGCTAGAAAGCAGGCAAATGAGCGAGCATTTTACTTGTTCTTTACGCAGGTTCTTACCTTCCATTTTTAATACCCAGTTCTCCCTCAGTAGAAAAAAACATCAATCATACATTACTCAGAGCAGCAACACAGTCCCTGACAACGGTGCCAAAATGTTGGGTGCTAAAAGGTGTCTTCAAAAACTCCTAATTGCCTCACATTAATTATCAACCAGGGTAAATCCTTTTATCTCAAGTGTGTGCATAGTATGTGCAAGCTTATTCATAAAAGGAGTAATGCTAAAGCCAATTGTTGAATATAGATGCAATCATAAATCTGAAGCTTTAAAGAAAGTAATTCGTCTATGCATTATAATCCAAAAATGTGATTCATTCTTTAATTCAAATAATTCAATCAACCAAGAGCACTGAAGCATTAACCAAGCTCTTTCAGCTGGATCTAAACTATCGAACAAAAGGAAAGTAGTGGAAATAACAGTTTATGCTTTAAGTAATTAGAGCCAATTATCTTAACAAACAACTAATAAATCGGAAATGCACACTAATAAATTGGAAACTATGTTATGTTCATTATCAAATGATACATAAATGAAAGATACATGACATAATATATGATACGGTCTGATTTACATTCTCCGCTTTATCCTATGTCATCATATCATCTCCCCATCTTCGTATTATTCTCATTCTTTTATAACTAAAGAAAAGGGAAATGTGACCCCTCAAGATCAGGGGATCTTGAGGGATTCACAACAGAATAATATTTCGAATAGTTGATCATTCTCTCTTATTCATTTCCTAATTTGGTCGTGCCTTCTTTTCTCTCGATTAGATCCTGTTGTTATTTTTTGGGAAAAGTTATTGTTTTATCTGTTATTTTCATCATAAAAGAAATGGGAATTAGTTTGGATGGTTAAACCATATCAAGACTATTTCATTCATTTTTTATCAAAATCCATTCATGATATTACTATATTATAGCACAAAAATAGATGAAGAAGAGGAAAAAGGACAGTATTTGAGAGTAAATACATACCTATTGCAAGGGTCAACACCTTTATAGCCACAGGTTCTCATAGAACCCTTTGAGAGTTGGGATATTGATTTTATAGGTTCCATAAATCCTATGTCCAAAGGTAAGAAGCATATCTTGGTTTATACTGATTATGTTACAAAGTGGGTGGAGGCAAGAGCACTACCTAGAGCAACAGAAAAGGTAGTGGTAGATTTTATTTTCTTTGATATTTTTGTGAGATTTGGAGTACCTAGAGAAATATTTACTGATAAAGGTGGTCATTTTGTGTCTAAGATTATGCAAGGAATTGTGCAGAAATATCAGATTACCCACCGGAAGTCCATCCCTTATCATCCAAAGGCCAATGGGCAGGTGGAATCAACTAACAAGGTTCTGGAGACAATCCTTACCAAAACAGTGCAATTACACAAAAAGGATTGGTCTGAATGACTTCCTAAGGCATTATGGGCTTACAGGATCACATGGAGGAGTAGCAATGGCTTTTCTCCGTATGAATTAATGTATGGAAAATGAGATTTTTTTCCCATTGAATTTCAAATCAGAACTTTCTAGATGGCAGTTGATTTGGGTATAGACCTTGATGAAGCACAACAATAGATAATCTTGCAACTCAATGAACTAGATGAGATCACATAGGATGATTTTCAGCATACTGACTTGATCCAAAAACAAAGGGCTAAATGGCACGATAGATACATCAAAAAGAAGCAATTCAAAGAGGGATACTATGCATTGTTGTATGATTCAAAATTTAAGAACATTAAAGGGAAATAAAACACACATTGGCTAGGCCCCTATGAGATCGAGAAATATTTATACAATGGATATTTTTGGATTAAAGCTATTGATTATGGGAATGTTACCTTCTTGGTGAATGGGCAAAGACTAAAGATAAATTAAAACCCCCAATCAAAGGAGGATTTTGTGGAAGAAAGAGCTGGAGATGGTAAGGGAAGGGATTATTCCTTCCACTATCTCTTCTTGACTTTCCTGTTGATACAATGAGCTTAATCTGTTACACCTCGTTCTCAGTGAACCATGAGAGGATTGTCTATTGGGTATAGGTTTATTCCTTTTTCTGGGCCCAATGGACTAATTACGGAAAAGGAACCCCCTTGGAGTCTTCTTTTTCAATATTTTAGACTCTCTAAAATTGAAATATAGTGAGCATGGACTGCCACTAGGCTTGTTAAAAACAAAAGTCAATAGATCCTTTAGGATCCTCTCAATAAAAAAAATTTCTCAGTTAATATAGGGATTTCTCGTGTTGGAATGATGTGGGATTTCTTAAGGCCCTCCTTCCAAAAATGTTGGCCCATTGACATAAATAACTTATATGGGTGCAGGATTAGAGCCTTGTGATGCCTTGAATCCTGTATGCCCTAATGATAGTCTATCTCGCCAGCAACAATGGAGAAAAATTATGGCTTCTTTACTATTAGATCCTACAGGGGGTTTGACAACAAATCATAATTTCACACCCGATAGGATGCATCATGGTACCTTGGTCCTCACTCTCATTAATGGCAATGGTCCTCACATTGGCTAAAAATTGGCCTCAATGGCTGGTAATCCAATGAGATCATTGCAAATTTGACATAAACACCTTGATTCATGTGCAATTGACTGTACAAAAATGGTGGAGATATTAGTTTCCTACAGAAGGTTTGACAGAAATAGTTTCAATTCTTGCAGAAGGTTCAACAGTTACTTCAATTCTTGCAGAAGGTTTGACAGGCATAGTCTCAATTCCTATAGAAGGTTCGACAAACATAATTTCAATTCCTGCAGAAGGTTTGACAGACACGGTCTCAGAAGGTTTGTCAGACATAGTCTCAATTCCTAAAAAAGGTTCAAAAGACACAGTTTCAATTCCTGTAGAAGGTTTGACAGACACAGTTTCAACTCCTACAGAATGTTCAATAGTTACATTTAAATTCCTACAGAACATTTTACAAGCACAATTCCATTTCTTGTAGCAACATCTTGGTTTCTTGAAAGATAAAAAGTATAGACATAACATTAGTTTAAATCATTTGATATAGTACTGAGAATCATTATTGATCAAAGTCATGATTATGTGATCAAGTGTCTGATGTAATGTTAGTAAGCTATCATTCCAAGGACAAGCAATGTCATCAAGGACTGGACCGTTGGAGGTAAGATCAGTAAGGTACAACTGGTGATAAGATGCTTGAGGTAAGGTATAATGTCGCTTTAATTTTTAAGAATATTTGCATGACTTAGGCTATGGTAACCCTTGTGATCAAACACGACTATAATCCGTTGCAACATTAATCCCACGCCCTGTCATCATGATTCTGACATCACGCTAGTTCCATTTCCAATGTCCATCTTGCAGGTTGGATCATGATGACAACCTGCCTTTCAAAAAGCGTCATGTTTTTCAATCTTTCCCATTTAATCCTTTCTTTGTCAAGAAATACATTGCAAAGGTCTCGGTTTGTATTCCCTTAAAATGTGTGCATTATTTTCTCCCGTCTGCATTCATGTGAGCCGCATTCACTTTGTCCCTTGCTTCCTCGTCCGCTCTTTCCATTTCCTCCTTCACCATGTACAAACCACGACCCCCTGTTTGATTTGAGCCATAGAGCCTCGAGTTGTTGGAAGCTGACCCTCATAGCAAAGTGAGGATGGAAAAAGGATGATGGTTTCCCTTCTTTCAGAATTTGAATGGCCATAACTCCAAAGTGATCAAGTCATTTTCGTTGAACCTAAATGGTGATAAAGTGCAGGTCGGAAATGTTCAATTTAGGTTAACAGAGGACCTGGTGGCATAGGTATGTGGAATTCCACAAGATGGGGAAAGATGGTTTAAGAACTGACGCTTTAACAAGGGAATGTGTGCGTCTTTCCTTCGGAAGGATCATTCAAACCCTCACTGGGACAAGGGGATTCCATAAGAGTTTCTAAGAAGTAAGTATCATCACCTATTGTTCTTCCGGCAGAAGCATATAACATGTGAAGGTTTCTTTGGCCTCACATTTGTATTTCACATCCAGCTTCTCAGACAATTTCGAGATCAACCCCTAAATTTTCCATACTATTTGAAGATGTCTTTGGCCAAAATGTTCACGGTCATGAAAGAAAGATTCACCCATATAGAGGAAAACCTATATCACCACAGGCTGGTGAAAATCATCCTGATGGAGGTCCCACAGAAAAAGAAAAAGACATAGGAGGAATTTTTGGCTGAGAACTATTTTATAGAAGACAGAGACTCTGACTCCTCAAAGCTCAAGGAGGAACAACCAGCAAAGAAGCCAAAGAATAATTCATGGACTCATGGAACATAATTAAAAGAGGATGATGTGGATGACGAAGTAATGGTGACTGGGAAAACCACTGTTAAAGTTTCCCAAAAAAATGGACCTTGTAGCCGCACTAAAAGAGTTACGAGGAGCCAAGATGCTAAGCTGGATATTAAGGACACGATAATGTTGGAAATATTTTCATTGATGGCAAAAGAGAAGACATGAGCAACACCTGGACTATCATTCAAATTAGAAAAGAAGCAGAAGTAGCAGATCTGCAGACAGGAGTAGAATAGGACAACCAGAGGTTTGTTTGTCAAGCTTATGGCCAATTGTAAAATAGGGCCATTGACATGAATATCTGGGCTGCAAAGAGTTAGATTAGGGTTAGGAAATAGAGTTCCTGTAAGCCAACAGTAGTTTTAGAAGGGACAATTGTAAGTGAATCCATGTATATATTTTGAAAGGATTTGTTTCAGCATTTCATGAGTATTATTCGATCTAAATTATGTGTGAATGGGCTTTGAATCTCAATAAGCGATTGTACAAGGATCTGTGTAGCGAAATTTTGTAATTGGGGGTTCAAATATGTTCTGTGTGCCTTTGAAGAAATATAACTTTGAAATGGACCTTCAACATAATGGAATCAAGGCTATAAATATAGTCCTGTTGTAATATCTGCACGCAGGGTAATTTATGAGTGAGGGTTCATATACAGGGATTATATGAAATCCATGAATGCACACATAGTGGAACTAAAATGTTGAAACAGGTATGCGGAAATGCCTTGTAGAAGTGTTAATGAAATAGAGATTTAACATTTGAAGAGGCACGGAACCATAAATCGGGTGGAAGGTTGGAACTTCTAATGCACAGTTTGGGAACAATGGAAGTGAGCATCAGAGTTTAAGTTGCGGGTTGAATATTTGATGGAACAAAGTACAGTGGACGTAGAATTTTTATGTAGAGTTACACTCCAGAGATCGATGGAATTTTAATTAAAATGTTCAGTTAGAATTGGAAACGGAATTAGTGGAACTGTGCGTAAATAACTCATGAAGAGGCAATTCAAAGGGAAGACAATATGAGTCTCGATGGCACAGTTTTAGAAAAGAGATATTGTGAATAAAAGGCGAAGTCAAAGAGTAGGAGTGGAATCGTGAGTTAAAAAAAATATATATATGGTGGGACCATACAATGAACAGGAACTGTGGTTTCAAAACCCAAAACAACTGGTCTCGCGCGACCTCAAGACCGGTAAGTAGAATTGCTCAAAAAAATGCGATTAGGGTCTCTGCTTGACATGTAATGTAGAGGTGGTTTTTAAAAACCACGAATGTCATGTAATTTTTGAAGATTAAACCCCGTGTAGTTAATTTGTGTGATATCCATCGGATGTGTGCCCAAAGTATTGTTGGAGCGCGAGAGCAGCTAGACCGTTGGATGATAAGCAAAGTTGCATAGCCGATAATGCAAAGGAAATTTGTGGGACCCGGTTTTATCGCATGATTTTTGAAGTTCAAAGCATGTGCAAGTTTATTGCGCGATATCCGTCGGATGTTTGGATCAAATGATCCAACGTCATTCGTGTTCGAAGGTGCATGAAGGTTAATGAAAAGGTTTGTTAAGTTGCAGTGGGACCAGCTAATATATCAACATTCAGGTTGATAAACCAAGGTATGTTTGAAAATTTTATGTGTATAAATGTGCCGTGGGACCGGATAAAACATTAAACAAATATTTGAAATGTTGATATGGTTGTGGGTGCTTGGGTTTTATTCAGAATCGGAAGGTTGAATGGTATGAGCGTGTAAAGCAAGAGTTTTATCTTTGGTTTGTTATATGTTACATGGGTCAACATATAATATGAAGAGTTATGATATGCGTTGAATGAGGTTGCAGGCCCAAAAGTCCCTGTTGATATATGCATTAGTGCATTGGTTTAACAAAGTCGAGTTTAATATGAATAAAGATGACAAAATCTATGGGTTCGACTATGTGTTAGTGCTGGAATTAAAACATTATATAATGGTTTAGTTGTAATATTCGAATGTTAATTTGACATATTATAAGATGGGTATTGATTATGGTTTTAACCATAGGTTTGAAGCCGAGAAGTAGAACTTCTGCATAAAGATAAGAAATCTAGGTTGTATTGTAGGGTTTTTGTATGGCCAAAGTGTGATTATTGGATTTTATTCCAAAGACAGAGACTTTAACCTGTGATGGAAAAACGTCAACATTAATTTAAACTACCATATTTGAGAAAAAAAAATGTAGGGGCACATGCACAGAAAGCAGGAGAGTATGCAGAACTGTTACACTAAAGCAATAGAAAATACAAGCACACAGTGAGCCAAGAACTGAAAGGGTTGAATGAGATATATCAGTTGCAAATGTAAATGTAAATGTTTTAATTGATTTTATATTGTTTGTGATTCAAAGGCAACTCTCCATAGGAAAACAAAGCTCCACTGTAAAACTGAAATATGTACATATCACTATATTATTTTGAACAAGATGAAAAATAAATGAGAAGGTGGAAGGAAAAGAGTCATGGCTATTCACTTCGAATTCCCTATGGAATACAAACAGTCATGAGGTGAACTCTATAAATGATATCACATAGATATGCATAGAGAGGTTAGAGAATGGAGAAATGAGGCAGAGAGGGTAAGAAGAAGGAGGAGAAAATAGAGAAGTTGTGAAGATTTAGAGATGATATAAGGCAGATATGAAGGCTGGTGGATAACAGTGAAGAAGGTAAAAAACAGAGCTGATATCCAGGTAAATCAGCATGTGCTTTTTTTTTTTTTGAAAGAGTGAGGAAGTTGGTGCTTCCATATCAAGTTGTAACTTGATAGATGTTAGTTGTAGCTGCCTGAGGTAGGAGCCTCCTGTAGGTTGTAGCCTGCAGAAAATAGATGGTAGTTGGAGCTTCCTTGCAAGTTGTATCTTGCAAAATTGAGGTAGGAGCCTCCTGTAGGTTGTAGCCTGTAGAAAATAGATGGGAGTTGGAGATTCCTTGCAAGTTTTAGCTTTCAGAATTGAGGTAGGAGCCTCCTGTAGGTTGGAGCCTACTGAAAATCAGTGGTGAGAGGGAGTTGGATCTTGCCTTTGCATCACAACAATAATAATATGTGGTTTTCTCCATTATGGGTTTCCACTTATATCTGTTGTCTATATGCATGATGATTATGTGTTGATACTTTGTATTTATTCTGCTTAATACTTGCTGCTCACATATAAAGATTGATGTTACATTGTGTAATAAGTCGATCATGAAATGAAGGTGTAAATAAGTTTAAAGGAAAGTTTTAAAATTCCATGAATGTGTTAAACTGATTCACCCCCCCTCTCAGTTTAACTAACGGTTCAAAAATTGGTATCAGAGCGAGGTTCCTTCCGTATCAGTTTAACAACTGGAAGGAGATCCTAGGTCCCCAGGATGGCTAGTCTAGAAGGATGCTTAACAAATAAAGCCCCTTTTTTCACCAGTGCAAATTATGCCTTCTGGAAAATAAGAATGAGGACATACATAATGTCTCTTGGAATAGAAATTTGGGCTACTGTGGAATTGGGATATGCCCCAAAGGAGTCTGACTCAGAAAAAGATGCCAAACAAGATTTTGTAGCTAATGCAAAAGCCATGAATGCACTCTTAAATGGACTGTGTGAGGAAGAATTTATCAAAGTAATTCACAACAAGGCTGCCAAAGAAATATGGGATACACTAGAAAACATCCATGAGGGAGACAAAAAGGTGAAGATAGCCAAACTTCAACTCTATAGAGCTCAGTTTGAAAATATAAAAATGAATGATGATGAAGACATTTCCAGCTTCTTTTTAAGGGTTGCAGAAATTGTGAATAACATGACAGCTCTAGGAGAAACCATAAAAGAATGTGTAATTGTCCGAAAGATTCTAAGATCTTTACCATCCAGCTTTAACCCCAAGATTTATACCATAGAAGAAACAACTTATTGGGAAAATTTGACCATGAACCAATTACTTGGAAACTTAACAGCCTATGAGATGAGACTGCCACAGAGGAAGTCAAATGTAAGGGAGGCAGCCTTTAAGACAGAGAAGAACAAAGAAGAAAAATAAGATACATGCTCTTGCTCTGATGAAGAAGAGGCCAAATTTGTCAAAAGATTGGAAATAGGCTCAGACAAGTATAAAGGTAAACTTCCATTTAAATGCTTTAACTGTGGAAGAGTTGGACACTATGCATCTAAGTGTCTTTATAAGAAGACAAAGAATCAGACTCAAGAGATAGAGAAAACCATATCAAAGAACTGGCAAAAAGGGAATAGATATAATAGAAAATCATTTTATGCTCAGCAAGACAATAGTGCATTTAAAAGCTCAGATGAATCCTCCAATGAAGAGTGAACCTCTGAATTTGTATTGATGGCCAAGGAAGAGTTTTAAGGATTCCTTCTAGAAGATGAGGAAGAAGGTGAAGTTGATCTTGAGGGGGAGCTAAGAAGTGCCTTGGAGGAAATAGACAGACTTAAACTAAAGTGCAGAAAACAGAAAGACATTCTCCTCAAATATGTAAGAGAAGAACAAAATTCAGAAGACCTCATTCAGTTGAAAGTAGAGCTTGAAGAAGCCAAGAAGGTAGAAGACACTTTACTTAAGAAAATTGAGGATAAAATTCAGAAGCAAGAGAAATTGGAAGAACAAGTAGTATGCTTGAGGATGAAATTAGAAAACACCCAAAGGAAATTGTCAATAAACACTTCTCAAATGACAATCTCTGATAAGTTGAATAAAATACTAGATGATCAAATATTTCCTCTGATAAAAACTCGGATAGGCTATGAAGGAGAAACAAGTAAAGTCAATGAAATAGATAACAAGAATATCATTTTTGTAAAAGCTGTCAAGGATAATGAAGCAAATCATAAGGTTATTGCAGAAGTAGAAGTCTGCAATGAAGTAAACAGAAACATGAAGGAACCTCAAATGACCAAGAACGAAATAAATAAACAGTCAACTGAAAAAGGTTCATATACTGTTGAATATATAAAATTTGGAAGCTATAAAAAGGATATTATCCCCCCTATGAAAAATGTCACTTGTTATGCTTGCCACAAACTGGAACATATTGTTGCATACTGTCATAAAAGGAGAATTGATTCCAAATAGCAAAGGATGCAAAAAGTGAAAAGATTGCCTCAAGAAAACGAATGGAGAAGACAAGCCTTCATCAATTATGCTAATTGTTTTTATGGGTATTCTTTTTCTGTAAGGAGTTCAGCCATAAAGCCAAGGAGTGCAGAACGAATGGAAAAAGATTGATGTATGGAAACTCAAGGAGATGGATGAACAATGGAAAATTCACTCGGGTACATAATTCATTCAGAAACTTAATCAAATGTCGTGACTACCTTCAAGTTGGGCACAAGTGTAACAAATATCCTCTCAAATAATGTGGTCCATCATCTCAGGAAAGGTACCAAACAAAAGGATGCATGCAGTGGAAAAATAAGGTGAATAAATGTGACCTAGCTCTAATAGCTCAAGACCTAAAAAGCCAATGGTATTTAGAGAGTGGATGCTCAAAACATATGACTGGAGATAGAAGAAAGTTTGTAACCTTTGATGAAAATAAATCTGGGAATGTAACATTCGGCAATGATAAAGCAGGGAAAATCAAAGGGAAAGGCTCAGTCAGTCTAGAAAATGGAAGAGGGAAGGCTCAAGATGTACTATTTGTGGATGGGCTGAAAGCCAATATGCTAAGTGTTAGTCAAATATGTGACAAAGGCTGTGAGGTTCTTTTTAGAGCACAAGACTGTGAAGTAAGATCAAGCACCATAGGAAAGACCTTGATCAAAGGTGTTAGAACAGAAAGTAATGTTTACATAGTGAAAGAAGAGAATGAAGCATGCCACCTTAGCAAACTTGAGGAATCATGGTTATGGCATAGAATATTGGGACACCTAAACTTTGACCACATCATAATTCTAAGAAAGAAGAATGCAGTCAAAGATATGCCAGTCATAAAGAAGCCTTCAAATACCATATGTAAATCTTGTCAACTAGGCAAGTAGACCCGCACATCTTTCAAGACCAAAGAGAAAATATCTATAGTAGACCACTTCAGCTTGTTCACATGGACCTGTGTGGACCTTCAAGAACTAAACCACCTAGTGGAGAATATTATTTCATGTTGATAATAGATGATTTTTCCAGAATGACGTGGGTAGCATTTCTCAAATATAAATCCGAAGCACTTGAGAAATTCAGGATATTTAAGGCAATGGCAGAAAATCAAACAAGATGCAAGCTAAATTGCATCAAATCAAACAGAGGAGGTGAATTCACAGACTATGATTTTGCAGACCTATGCAATGAGCATGGGATAAAACAATAGTTCACAATTGCAGGTACACCTCAACAGAATGGAGTGACAGAGAGACAAAACAGGTCAGTACAACAAATTTCCAAAGAAATGATGCAAGAAAGTAACATTCCCCAAACCTTCCGGGCAGAAGCAGTACACACAATTGTTCACATTCTTAACAAAGCTCATTTAAGACCAAATTGTGACAAGACTCCTTATGAACTATGACATGGTAAACCAGCATCAATCAAGCACTTTAGAGTCTTTGGAAGCAAGTTTTTCATAAAAAATAATGATGAAAACCTGGGAAATTTTGATGCAAGAGCTGATGAAGGAATATTTTTAAGATATGCATCCAAGAGTAAGAGTTACAGGTGCTACAAAAAATCACTACACAGAATTGTGGAAAGAATTGATGTAATATTTGATGAAGATCTACCAAACATAACAAGAAGTACAAGATGTAGCAATCCTTCAAAAGATCATGAAGAAGAGAACCAAGAAAATGATAAACTGAGCAAGAAAACAAAAGATATTGAATTAAACTCAAAAGGTCCCTCAAGACACACTCAAAAGAATCATCCAGAAGATCAAATCATTCGGGAAAAAAGTGTGGGAGTCTAGACTAGAAGACAACTAGCTGAACAGAAAGAAGAAGTATACCTAGCCATGCTATCTCAAATAGAGCCAAAGAAGTTCGAATAAGCCAACAAAGACAAAAATTGGGTAAATGCTATGAATGAGGAACTGGACAAAATTGAGAAGAACAATACCTAGGAATTAATTCCAAGACCCACTCGGAAAAATTTCATTGGCACAAAATGGATATTCAAGAATAAGGTGAATGAAAAGGTGCAGGTAATCAGAAATAAATCCAAACTTGTATGCAAGGGATATTCACAAATTCAAGGTCTTGATTATGATGAAACCTTTGCCTCTGTAGCCAGAATGGAAGCAATCAGAATGTTTTTGGCCTTTGCATGTTATCATGATTTCAAGGTGTATCAAATGGAGGTGAAGTCTGCCTTCCTGAATGGAGATCTAGAGGAAGAAGTCTACATGGAACAACCTGAAGGATTCTCATTAATAGATAAACATGACTATGTGTGCAGATTAAAGAAAGCCTTATATGGTCTGAAACAAGCTCCTCGTGCATGGTATTCAAGGCTGGACAAATAATTTCAAAAACAAGGTTTTAAGAAAGGAGGAGTAGACAACAATCTGTACATAAAGGCTATTGAAAATGAACTCCTAATTGTAGTAGTATATGTAGATGACATCATGTTTGGTAGCAACAAAGAGAAGTTAACAAAATAATTTGCTAAAGAAATGAAATCAGAATTTGAGATGTCTATGATTGGAGAGCTCACCTTCTATTTAGGACTTCAAATTCAACAAAAGAACATAGGAATATTCATCTCACAAGAAAAATAATTAAGATAGATGTTGAAAATGTTCCAAATGGAAGACTGCAAACCTGTGTCAACTCCCATGATCACTGGATGCAATCTATGTGCTAATGATGGATCTGCAGATATACATCAAAGACTTTACAGATCCATGGTAGGAAGTCTTTTGTACCTAACTGCCTCTAGACCAGACATTGTGTTGGCAGTAGGACTTGTGGCAAGATATCAAGTAGCACCAAAACAAAATAACCTACTAGCAATCAAGAGAATATTCAGATATCTACAAGGAACTACACATTATGGGCTATGGTATCCAAAAAGAAAAATCTTCACTTTGATAGCATATACATATGCATATTGGGCCAGCTGCATGGATGACAAGAAAAGAACAAGTGGAGGTGCATTTTATTTGGGAAAAAGTCTGGTGTCATGGCTAAGCAATAAGAAAACTTCCATCTCTTTATCTACAATAGAAGCGGAATACATAGAAGCAGCAGCATGTTGCACACAAGTAATATGGTTGAAACAAACTCTCAAATACATGAAAGTAAGCATGGATGATCCCATTTCAATAAAATGTGACAACACAAGTGTAATAAGTATATCAAAAAATCTTGTTTTTCATTCAAAAACAAAGCACATCCCAATTAAGTACCATTTCCTCAGAGAACAAGTAGCACAGAAAGTAGTGAAGTTGGAATATGTACCTACAAAGGAACAAACAACAGACATATTCACAAAACCTCTTGCTAAAGAACCATTCGAATAACTAAGATACAAACTAGGGGTAGTGTCTACAAATGTTACTCTCTGACATGAAAAGAAAGCATCATTCCAGGGGGAGATCAGTCAACAAATATTGTCACGAAAGAGCCAAAGCTAGTAAGCAGTGCATGGAACAGGTCCTCAAGATTAGATTTTTATGGACAAGGTTTGGAAACCACACTAGGAAATGTGCAACCCTTTGCCATTGATGTCAAAGGGGGAGGAAAAGCAAGCAATAGAAGAAAGGGTCTTCTAAAATGCAAGCAGAGGAAGTGTATTTCCATCAATTCCAAAGGGGGAGACTGTTGGAAATATTGTCATTGATGGCAAAGGAGAAGACATGAGCAACACCTGGACTATCATTCAAAGGAGAAAAGAAGCAGAAGTAGCAGATCTGCAAACAGGAGTAGAATAGGACAACTAGAGGTTTGTTTGTCAAGCCTCTAGCCGATTGTAAAACATGGCCATTGACATGAATATCTGGGCTGCAGAGAGTTAGAGTAGGGTTAGGAAACAGAGTTCTTGTAAACCTACAAAAGTTGTAGAAGGGCCAATTGTAAGTGACTCCATGTATATATTTTGGAAGGATTTGTTTCACATTTCATGAGTATTATTCAATCTAAATTCTGTGTGAATGGGCTTTGAATCTCAATAAGAAATTGTATAAGGATCTGTGTGGCGAAACTATGTAATTGGGGGTTCAAATGTGTTCTGTGTGCCTTTGAAGAAATATAAATTTGAAATCGATGTTCAATATAATGGAATCAAGGCCATAAATATAGTCCTATTGTAATATCTGCACGCAGGGTAATTTATGATCGAGGATTCACATACAGGGATTATATGAAATCCGTGAATGCACACACAACAGAACTAAAATGTTGAAATAGGTATACGAAAATTCCTTTTAGAAGTGTTAATGAATCAGAGATTTAACATCTGAAGAGGTGTATCGTAGCAGAAGTAGAAGTGGAACCATAAATCGGGTGGAAGGTTGGAACTTATAAAGCATAGTTTGGGAACAGTGGAAGTGAACATCAGAGTTTAAGTTGTAGGTTGAATATTTGATGGAACAAAGTACAGTGGACGTAGAATTGTTATGTAGAGTTACACTCCAAAGCTCGATGGATTTTTCATTCTAATGTTTAGTTATAATTGGAATTGACATTAGTGGAACTGTGCATAAATAACTCATGAAGAGGCAATGCAAAGGGAAGGCTATATGAGTCTCGATGGCACGGTTTTAGAAAAGAGATACCATGAATAAAAGGAAAAGTCAAAGTGTAGGAGTGGAACCGTGAGTTAAAAAATATATATATATGGTGGGACCATACGATGAATAGGAACGGTGGTTTCAAAACCCAAAACAACTGGTCTCGCACGACCTCAAGACCAGTAAGTAGAATTGTTCAAAAAAACGCGATTAGGGTCTTTGCTTGACACGTAAAGTAGAGGTGGTCCAGTGCAGTTAAATTGCGCGATATCCATCGAATGTGCGGCCAAAGTATTATTGGAGCGTGAGAGCAGCTAGACCGTTGAATGATAAGCAAAGTTGCATAGTCAATAATACAAAGGAAAGTTGTGGGACCCAGTTTTATCGCGCGATTTTTAAAGTTCAAAGCATGTGCAAGTTTATTGCACGATATCTGTTGGATGTTTGGATCAAATGATCCAATGTCATTCACGTTGGAAGGTGCATGAAGGTTAACGAAAAGGTTTGTTAAGTTGCTGTGGGACCGGCTAATATATCAGCATTCGGGTTGACAAACCAAGGTATGTTTGCAAATTTTATGTGTATAAATGTGTTGTGGGACTGGACCAAACATTAAAAAAATATTTGAAATGTTAATATGGTTGCGGGTGCTTGGGTTTTATTCAGAATCGGAAGGTTGAATGGTATGAGCGTGTAAAGCAAGAGTTTTATCTTTGGTTTGTTATATGTTACATGGGTCAACATATAATATGAAGAGTTATGATATGCGTTGAATGAGGTTATGGGCCCAAAAGTCCCTATTGATATATGCATTAGTGCGTTGGTTTAACAAAGTCGAGTTTAACACGAATAAAGATGACAAAAGCTGTGGGTCCGAATATGTGTTAGTGCTGGAATTAAAACATTATATAATGGTTGTAGAAATTTGCTGAATAATGATAATTATCCACCGAGATTATCCTAATCACATATCAATTCGAATTCATATGCAACACATAATCTCTTCCACTCAGATCATCACATATGCGGAAATAAAACAAGCGATAGCACATCAATTCATCACACACATTAGCACAGTATGTATGGGGAAAGCTTATAGCTGAAAATCCTGCAGCTATTGTGTATATTGTAATGGAGAAAACATGTAACAAACTCAGTACAATACTCCTCACAAGTACTCAGTACTATCTCATGAAGTTACACACAAACTAGCTTGGTTTTGAACAAGTCACAGGTTCAAAACACATCCACTAATTGCCTGCCTATATTGCGCAATCAAGGCTGGTCTAATGAGAGATCCAAGGTTCGAATCTCCTTGGCTTGACAGCGCAATCATCATGGGCAATTGCCTCCAAGTGTGGTACAAATCTCATGCACAACTGATGTCACAACTAATAGCTATCTCAACCCTTTCATCTACCTCTTTCACTGGTCTCCACTGAACTGTCCATGCACTGTAGTGAACTGATGTGTTCTTGAGTTGAATAATGAGTTACTAATTAGTGAATTAAATAATATTTAATTCACTCCACTCATTACTAGTTGATTAGCTAGTTAAATTAATCTCAACTAGTTCAACTAAGTTAAACCGAACACAACTCCACCAACTGTCTCATCAACTCCACCAAACTTCTGCCACTGAAGTCCTAATTGAAGTCAACCATGCATGAGCTCACCAAACCCCTAGGAATAGTGTAATTCCTCTGTCAGATGCATGAGCCACTTCTGTAGCTCGAACTGAAGTGCTCCAAGAGAGTAAATTGAAGTTTAGAGTCCAAATATTATTAAGGGTAAATAATATTTGACTTCCTTATTTTTAGGATAGGCAGTCTAAAAATAGACTTCGACCTATAGGTCTAAAAATAGAGGTCCATCTATTTTTACCAACATGACCAATACTCCAAGAATAACATACTGCAACCCTTGGACCATGCTCCATATGTCTAAAAATAAACATAGTCTAAAAATAGACTTTGCGCCAAAATTTGCCTGCGGGCCCACTTAGTGAAGGCGACTTCATTTCACTCAGCTCCATCATCTTGCTGCATTTTCAACACTCCCTCTCAGCAAGATATGGATTATCTGCAACCCCTATCCTGCCTTTGTGGAATTCGAACTTGCTCCTGGTGAGCGCCTTCATCAAGATGTCGGCATCCTGATCCTCCGTGGGAACATATGAAAGCATCATGATTCTCCGCTGAACACAATCTTTGATATGATGGTACTTGATGTCGATGTGTTTGGATCTATCATGAAATATTGGATCAGCCGAGAGTTTAATGCAACTCTGGTTATCACATTAAATCACTGTAGGCTCCAAATGCAACCTGAACAATCCAACGAGGATCTTCCTCATCCAAATAGCCTCGCATGCATCCAAGCTAGCTGCCATGTACTCGGCCTCTGCTGAACTGAGTGCCACGGATCTCTGATTCCTACTGTACCAAGAAACTACTGAAAACTCCTCCAGATGTGCTCTTCCGGTCCGTTGGGCTCCCTGCCCAATCTGCATCAGTGAAGCCAGAAAGCTTCGCTCCATCCTCCTGTCTGTACCATAGACCATATCCCGATGTGCCACTAATATAACGCAATACATGCTTGCCTGCCTTCCAAAAGAGCTTGGTAGGCTTAACCATAGCTTGCGAAAGCTGGTTAACAACATAGCATATATCAGGTCATGTATTGACCAGATACATAAGTGACCCCACCAACTGTCGATAGACAGTGGCATCCACTACCTCCGCTGAAGTAGCATCCTCCTTCCTCCAACCACCAGGAAGAGGAGTGTCAAGAGGCTTGCAGCCATGCATGTTGAACCTCTCCAGAATCTCCCAGGCATACTTTCCCTGAGAAACAAATAGTCTTCCACTGCGCTGCCAAATCTCCAATCCCAGGAAATAATGAAGGATGCCCAAGCCCTTCATCTCAAACTCTCGTGCAAGATCCTCCTTGCATGAAAGTATCAACCGCTCATCACTCGTCAAAATCAGATCATCTACATACAGTACGATGATCAACAGCTTCCCCTCCACCACAATCTGGTACAGGTTAGGATCCGCCTCACTCTTGGAGAATCCAAGCCTGGTGAAATAGCTGTCTATGCGAGTGTACCAAGCACGAGGTGCTTGCTTCAGCCCGTACAGTGCTCTCTTGAGTCAGCACACATACGACTCACTGCTAAAGATCTCAAAACCTTTAGGCTGCTCTATTTACACCTCCTCCTCAATGACTCCGTTGAGGAACGCAGTCTTCACATCCATCTGATGGATGTGCCATCCCATCTGCGCTGAGAGAGCAAGGATCGTCCGTATGGAAGAGTACCTTGCGACAGGTGCAAAGATCTCCTCATAATCGATCCCCTTGATCTGTGAGAAGCCACGGGCGACAAATCTCGCCTTCTACTTCTCCACACTCCCGTCAGCCGCCTACTTCACTTTGTAGATCCATCGCGAACCCACCACTGATTTCCCCTCCGGTCTTGGGACAATCTCCCATGCACTGTTTCTGACGATTGAATCATATTCTTCGATCATGGCATCTACCCATGTGGGTTCCTCCACAGCTTCCTCAAAAGAGGATGGCTCCATCACGACACATTGACTCACAAGAGCCATGTATCCAATGTACCGATCCGGTGAC
Organism: Pinus albicaulis; assembly: GCA_034641835.2. Lineage (NCBI taxonomy): Eukaryota > Viridiplantae > Streptophyta > Pinopsida > Pinales > Pinaceae > Pinus > Pinus albicaulis. Next base: position 1,416,829,811 of record CM076579.1, on the reverse strand, counting down.
TGCCTCTGTCTGCGCTGTGCTGTAGGTGGTCCTACAACCTTCTCTGCATCTCGAGCCAGTCGCTCAGCTTCTGTAGTGCGCATGCGCCCTCTGATGGTTGGCGCTACATGGGTGGTTTCTTCCACCTCCTGAAATTCCTCTTGTGGCTGATCCACATCCGGAAGCTCCTCCTTAGGAACTAACAGCTCCTCATCTGCATGCAAGTGTAGCTCCCTCTCAAGCGAACACCGCATGGCTTTCTCCTCCTGAAATTTTATATCCCGTCGCACAACAGTCTTTCGACTGTCTGAAAAATACACCCGATAGTTGTGAGGTGTATCAGTGTACCCCACAAATATTCCAACCTCAGCAGTTGGATCCAGCTTCCTTCTCGCATCCTTCGTCACATGCATGTAGACAGGAGAACCAAAAATCTGCAAATGGGAAATATCAGGCCTCTTGCCAAAATAAGCCTCCTCCGGTGTACTCATGCCAAGAACCTTGTGAGGACAACGGTTCTGCACATACACTGTTGTATTGCATGCCTCAGCCCACAAGTGAAGGGGTAGGCCCTGATCATGCAACATCGCCCGTGCGGCACCCACGATCGTTCTGTTCTTCCGCTCAGCCACCCCGTTCTGCTGTGGGTTATGGGGTGCGATGAGCTCTCTCCGAATCCCTTCTGCGCTGCAGAACTACTTGAATTCAGCCGAGATGAATTCACCACCGTTATCACTCCTTAGAGCAATCACCTTCTTCCCCGACTCCTTCTCGACCAGTGCTTTAAACTCACAGAACTTCACGAATGTATCGCTCTTCTTCTGCATGAAGAAGATCCAGCACTTTCGAGAGAAATCATCAACAAAGATCACATAATACTTGTGCTTTGCTGTCAAAGCAACTGAGAAAGGACCACACACGTCTGTGTGAACTCTCTCAAGGATCGTCATGGCGCGACTATCCTTCTCGTGAAAGGTGGCTTTCACATACTTCCCTAAAGTACACCCCTTGCATTGATCTGACTGCGCAAGAGTGCCCTTAGGAAGCCCAGTAGAAATCTACTGCAGGATCTTCAAAGCTCCATGGTGAAGGTGGCCCAATCTCCTGTGCCACAGTTCGCCCTCATCATCCCGACTCACCACTTCTCCCGCCTTGCATGCCATTGCTGCGAAGCCATCTACTTGCAACTGATAAAGGTTCTTGGTTCGAACCCCTATCTTCCGGGTCTCTCCAGTAGTCTTACTGTGCAGGAAGGCTTTTCCTTCGCTGAAGACCACATCATACCCCTTATCCTCCAACATCGCCACAGAGATCAAGTTCTTCTTCAATCCCGGTACATGCATGACATCCTTCAGTACAAAGGGTTTACCAGACTCCCTCTGAAAGGATATGGTACCGATACCAGTCGCACTGTATCTACCATCATCGCCCATCTCGATGTGCACACCCAAATCTTTGTCCTCCAGATCTGAGAACAAATCCCGATCTCCCATCATATGAAATGACGCACCGCTGTCCAAGAACCACACCGATCCCATCACACTTGAAACCAAGCATGCGATCAGTGAAAATTCAAGCTCGAACTGCGAAGCCAAAGCCTCTCCATCTGCAGATCTTCCCGCTTGCTTATTTTTCTTCTTCTTCGGACAATTGGTAGCATAATGTCCATGATCATGGCAGTGAAAACACTTCACTTTCGCCATATCCTGCTTCTTGACCTTTACACCAGAATGAGAAGTTTTCTTACCCTTCCCCTTCTTTGCTTTGGCATCCAAAGTGAAATTTTCTTCATCAGCTCCCTTTGATGAAGATCCGTCCCTGGTAGTCCTCCTTATCTCCTCCTGCATGAGATCCGCCCAAAGGCTCTCCCACCCCGGCAACTTCTCCAGACCATTGACACTATATTGATATGAATGCCAAGCCTTCGGAAGACCAAGGAGAGCTAGGTCCACCATGTCCTCATCTTCGACGGTCACCCCCACACTTCCCAGCTCATCTCTGCATTGAGTGAACTTCGTGAGGTATTTGGAGATACTGTCGCCTTTCTCCATCTTGATGTTTCTGAGCTTATCTTTGAGCACCAGCTTCCTTTGGTCGCTCTTACTCTGGAATAGATCTGTCAAATATTTCCACATTAAATATGGAGAAGCCTTTCCATGCAGGCTGGATACAATATGATCCTTGACGCCCTCCAACAAGATCCTTCGACATTTCACCATCTTCTTTTTCCATGCTTCGACTTCAGCAAGATCAATGGGATTTTGGAAATCTGTATCTATGAACTCCTTCAGTCCATTATCTTCTAATACTACCTCCATGCGATCCTTCCATGCAACATAATTCAAACTTCCTTCAAGAGCATATTCGAGTCGCAAACCGTTGAAAGACATTTTCAACTCCGACACCAAGAAAACAAAACTGCCGCAAAATTCGAATTCCAACTCAAAGCTCAACCGCTCTTGATCTGTGAGAACAAATTATTTCTAGCACAAAGATCGACTTCAGGGGAATTTACTGGATATATCACCTTTCAAAGGAAAGGATGGATCTAGAGGCTACCTGGCCCGCATGCAGAATATGTCTACCGAAATAAGTTTGTAATCACTGTGATGATCAATCTCTGCTTCAATAGCTCCGATACCATGTAGAAATTTGATTAATAATGATAATTATCCACCGAGATTATCCTGATCACATATCAATTCAAATTCATATGCAACACAATCTCTTCCACTCAGATCATCACATATGCGGAAATAAAACAAGCGATAGCACATCAATTTATCACACACATTAACACAGTATGTATGGGGAAATATTATAGCTGAAAACCCTGCAGCTATTGTGTATATTATAATGGAGAAAACATGTAACAAACTCAGCACAATATTCCTCACAAGTACTCAGTACTATCTCATGAAGTTACACACAAACTAGCTTGGTTTTGAACAAGTCACAAGTTCAAAACACATCCACTAATTGCCTGCCTCTATTGCGCAATCAAGGTTGGTCTAATGAGAGATCCAAGGTTTGAATATACTTGGCTTGAAAGTGCAATCATCATGGACAATCGCCTCCAAGTGTGGTGCAAATCTCATGCACAACTGATGTCACAACTGATAGCTATCTCAACCCTTTCATCTACCTCTTTCATTGGTCTCCACTGAACTGTCCATGCACTGTAGTGAACTGATGTGTTCTTGAGTTGAATAATGAGTTAATAATTAGTGAATTAAATAATATTTAATTCAGTCCACTCATTACTAGTTGATTAGCTAGTTAAACTAATCACAACTAGTTCAACTAAGTTAAACCGAACACAACTCCACCAACTGTCTCATCAACTCCACCAAACTTCTGCCACTGAAGTCCTAATTGAAGTCAACCATGCATGAGCTCACCAAACCCCTAGGAATAGTGTAATTCCTCTGTCAGATGCATGATCCACTTCTGTAGCTCGAACTAAAGTGCTCCAAGAGAGTAAACTAAAGTTTAGAGTCCAAATATTATTAAGGGTAAATAATATTTGACTTCCCTATTTTAGGATAGGCAGTCTAAAAATAGACTTCGACCTATAGGTCTAAAAATAGAGGTCCATCTATTTTTACCAACATGACCAATACTCCAAGAATAACATACTGCAACCCTTGGACCATGCTCCATATGTCTAAAAATAAACATAGTCTAAAAATAGACTTTGCGCCAAAATTTGCCTGCGGGCCCACTTAGTGAAGGCGACTTCATTTCACTAAGCTCCATCATCTTGCTGTATTTTCAACAATGGTTTAGTTGTAATATTCGAATGTTAATACGAAATATTATAAGATGGGTATTGATTATGGTTTTAACCATAGGTTTGAAGCCGAGAAGTATAACTTCCACATAAAGATAAGAAAACTAGGTTGTATTGCAGGGTTTCTGTATTTCTGAATTGTGATTATTGGATTTTATTACAAAGACAAATACTTTAACCTGTGATGGAAAAACTTCAGCATTAATTTAAACTACCAGATTTGAGAAAAAAAAGGGTAGGGGCACATGCACAGAAAGCAGGAGAGTATGCAAAACTATTACACTACAGCAGCAGAAAAGACAAGCACATAGTGAGCCAAGAACTAAAAGGGTTGAATGAGATATATAAGTTGCAAATGTAAATGTAAATTTTTTAATTGATTTTATATTGTTTGTGATGCAAAGGCAAGTCTCCATAGGCAAACAAAACTCCACTGTAAAATTAAAATATGTACATATCACTATATTATTTTGAACGAGATGAAAATCAAATGAGAAGGTGCAAGGCAAAGAGTCATGGCTATTCTCTTCGAATTCCCTGTGGAATACAAACAGTCATGAGGTGAACTCTATAAATGATATCACATAGATATGCATAGAGAGGTTAGAGAATGGAGAAATGAGGCAGAGAGGGTAAGAAGAAGGAGGAGTAGATAGAGAAGTTGTGAAGATTCATAGATGATATAAGGCAGATATGAAGGCAGGTGGATAGCAGTGAAGAAGGTACATAACAGAGCTGATATCCAGGTAAATCAGCATGTGTTTTTTTTTTTTTTTTGAAAGAGTCAGGAAGTTGGTGCTTCCATATCAAGTTTTAGCTTGATAGATGTCAGTTGTAGCTGGTTGAGGTAGGAGCCTCCTGTAGGTTGTAGCCTGCAGAAAATATATGGGAGTTGGAGATTCCTTGCAAGTTGTAGCTTGCAAAATTAGGGTAGGAGGCTCCTGTAGGTTGTAGCCTGCAGAAAATAGATGGGATTTGGATCTTCATTGCAAGTTGTAGCTTGCAAAATTGAGGTAGGAGCCTCTTGTAGGTTGGAGCCTACATAAAATCAGTGGTGAGAGGGAGTTGGAGCTTGCCTTTGCATCACAACAATAATAAGATGTGGTTTTCTCCCTTATGGGATTCCACTTATATATGTTTTCTATATGCATGATGATTATTTTTTTATCCTATATATTTATTCTGCTTAATACTTGCTACTCACATATTAATATTGTTGTTACATTATGTAATAATTTTATCATGAAATGAAGGTGTAAATAAGTTTAAAGGAAAGTTTTAAAAGTCTATGAATGTGTTAAACTGAGAGGGGGGAATGTGTTAAACTGATTCACCCCCCCTCTCAGTTTAACTAAGGGTTCAACAATTGGTATCAGAGCCAGGTTCCTTCTGTATCAGTTTAACAATTGGAAGGAGATCCTAGGTCCCCAGGATGGCTAGTCTAGAAGGATGCTCAACAAATAAAGCCCCTTTGTTCACCGGTGCAAATTATGCCTTTTCGAAAATAAGAATGAGGATGTACATAATGTCTCTAAGAATAGAAGTTTGGGCTACTTTGGAATTGGGATATGCCCCAAAGGAGTCTGATTCAGAGAAAGATGCCAAACAAGATTTTGTAGCTAATGCAAAAGCCATGAATGCACTCTTAAATGGACTATGTGAGGTAGAATTTATCAAAGTAATGCACAACAAGACTACCAAAGAAATATGGGATACACTATAAAACATCCATGAGGGAGACAAAAAGGTGAATATAGCCAAACTTCAACTCTATAGAGCTCAGTTTGAAAATATAAAAATGAATGATGATGAAGATCTTTTCAACTTCTTTTTAAGGGTTGTAGAAATTGTGAATAACATGACAGCTTTAGGAGAAACCATAAAAGAATGTGTAATTGTCCAAAAGATTCTAAGATCTTTACCATCCAACTTTAACCCCAAGGTTTCTGCCATAGAAGAAACAGCTAATTGGGAAACTTTGACCATGAACAAATTACTTGGAAACTTAACAGCCTATGAGATGAGACTACCACAGAGGAATTCAAATGTGAGGGAGGCAACCTTTAATACAGAGAAGAAAAAATAAGATACATGCTTCTGCTTTGATGAAGAAGAGGCCAAATTTGTCAGAAGATTGGAAAGAGCCTCAGGCAAGTATAAAGGTAAAATTCCATTTAAATTCTTTAACTGTGGAAGAGTTGGGCACTATGCATCTAAGTGTCCTTATAAAAAGACAAAGAATCAGACTCAAGAGATAGAGAAAACCATATCAAAGAACTGGCAGAAAGGGAATAGATACAATAGAAAATCATTTTATTCTCAGCAAGACAGCAATGCATCTAAAAGCTCAGATGAATCCTCCAATGAAGAGGGAACCTCTGAATTTTTATTGATGGCCAAGGAAGAGTTTGAAGGATTCCTTCTAGAAGATGAGGAAGAAGGTGAAGTTGATCTTGAGGGGGAGCTACGTAGTGCCCTGGAGGAAATAGACAGACTTAAAATAAAGTGCAAAAAACAGAAAGACATTCTCCTCAAATATGTAAGAGAAGAAAAAAATTCAGAAGACCTCATTCAGTTGAAAGTAGAGCTTGAAGAAGCCAAGAAGGTAGAAGACACTTTACTTAAGAAAATTTAGGATAAAATTCAGAAGCAAGAGAAACTGGAGGAAGAAGTAGTATGCTTGAGGATGAAATTAGAAAACACGCAAAGGAAATTTTCAATAAACACTTCTCAAATGACAAGCTCTGATAAGTTGAATAAAATACTAGATGCTCAAAGATCTCCTCTGATAAAAACTAGGATAGGTTGTGAAGGAGAAACAAGTAAAGTCAAAGAAACAGATAACAGGAATATCATTTTTGTAAAAGTTGTCAAGGATAATGAAGAAGCTCAGAAGGTTCCTACAGAAGTAGAATCCTGCAATGATGTAAACAGAAACATGAAGGAACCTCAAATAACCAAGAATGAAATAAATAAACAGTCAACTAAAAAAGGCTCATATACTCCTGAATATATATAATTTGGAAGCTATCAAAGGAGATTCTTCCCCCCTATGAAAAATGTCACTTGTTATGCCTGCCACAAACTAGAACATATTGTTGCATACTGTCATAAGAAGAGAATCATTTCCAACCAGAAAAGGATGAAAAAAGTTAAAAGACTACCTCAAGCAAACAAATGGAGAATACAACCCTTCATCAGGTACGCTAATTGTTTTTATGGGTATTGTTTTTCCTATAAGGAGTTCAGCCATAAAGCCAAGGAGTTCAGAATGAATGGAAAAATATTGATGTATGGAAACTCAAGGAGATGGTTGAACAATGGAAAATTCATTCATGTACATAATTCATTCAGAAACTTAATCAAATGCTATGACTGCCTTCAAGTTGGGCACAATTGTAACAAATTTCCTCTCAAAGAATGTGGTCCATCATCTCAGGAAAGGTACCAAACAAAAGGATGCATGCAGTGGAAAAAGAAGGTGAATAAATTTGATCTAGCTCTAATAGCTCAAGACCTGAAAATCCAATGGTATTTAGAGAGTGGATGCTCAAAACATATGACTGGAGATAGAAGCAATTTTGTAACCTTGGATGAAAAAAAATCTGGGAATGTAACATTCGGGAATGATAAAGTAGGGAAAATCAAAGGGAAAGGCTCAGTCAGTCTGGAAAATGGAAGAGGAAAGGCTCAAGATGTACTATTTGTGGATGGGCTAAAAGCCAATCTTATAAGTGTCAGTCAAATATGTGACAAAGGTTGTGAGGTTCTTTTTAGAGCACAAGACTGTGAAGTAAGATCAATCACCATAGGAAAGACCTTGATCAAAGGTGTTCGAACAGAAAGTAATGTCTACATAGTGAAAGAAGAGAATGAAGCATGCCACCTTAGCAAACTTGAGGAATCATGGTTATGGCATAGAATATTGGGACACCTAAACTTTGACCACATCATAATTCTAAGCAAGAAGAATGCAGTCAGAGATACACCAGTCGTAAATAAGCCTTCAAATACCATATGTAAATACTGCCAACTAGGCAAGAAAACCCGCACATCTTTCAAGACCAAAGAGAAACTATCTATAGTAGACGTCTTCAACTTGTTCACATGGACCTGTGTGGACCTTCAAGAACTAAACCACCAAGTGGAGAATCTTATTTCATGCTGATAATAGATGATTTTTCCATAATGATGTGGGTAGCATTTCTCAAATATAAATCTGAAGCACTTGAGAAATTTAGGATATTCAAGGCATTGGAAAAAAATCAAACAGGATTCAAGCTAAAGTGCATCAAATCAGATAAAGGAGGCGAATTCACAGACTATGATTTTGTAGACCTATGCAATGAGCATGGGATAAAAAAACAGTTTGAAATTCCAGGTACACCTCAATAGAATGGAGTGGCAAAGAGACAAAACAGGTCAGTAAAAAAGATTTCCAAAGCAATGATGCAAGAAAGTAACATTCCCCAAACCTTTTGGGCAGAAGCAGTACACACAGATGTTCACATTCTTAACAAAGCTCATTTAAGACCAAACTGTGACAAGACTCCTTACAAACTATGGCATGGTAAACCAACATCAATCAAGCACTTTAGAGTCTTTGTAAGTAAGTGCTTCATAAAAAATAATGATGAAAAACTGGGAAAGTTTGATGCAAGAGTTGATGAAGGAATATTTTTAGGATATGCATCCAAGAGTAAGGGTTATAGGTGCTGCAACAAATCACTACACAAAATTGTGGAAAGCATTGATGTAAGATTTGATGAAGATCTACCAAACAGAACAAGAATTACAAGATGCAGCAATCCTCCAGAAGATCATGAAGAAGAGAACCAAGAAAATGATAAACTGAGCAAGACAATAGAAGATACTGAATTAAACTCAAAAGGTCCCTCAAGACACACTCAAAAGAATCATCCATAAGATCAAATCATTGGGGAAAAAAGTGTGGGAGTCCAGACTAGAAGACAACTAGCTGAACAGAAAGAAGAAGTATACATAGCCATGCTATCTCAAATAGAGCCAAAGAAGTTCGAAGAAGCCAGCAAAGAAAAAAACTGGGTAAATGCTATGAATGAGGAACTAGACCAAATTGAGAAGAAGAATACTTGGGAATTAATTCCAAGACCCACTGGGAAAAATTTCATTGGCACAAAATGGATATTCAAGAATAAGATGAATGAACAAGGGTAGGTAATCAGAAATAAAGCCATACTTTTATGCAAGGGATATTCACAAATTGAAGGTCTTGATTATGATGAAACCTTTGCCTCTGTAGCCAGAATGGAAGCAATCAAAATGTTTTTGGCCTTTGCATGTTATCATGATTTCAAGGTATATCAAATGGATGTGATGTCTGCCTTCCTGAATGGAGATCTAGAGGAAGAAGTCTACATGGAACAACTTGAAGGATTCTCATTAACAGATAAACATGACTATGTGTGCATATTAAATAAATCCTTATATGGTCTGAAACAAGCTCCTCGTGCATGGTATTCAAGGCTGGACAAATACTTGCAAAAACAAGGTTTTAAGAAAGGAGGGGTAGACAACAATTTGTACATAAAGGCTAATGAAAATGAACTCCTAATTGTAGTAGTATATGTAGATGACATCATGTTTGGTAGCAACAAAGAGAAGTTAACAAAATAATTTGCTGAAGAAATGAAATTAGAATTTGAGATGTCTATGATTGGAGAGCCCACCTTCTATTTAGGACTTCAAATTCAACAAAATAACAAAGGAACATTCATCTCACAAGAAAAATACTTAAGAGAGATGTTGAAAAGGTTCCAAATGGAAGACTGCAAACCTGTGTCAACTCCCATGATCACTAGATGCAAGCTATGTGCTAATGATGGATCTGCAGATCTAGATCAAAGACTTTACAGATCCATGGTAGGAAGTTTGATGTACCTAACTGCCTCTAGACTAGACATTGTGTTGGCAATAGGACTTGTGGCAAGATATCAAGCAGCACCAAAACAAAATCACTTACTAGCAATCAAGAGAATATTTAGATATCTACAAGGAACTGCACATTATGGGCTATGGTATCCAAAAAGAAAAAGCTTCACTTTGACAACATATATAGGTGCATATTGGGCCAACTGCATGGATGACAGGAAAAGCACAAGTGGAGGTGCATTTTATTTGGGAAAAAATTTGGTGTCATGGCTAAGAAAGAAGAAAAATTCCATCTCTCTATCTACAATAGAAGCGAAATACATAGCAACAGTAGCATGTTGCACACAAGTAATATGGATGAAGAAAACTCTCTAAGACATGAAGGTAAGCATGGATGATCCCATTTCAATCAAATGTGACAATACAAGTGTAATAATTATATCAAAAAATCCTATTTTTCATTCAAAAACAAAGCACATCCCAATTAAGTACCATTTCCTCAGAGAACAAGTAGCACAGAAAGCAGTGAAGTTGGAATATGTACCTATAAAGGAACAAATAGCAGACATATTCACAAAACCTCTTGCTAAAGAACCATTCAAATATCTAAGAGACAAACTAGGGGTAGTGTCTACAGATGTTACTCTCTGACATGAAAAGAAAGCATCATTCCAGGGGGAGATCAGAAAAGAAAGCACCATTCCAAGGGGAGATCAGTCAACAAATATTGTCATGAAAGAGCCAGAGCTAGTAAGTAGTGCATGGAACAGGTCCTCAAGATTAGATTTTTATGGACAAGGTTTGGAAACCACACTAGGAAATGTGCAACCCTTTTCCATTGATGTCAAAGGGGAAGGAAAAGTAGGCAACAGAAGAAAGGGTCTTCTAAAAGGCAAGCAGAGGAAGTGTATTGCCATCAATGCCAAAGGGGGAGACTGTTGGAAATATTGTCATTGATCTCAAAGAAGAAGACATGAGCAACAACTGGACTATCATTCAAAGGAGAAAAGAAGAAGAAATAGTAGATCTACAGACAGGAGTAGAATAGGACAACTAGAGGTTTGTTTGTCAATCCTATGGCCAATTGTAAAACAAGGCCATTGACATGAATATCTGGGTTGCAGAGAGTTAGAGTAGGGTTAGGAAACAGAGTTCCTATAAGCCTACAATAGTTGTAGAAGGGCCAATTGTAATAGACTCCATGTATATATTTTGAAAGGATTTGTTTTAGCATTTGATGAGTATTAATTGATCTAAATTATGTGTGAATGGGCTTTGAATCTCAATAAGCAATTGTATAAGGATCTGTGTGGCGAAATTCTGTAATTGGGGGTTCAAATGTGTTCTGTGTGCCTTTGAAGAAATATAACTTTGAAATGGACCTTCAATATAATGGAATCAAGGCTAGAAATATAGTCCTGTTGTAATATCTGCACGTAGGGTAATTTATGAGCGAGGGTTCATATACAGGGATTATATGAACTCCGTGAATGTACACACAATGGAACTAAAATTTTGAAACAGGTATGTGGAAATGCCTTGTATAAGTGTTAATGAAGCAGATATTTAACATCTGAAGAGGTGTAGCATAGCATAATTAGAAGTGGAACCATAAATCGGGTGGAAGGTTGGAACTTCTAAAGCACAATTTGCGAACAGTGGAAGTGAGCATCATAGTTTAAGATGTAGGTTGAATATTTGATGGAACAAAGTACAGTGGAAGTAGAATTTTTATGTAGAGTTACACTCCAGAGCTCGACGGAGTTTTCATTCTAATGTTTAGTTAGAATTGGTATAGGAATTAGTGGAACTATGCGTAAATAAATCATGAAGAGGAAATGCAAAGGGAAGACTATATGAGTCTCGATGGCACAGTTTTAGAAAAGAGATACTGTGAAGAAAAGGCAAATTCAAAGAGTAGGAGTTGAACCGTGAGTTAAAAAAAAAATATGGTGGGACCATACGATGAACAGGAACGATGGTTTCAAAACCCAAAACAACTGGTCTCGCGCAACCTCAAGACCGGTAAGTAGAATTTCTCAAAAAAACACTATTAGGGTCTCTGCTTGACATGTAATGTAGAGGTGGTTTTTAAAAACCACGAATGTCATGTAATTTTTGAAGATTAAACCTCGTGTAGTTAAATTGCGCGATATCCATCAGATGTGTGCCCAAAGTATTGTTGGAGCGCAAGAGCAGCTAGACCGTTGGATGATAAGCAAAGTTGCATAGCCGATAATACAAATGAAAGTTGTGGGACCCAGTTTTATCGCATGATTTTTGAAGTTCAAAGCATGTGCAAGTTTATTGCGCAATATCTGTCGAATGTTTGGATCAAATGATCCAACTTCATTCGCGTTGGAAGGTGCATGAAGGTTAACGCAAACGTATGTTAAGTTGCTGTGGGATCAGCTAATATATCAACATTTAGGTTGACAAACCAAGGTATGTTTTCAAATGTTATGTGTATAAATGTGTTGTGGGACTGGACCAAACATTAAACAAATATTTGAAATGTTAATATGGTTGCGGGTGCTTGGGTTTTATTCAGAATCGGAAGGTTGAATGGTATGAGCGTGTAAAGCAAGAGTTTTATCTTTGGTTTGTTATATGTTACATGGGTCAACATATAATATGAAGAGTTATGATATGTGTTGAATAAGGTTGTGGGCCCAAAATTCCCTGTTGATATATGCATTAGTGTGTTGGTTTAACAAAGTCGAGTTTAATACGAATAAATATGACAACAGTTGTGGGTCTGACTATGTGTTAGTGCTGGAATTAAAACATTATATAATGGTTTAGTTGTAATATTCAAATGTTAATTCGACATATTATAATATGGGTATTGATTATGGTTTTAACCATAGGTTTGAAGCCGAGAAGTAGAACTTTCGCATAAAGGTAAGAAATTTGGGTTGTATTGCAGGGTTTATGTATGGCTGAAGTGTGATTATTGGATTTTATTCAAAATATAGAGACTTTAACCTGTGATGGAAAAAATTAAACATTAATTTAAACTACCAGATTTGAGAAAAAAAAGGCAGGGGCACATGCACAGAAAGCAGGAGAGTATGAAAAACTATTACACTACAGCAGCAGAAAAGACAAGCACACAGTGAGCCAAGAACTGAAAGGGTTGAATGAGATATATCAGTTGCAAATGTAAATTTAAATTTTTTAATTGATTTTATATTGTTTGTGATGCAAAGGCAAGTCTCCATAGGAAAACAAAACTCCACTGTAAAACTGAAATATGTGCATATCACTATATTATTTTGAACGAGATGAAAAAGAAATGAGAAGGCGGAAGGCAAAGAGTCATGGCTATTCACTTCGAATTCCCTTTGGAATACAAATAGTCATGAGGTGAACTCTATAAATGATATCACATAGATATGCATAGAGAGGTTAGAGAATGGAGAAATGAGGCAGAGAGGGTAAGAAGAAGGAGGAGAAGATAGAGAAGCTGTGAAGATTCATAGATGATATAAGGCAGATATGAAGGCTGGTGGACAGTAGTGAAGAAGGTACAGAACAGAGCTGATATCCAAGTAAATCAGCATGTGTTTTTTTTTTGAAAGAGTGAGGAAGTTGGTGCTTCCATATCAAGTTGTAGCTAGCTGAGGTAGGAGCCTCCTATAGGTTGTAGCCTGCATAAAATAGATGGGAGTTGGAACTTCCTTGCAAGTTGTAGCTTGCAGAATTGAGGTAGGAGCCTCTTGTAGGTTGTAGCTTGCAGAAAATAGATGGGAGTTGGAGCTTCCTTGCAATTTGTAGCTTGCAGAATTGAGGTAGGAGCCTCCTGTAGGTTGGAGCCTACAGAAAATCAGTGGTGAGAGGGAGTTGGAGCTTGCCTTTGGATTACAACAATAATAAGATGTGGTTTTCTCCCTTATGGGTTTCCACTTATATCTATTGTCTATATGCATAATGATTATGTGTTGATACTCTATATTTATTCTGCTTAATACTTGATGCTCACATATTAAGATTTCTGTTACATTATGTAATAAGTTGATCATGAAATGAAGGTGTAAATAAGTTTAAAGGAAAGTTTTAAAATTCCATGAATGTGTTAAACTGATTCACTCACCCTCTCAGTTTAACTAAGTGTTCAACAAATAAAAGGGGGAAGACGACCCAAAAATTATGATAAAAAAGGAAAGTCCCATGGTCTGGCCAAGGGAAAGGAGAAGGTGGAACTGGCCAAATTCATTGACAAGGACACTATGTCCTTCCATATTCCTTCACTGTAGGAAAGCATAAATGAAACCATGGAAGAGTAGCAAGGGACGAGGGACCTTAGTGTGCCCCAATATTCCACCGAAAATTTTAAGGATGGAAAATTATCTTGAAGTTTAAAAAATTGGCGAATCTCACTGGTCCCTAATATGCAAACTATAAAAATTTTATTGATGTATTTATAAAATTATCACATTTATAATGATATTATATACATTGTCTATATAATGTTGGCGATTGTTAACGTAAAATAATTTTATATTGTAAAATTTGGGCGAATCATTTTTATAAAAAAATGGAAATTGGCGAATATTGTTTTTTGAAAAAACCATGGAAAATTAGCCCAACTGCGAATATTAGCCCCTAAAATTTTCCATGCAATATTCCCAAGGACATCATGAGGGGGAAGTTACTCCCCAAAGGAATCGGTCACGACAGGCGCTAGAAGAGACCATTAAAGAGCTCACTATTTCAGAGCAGGCCTTAAGGAAGGAAAACACGACCTTGAAGGAGAACAACCTTAGAATGTAGAAAGAACATGAATAGTGTCATGAGAAATCGGTTCGCATTATGAAAAAGAAGCAGGCTCAGATAAACCATCTGAAGAAGAAGAACGAAATGTATAGGGGTCAGATTCAGGTGGATTTTAGTCGAGCCCAGATGGATCATCTGGCCGCAGTAGCTGTGGCCCAGGTGAACAACTGACTCTCTATTTTAGAGGCTACTACAATTTTTCTTGCATAGGTACATGCAAGATTTTTGGTGTGGGGGGAGATGTTAAGTCTCAATTTTTCATATTTTTCACAGCTTTCCCAAGCCTTACCTCCCCTATTTTTGAACTCCTTCCACCCTTAATTATGCTTAGTTCAGCTATATTGTTTATTTTTTGCTAAAAGGGTACTATAAGCTTAAGGTATGTCAAACTAACATAATAAGTTTCATTTTTCCTTAAACTTGAAGCATCCTTTGATCTAGTTGTATCTTTATTGAATTACCACTCCAATTGATCTAGAACTCATGTGCATATTCGCTCTGATTTGAAGCAGCTCCACAAAATCTTGAAGACAACTTGTAGAACCACATTTCCTATAGAATCTATGAGTTTCTCGCAGAAGATCTAGATTTTCTGCAGAAGATCTAGATTTCCTGCAGAAGTTCCAGATTTCTTGTAGAAGCCTTGATTTGCTACAGATGTTGATTTCCTACAACGAAATCAGTGGTTGACTATGTTCTACTTATTTCCAGATCCAACAAGAAGATAGGCTTTGTGGAGAATTTTTTTCACATAGAGGCTATCCTATTAGCTGCTTCAAACCTCATTTTGAAACAACCCAAACCTACAGATTTCTTCTCGTGACCACATGAGGAGGCAAATTCAGCTATGTAACATAAATCATCTAATCCATGCTTTATGTCATGGATTAAACTCAACAAAAGCTAATTTTGAGGATCTGGACCTGTATTGTTAGATGATAGCTTAGATTAGTTATTTTCCTTATTCAAGCCAAAGATGGGTTTTAGAGATTGTATAAAATCAGATGTATTTCATATTGTAAAGGATTCCTGGGTTGGGATTTCTGCTGATAAGAAATATATCAGATTGTACTTGCCTATATATTTTCATATTAATACAATTTATTATGTTATGTCTACTTTCTTGAGCAACCACTTCAAGTTTTGAAGGGGTTGTGAGTGAAGGAGGGCCCCCTTCATTCACAACTCCTGCAGTGCAGTATGTGTATGTTTAATTATTTCTTATGCGATAATAATTCTTTTACATAGCTAATGCATTCTTTCTAAAAATTCAACAGCAGATTGTTAATCAATTAAATGGTTAAGTTTCTTATGTTAATGTGTTAATTTCATTTGATCAAAGCTTGGATTTACATTGTCTAAGTTGGTTTCTTGATTGTTGTAATTTGATCTTTTATCTTTTCATGGTCAATATAATCGATACTGAGAGTTGTAAAGAGATGTTGTAGTCCACTCAATAACCTTTGTTGCTAAGTATTGATAGGAAAGAGGCATGATTTGGTGTGTGCATGAATAGTTAATTTATGAACACTTGCAGTAATAATCCTGCATATATTTTGCATAATATATCACAAGCTTACCTACCCTAGGTTGACAATTTATGATTGGAAAATTATAAGCATATAATTTGACTCAACAGTGATATTGGTTCGTTGAGGGAGTTAAGGAGGTGGAAAACCCTACTACAATATCTCCTTGTTGTCTACTCTAAGCCCATAGGTGGAAAATATCTCAAAAATGGCTTCATTTTCTACAATTAAATTGGATTAGGAAACAAATCATGACAAACATATTTCATCCTTATCATTAAGCATAATATCAAAAAAACGTAAATAAATTTGAGAGAGAGGTAACTAAATAGGCTGAAGGATGGAATTTTAACCCCTTAAAATATACCTAATTATGGGCTTCATCATCACCCCCCTGCTAAAATGGTTTCTCATCCTCTGAGCAGCTTAGTCATCCTTGTTGATCTCTTTCAAATCCCTGATGGCCTCCCTGATATCCCAAGGTAGCTCAGAGGGAGTGGCTTTTGGTGGGTGGAATCCGATATTATTTTCTTCCTCATCCCACTCATTTTTTTCCTCTGGCTAATCTCTCCCTTCATGCAGCCCTAACAACAAAGGTGGGTTGAGCTTCGATCTTATCCATTGTATCTTTATTATTTGCATAACTCTTTTTTATAAGGGTGATCTCTCCAATTCATTCTTCATTCTCTTAGGAGAGTGTTATTCCATATACTCTAGGATAAGTAGTAAGGTATGCCATATTCTCTAGCATGCATGCAAAATCTCTTATCCTAGAAACCTCAATGAGTCTTCAAAGTGTGAAATGGCCTAACCTAGTGTCAACGTATTTAGTTGCATATACAATGATCATTTGAGGTTAATTTATAGTTACTAATGACCCCCCTGGGGCTTATTAGTTCTACTTTGATCTGTAGAGGTTCTCTATTTTCTATTTCCATGAATCTTCTAACCTCTATTGCTCTTGCTTCTTCATGTGTTATCCAAGATCTTAATGCCATTAATTGCATATCACCCAACCTGGAGTTAGGGTCCCAATTGTTAATATCAGTTAATTGTTAGAAAATTATATATTACAGAGCAATGGAAAACACAAAAATATTCCTAAATACAAACTTAAAAAACATATAAGATAAGAGAGACATAGATATATGTGGTTCACCCAAATTGGGCTACGTCCATGGAGAAACAACCAATCCTTCCTTTATATTATCCAGCAAAATGAAGAGACATGACCTATAGAAGATTGGATGTAATATCCTCCACTGTCTCACACAACCCCCCTTTCTCTTTCTTGCTCAGAATACAATCTCAAAACATAGCTGGAATACAATTCCCAGGCTTGTACAGCACAAGGGTTTCCTTCTAGGGAAAAAAACCTAAATTAATAATAACTTCTACCATCAGATCATCCGCCTAATGAACGACCTAGACTAACTATGAAATTACAATATTTTACAAGGAAATTTTACATCTATTTTTAGCTTCGGGGGGGGGGTTGCCCCTAGAACCCCCAGTCGGGTGGCATGCCACCCCCCCCCCCCACAAACCCCCGTGGGGGGAACAAGTGCCCCCCGTGTGGAGGGGTGTACAGTATTCCTAGGGTATGCATCTGACTGAAACAAATAATTTTAAATTAGGATGATAATTAGGCTTCACACATAACATTAATATGAGGTTTTGCATATAGAACTCAACCATTCTAGCCCTCTCTCCCACACTAAACAGTTTTCATAAATCAATGAATGGTTTATGGTTCTGAAAGGGTAGGGAGAAATTTTGAGCTAAGGTACTGATTTGGAACTATAACCATTTCTCCTTGAGATAAACTGCATAGCACTTTAAAGGATTTCTATACTTCATGGCCTCAATGCAAAGGCTAGCCATAGTGGCAAGTTGGTTGGATTTTTCCTATAGATACCCCTGCAGCCTCAAGTTCTCTATTTTCACTACTTGAAATTTCTCTTTCACCATATATTATTTGATCCTTACATAAGCTAGCTATTTCCCCATTTCAATGAGCCTCTCCTCCATCAACACCACATATTCAACATTCTTTGATTTAGTGATCATCATCGATCTATGGGTGCACCCTCTTTCTATCTCTAGCTCATGTAGGAGGGGGATTGTGAAATTTTCATGGATCACTCTCCCTCCAATGAACTTGTAATAAGATCCCAAATTAGACTGTGGGGTGGGTTCTCAAAATTCTATGATTTGTTTTTCAAATGTCTTTGGGTAGGTTGTTGTCACTTGTAATTGTTGTTGTTTAGCTTGTACCCCCTCTTGCACATTTTTCCATTCTATTTTTTCACTATGCCCTCATATTGTGCATTATTTTCCTCTTTTTGTTCATTATTCTCTTCCTGTAGCAATCTTTTTTCTTCTTTTTGGATTTTTGTGGGTTCTTCTAGTTTCTTGAAGGGTGATGCTCTAGTGGTGGACCTCCTTACATAAGCTATAGGAGTCTTAGATTTTTTCCTTGGAGAGGTGACCTCCTCAATTTTGCCCTCATATTTCCCTACCTTCTCTTTCTTACTTGGGGACCCCTCGATGATAATTGGGAATTTTGTGGGAGTATGGGGTCTTCCTTGTTTCACTCTAGTGATTTTCCTTGTTTTAAAGTAAATAGGGGTTTGTCTTGGAATTTTCTTCTTTCATTTCACAAGAGTGCGCAAGGTAGCTAAAGTGGTAGCTACCTCATCCTCAGTGCTCCCTGGTGATAGACTATTTTACTGAGGGGATATCTCAGTTTCCTTTGGTTCAGTGGTTTGTTGTGGACTCAAGGCCTCCTACGATTTTTATTCCTTTTCTTCCTCATCATTTCCTCCTCCTTCCTCTTTCTCCTCTACTTTATATTCCTCTATTTCCATCTCTACTTATTTTGTTGTCCTCTTTATATCTTCTTCCTATGTTTTGGTGTCTCTACCCCCAATGCTAGATACATGGGTTTCCTCAGGATTAATTCTTCGGGTTCCTATTAATGTCTCTTTATCCATGTCTATGAAATTGGACCATGGGACAATAATTCTTAATTTTTTTAGGGAATCCTCCACTATTAGCTTAATAAAGCCATTATGGGCTAAATGTTGATGCTTCCCTTATCTAACCTTTTGGCTCATGTTCCTGATGGAATGGAGGAGAAAGTATGGTACATTTAGTCTCTGCTCAAGAGGAAAATTTTATTTGTATTTGAGCTCATACAATAGTCTAAAATGGTATCCATACACTACACTCAATATTACCTCACAGGAGATGTATCCCAAAATGTGATAAGCCACCTCATCCCATGGATAAGGCAACCTTTCTCTCTTGACCCCATTCATATCTTCCATAGTTCTCTCCTTGACCCTAAAGAAAATATTCTTTGTAGTGGAGCTAGTAACCCTATATTCCCCATTCCATTTGATTCCTAGGGGCAGTGTGGTTATGCTACTGATCACTGCATGACTTATTGTTATAGCTAACCCCCTTACCAGAGTGGTGGCATTGAAATCTAATTGTGAATTTAAATCCATTGCAAACTCAAAATAAATGTCATAATCATATCCCTTTACCAATTCAAAGAAGCCTAACCATTGATTCCTCCTAAATATGTCTACTACATGAGGGTGGAAATGAATCATTTTGGTGTCTGGAGGTTCTCTCTTATTAAACCCACCCCTCATCTCTTCTTGCTACTCTTGACTAGGTGCACAAAAGGTTTTTATTTTATGGCCTTAGTGCTTAATTTTGTGGTAGAAGAGGGACACACATCTCTTATCACTCCAATTTTATTTACTGACCCCTACTTTCTTCACACAAAAGCTTTCAGTTTCACAATTTTATGACTAGTGACTGCAAACTATTTAGGAGAAATTGTGTGAAATTATGATGGAGATATGAAGGTGATGGAAACTTAATTCTTAGATTGATTCTCTAAGATGAAAAATGGGAATTTTCTGAACCAATTGGGCCTTTTTTGGCTTTCATATACCTCCTCTACATTTTTTTAGCTCTCCTCAGCCCTTGTTGTAGTAATTAAAGGCTTCTTGTAGCACTATCTTGTAGCAGAAGTAGGTTGAGGTTCGAAGCTTCTCAAAGGCTTGAAAAATTTTTCCTCTCTCTATTTTTTTTTGGTATTAGAAAATATGCAAGGGAAAGCATGATCAAGTACATTATATGTTATTTTTAGTTGGCTTGGAGCGTTGTGTCGATCTATCCCTCACACGATGTTTCCTCATTTGGACCATTGGTCCTAGTTAAAGTTATCATTCTCTTATTCCTCGTAATCAACACCCACTTTTGGTGATCGTTCTTCAACTAATGTGACAGCTCCATGTTGCATGAGGAATCTACCAATCACCTTAAGTTCAGCTTGGCAAGGGTGGCCATGTTAATTGTCTACCTTAAACTTATTAAAGCTTCCCCTCTCGACATTCATTCATTTATTCAATTATGAATAGGGAGAGGGTGAGAGAGTGCCATACGTGAGGCTTACCTCCTTGTAAAAGTTTTGTAGGGTATTGCATGCTAGAATTGGACCATTGGAGTGGCATCAACATAGTTTCTTTTACTTCCTGAGATTTTGTTATGTGTCTCCATTCTTTTTTAGGTGCTTAACTATGTTTGTTTGTTGTGTGTGCGGGTATCTTGCTTAGGCTTCAATTATATGTTGCTTGTGGAGAATATTTCTTCGAGTGCCATTGCTACCTTAAGAGTCACCTCACAAGTATTATTTGTCTCCTTGGATGATCAAAAAATAATTATGGAATTTTTCTAGTGCTTACACAGGTTTGCTACAGGAAGATGCTTCTTCCTATAACAACCTCTTCTTTTCATGTTTTGGACTCTAAATATGCATGGGTTATGAGGGAGAGTGTGGAAAATCCTTATGATAATGATAGGAGGATGAGTAAGTGGTGTGGCCTTGGAAAAATGAATTGAAGGAATCTGTGTTTTTGCAGAAAAAATTCTTTACAGATGTGACAAAGTGAAGGGCTTGAGTGAAAATTATTTGTGGGTGAGATGAAGGAGTGGTTATAGGATGATAGGTAATGGTGGAAAGAATATATTCATATACCTTTTGATACCACAATATCCTCGGTGACTATCCTTGTCTTTGATCCTCCCTCCTGTAGCTTCCTGTACCTTCATGTAGCACCAAAGGAACTTCCTGTATGTAGTATCCCAAAAGGGAAAATGCAGTAATACGGAAACAAAATATAAGAACTTCAACTAAGTAAAAAATAAATATAAATAAAACATCAGAATATACAAAGAATCTGAGCCATTTTATTATATGGAGAGGATTCAACTACACAATGTACAAAAGATGAGGGAATCTAGCCAAAGAGATGGCCTAGAATCACCCTGCAAACATGCTACAACTAGCACTGTGTAACTCGTGAGTTTACAGGAAGGAATACTACACTGTCCCTTTTTCTTCTCATGTACATGAAGTTGCTGCAAAAGGAAATGCGGATCTATGGAGCTTAGGAGCTGTAATATTCCCAATTAGTCCTAAGCTAATGAGAATATTGATTTTTGTTTTATTTTTCTGTTTTATGAATAAAATTGTAAAGGAGGATAATAAACTTCCTAAACAATAAATAAATCAATGCCAAATGTGAAAAAGGCTATATCTTGGCTATGTAAGAAAGCACCCTTAGGTGTGAAAGGGGCTGAACATTTTTACTGGGTCAACCATCACCAAATCCATAACGTTGTCTTGGAGGAGTGACCACCAATGAGGCACAACACAATTTTAGATGGAGATGGATCAGGTGAAATAAGCTATTTCACTGAAGGTGGTTTAGGGTTTACAAGCTCTTAATCTATATAAGGAAGGGGATGGAAGCATGAAAAGGTTGTTGATGATGTTATATTTTTTTGTTGTATTGTTTGTTTAGACATAGAGCTTTCTTTGGATGTTTAGCCTAGATTGCAAATGTTGTTCAGCATTGGGTGTTCCTGATCAGGAATCCCACCTCTCTCCTTGAGAGGCCTCTTGGAAGAGTCTTGTATTTCATATTCCACTATCTGGCTGAAGGCCAAGCTTCTACTTCCAACTACAACGCAGATCCTATTAAGGGTTTGGTTGTCTTTGAAAGTTGCATCAAGTGGAGGCTAGATCTACTCAGATCTAGACCATTCTATTGCTCCTTTTTAGTGGGGAAGTCTTCTATCCCATTGGCAAGACAATATTGGATTATTGGAGCTACATTTTCAGATCTTGGCATGAGGCCAAACATGTTCTAAATCCTGAAACACAGTCTTGCTTCCAGAACTGCGATATTTGTGTGAGTACTGTTGCAGGGTCTTTTGGCACACTTTTTTGGAGGAGTGGTTTTCATGTTCTGGGGATCTTCCCTTCACATTTGAGATCCATTGGAGAGGATCACCATATTGTGTATATCAGATCAGATCTAAATGTCCATGAATTTATGAATATTTCTGCAGATCTGCAACATTAGATCTCAGATCTATTCCTTGTACTTCATGTATTGTTGAAAACCCTAAAGGGAATTTGAAGAAGGGCCTATCTAGTGTATGGATTTGATATAGATATAACTGTTTATACATAGATCTGCTCTAGATCTAAAGTGTAATATACAACTATTGCAGCCAATAAAATAACGTTTTCAAACTCTTTTCAGTTATAATACATGGTTGCAACACCTCATTTTGAGGATTTTCTTCCATTGCAGACTTCTATTTCCTGTTTTTCATCTTATGGGCCTCATTGTACATATTTTTTGTTGTTATAAATGCTAAGGAAGGGTCTCCATATTGGCTTCCTACTATAATCTAGATGATCTATGTTATTTTTCCTACATAACTTTCATATATTGTTGCAGTCCCCATTTTGGGATATTACAGTGGTGTCGAAGCATCATCTTGGCACAAATTGTGCATTCTAAGAATCCAATATGTCTTTTGAAGAAGAAGAACCTCTTACTGATAGAGAGAAGAGGTATATAAAGAGAAGATAGAAGAAGAAATTTGATTACACCAATGATGATGAAGGCAAGGGTAAAGCCCCTGAATCTGCAAGTAAAGAAGAACCAAAGGATTTTTCCAAGGTCCTTTTGAGAGCCATGCAAGATCTTGCTAGAGATATCAAAGAGATGAGATTGGATAGAATCAAGGAATCCCCTAAAGGATTTCATCTTGGAGAAAGATATGGAATATATCACCACTAGAATGATCAACCAGTGCATCATCCACAAGTTTCCCAACGCTCTACCATGCCTACCCTTTTGGCTATGGGAAATGAAGGGTTTCAAGAGCAAGCATCCCTTGAAGACTATTTTGAAGAATATGAGTCTCAAAATTAGAGATTCAAAGATCACTTGAGTTTTCAGGAGTTTTGTCACCTCAAGGACAAAAGAAGACCAGGACATCATCATAGAGGTGGTGGATTCATTCAGAATCATGATCGACATCACTCTATGGGCAGATTATTTTTACCCAAATTTGATGGGTCATCCAAGTGTTCTACCAAATCATGGGTAGCAAAACTTGACATCAACTTCCAGTTGAACAAGGTTCCAGAGATGGAGGCTATCAAGATTGTAGCGTTGCATTTTGAAGGTGAAGCACACAATTGGTGGTTCCATGGCTAGTCTACATTGGGTCATGCCAATGTGACTACTTATTTAGAGTTCACTAGAAGGCTGGTGGAAAGATTTGATAGAAGAGATCCAGAGGCACCATTCATGAGCCTTGTAAAGTTGAAACAATCAGGTAATAAATAGTCTTACATTTCTAAATTTTTAAGATTATCTGTTATGGTTCCTAATTTCTCTGTAGCAAGAAGGGTGCACATGTTCATTGATGGCTTAGATGAACCTCTTCATGGGTTGGTTAAATCTACCAAGCCCACTACCCTGTATGGTGCTATTGAAAGGGCTAGAGACCTTCAAGATGCCTTGCTAAAAACAAAGGAAAGCTTTTAACACAAGCCCTATTTTCATTCAAAGGGAAAGGAACATAAATATGCTCCTTCCAAGTAGAGCTCATACAAGAAGCCTCTTGATGAAGAAGTCTAGAGAGATCTAAGAAAAAGGAAGCTATGCTTCACTTTCCAAGAATCATGGACACCTAGACATAGATGTGCTACTGGAAAAGCACATTACATAGAGGTCTTCTCAGATGTCGAGGAGGAAGAAGAATATGAACCAAGAATAGGTCATAGCATTGACACTGCAGGAGGATAGCCAACACCATTAGGATATGGGAATGGAGAATTTACTCCTATTGGAGGGAATCTTACATATTTGAGAGGAGTACCTAAGTACTTGACCTTAATAGTTCAAGGTTCCATCTTGAATCAGAGGGTCTCTATTTTGATTGACAGTGGGGAAACTCACAATTTCATTGATGCCCATCTAGTGCAAAGGAGGGCAATTCCCAGTGACACTTTTGAGGGATTCTCTACTTTGGTCCCAAGAGATAGAACAATGCAATGCATCCATTTTGTCCCATCACTTTCAGTCACCATGGGAACTTATACATTGGTTTATCACTTCTTTTTGGTTAACATACCAGACACAAATGTGATTTTGGTGTTGAATGGTTGATTACATTAGGGAAAGTCACCACTTATTGGGAGGCTTTGAAAATGGAATGGGTGGACAAGAAGAGCGGTGAAACCAAAATGATCAAAGGAATGCATACACATCCCTCACATACCACTTCCACACAAAGAACAAAGATGGATTTGCGTAGTGGAAGCAAGGACCTTACAGTCCCATCTGTCATGCTCATGAGATTGTTGCATGGGACACTCTTATCTAGTGGAAAACCACCTAGGAGGTCACCTGATTCAATTTTTTGGGGAGATCTCTCACCATATGATTCTCCAAATTCAGATCCAAGAGTGGTGGGAGCATTGGAAGGCAATAATACAACGTTGGGAGGTTTGGGTAAGCTCAAGCAGGAGGGATATTTTATTCTCTCATCATCATCACCCACTCTCATTTCTGATTCTATGCTGTGGGAGGGGACGAATGGGAAGAATGTCCTTCCAACATACACCTTTGGCATGGGAGATGTCAAGGAGGAGATCAGCAACATGAAAAACATTTCTGTTGATACATTATCAACGTTGTCATTGTTGGGAAGTTTAGATCCATATTGGAAATCCCAACTGTTGGTGGATTATTCCAAGGATCTTCACACTTGTATGATACTTGATGACCACCTGCATGGAGAGGGCTATCTATTCCATGAAGGAGTCATCTATCATCATGGTAGGGTCTTCTTATCTAGAGCCTCCAAGCTGAAGGAGAGGATGCTACAAAGAGCCTACAAAGACTTCTATTTTAGCCACACCTATTCTATGAAGCTCAACAACATCCTTTTGAGGAGCTACTATTGGGAGGGCTTTGAAGGAGAACTATATCAGCATTGTCAAAGATGTATGGACCATGTGGAGATGGAGCAGCAACATAACTCTATGGAAGAGTTAATTTAGTCCAAAGTACATAAGGAAAAAGTGCCCCCTTTAGGTTATAGAAGTAATCAAGGTGTGGATCCATAAATGGATGAACACGTTTTATGGGTCCATACTGGTTGTAACCTCTAAATGGAGTCAAACTCTGAGGCTTGACATGGTGATTCTTGGTTAGACGCCATCCAGGGATGGAAATTGGCTATACTTGTATGCGGCCAACTCATGCAGTTGTGTAAGTCATGGGTTCGAAAAATAGTACGACACTCCTTTAAAAAGGGGTATGTTAAGGATAAGGTTTATCCCCAATACCCTTATGTCATGCCTCCAATGTGTGACCGAAGCTGTGTGACTGAAGGTCCTTAGGAAGGTTGCATGTTTGTTGGAACATGGTCGTCTTGCAAATGACGAAACCAGTCCATTTTGGGTATTTTTGTTATATTTAGTATAGCACAGGGGTTTTGGGGTGGGTCAAAGCCCCAAAAAGCATTGTAATGGGGTTAAAGGGCAAACTAGGGGTCCGAAAACCATGGGTTGTGGACCATAGGAATGTTAAAGCTAGATTGTTATAAATAGAGAGGCATTTTGGATTGTAAAAGGCAAGAACTGGCTAAGCTATTGATGTGATCTGTTGTGTAAGCAATCTGTTGGGGTTTTTGGGGAATGAACTCTTGCTGGCTATGTGCGGACCCTGCTGCTATGTGCGCAGGTTGGGAGGGGAATTGTAAGGGTAACGAATGAATGAATATGCAAGATTGTTGGATCTAAATATGTGAGTACTATTGAATGGATTGCTGCTAATTAATATGTTATGCATTTCCCTGTCTTTGCACTACGAAGGTCTATATATTGAATGATTGAATATATTCTGCTTTGGTTATATTTTGCTGCGGAATTCTGTGTATTGAAGTAAATCTAGATCTTTTTTGTTCGGATATATAATGCTATGTTAAGGTTATGAAAAGCTTATAATTGTAGATCTAATGCATGTGGATGCAATTGGACCTATACTTGATCCTGTGCAGAGATAACTTGAGCAGAACGCAACCCTGCTTGCCTTACCCTTCCTTTCTCAGGGTGCGGAAACCTGGTTCCAGTACCCACCCATACTACTTTGGGTGAGACTGTGACCTGCACAAGCAGGTCACTACCGAAAGGGCCAGTAGTATAGGGGTTTGTTGGCAAACCTTGCACACCGAACCTCTTTCAGGACCCCTCAAGCCAACAAATGGTTCCATTGTCGAGACCAGAAGAAATTTTAGAATGGAATTGGGTATTAGCAGACGGGAACCATGATAGTGTGCTTGGAACTATCAACCTTCAAGGGAGTAGGAGATGAGGACATGGACAAATTTTGGTTCATTATATACTCTGTCTGGACTGCATAGAACGTGGCAAGCGATACAATAAAAAGGGCAGCTGTCTTTAGCATTTGAAGACAGAGCTCTGGACTAGTATATGCGATATATTGCCTAGAATGGAACCGCCTCCATTGAAGAGATTAAGGATGCGCTAGAGCAACAATTCCAAAAACCGAAGTCTTATTCCTAGCTAGTGACAAACATAAAAGATTTCAAGCAAAATACGTCGGAATCGATATGGGAGGCAGATCAACGGTTGAAGAAGGCAATTAGGGAAGGGGGGTTTGAGTATGATGATAGAAAACATACAGAATGGTTTATTGCCATGCTGCTCCCTCACCTACGTATACCCATGAATCACCAAACTTTTAGTTCACAAGACAAGGCCTTGGAGGCTGCTATGAGATTAGAAGCTACGCCTCTTGAGGATGCTATGCTAGCGGTACAAAAAATCTAGAAACAAGTAGAAGAAATGCACCAATAACTCCAGGATTTGCAGCAAGAAATTAAAAGAGGGGCTGGTACGGAACAAGGTCACACAACAGTACCAGGAGCATATAGCCTGGAACATTGGAACTCAAAGGGGCTTCTGTGCTAACACGAGGAAAGTCACGTAGCCAAATCGCAAGACACCCCCATGTTTACACCAGAACAACGCTGGTATCAATGTTGCCAAGAAATTGGCCATGAAAAGCAGAGCTGCGCCAAAGGAGAAAAAATGAAAACCGACCCTACGTCACCAAGAACTCCCTCGCCCAAGGATGACTTCCCCAAAAAGGGAGCGATAGAAGCCAAAGTGGAAGCGCAGGTCGGAGTAGAAGCCGTCTGGTCTGTTATAACTATGGGAATGCAGGACATTGTTTAAGAAATTGCCTGCGACAGTTTTGCAGGTATTGTAGAAAGTGGAACCATACGCTAGAAGACTACCCGGCCCTACAAACCAAGATACAGGAGAAGCAGTTTTTTTCTGCAGAAGAAGCGTAGGATCCAAGGTCAAGAGGCAAAGGTCAATATAATAACACGTAGTGGATTAGCGACTGGGGGAACTAAGGAAACAGAGGAATCTAACTCACTAATTCGAAAGGCAACTGACAAACAAGAAGGATTAGACTTGGGGAAAATCAAGGAAACATTTATAAAAGCACAAAGGTATCTCTTTGAGGTTAAGAGCTCGTACCGAGGAGATATGGAACCAGTGGAGGACATTATAATTTTCTTACAAGTATGCGTAAGACTGCTGTGCAACCCTCAGGCACGGCGGACGATGCAGAACTTACTAGAAAACTTAATAATAACCGGTGAGGGGATACCAGATAAAAGAGATGCAGAGTCTGCACCAAAAAAAGAGGAATATATATATAAGCTAGCATTTCAAGATAGGAGCAGCTTATTAAGCTACAAAAAAGACACTGAGGATCCCAGTCAAGAGCTAGAAATATGGCAGAACCGATTAGGGGAATCCTCCACGCTGTGATGCCTTCGAATCATAAAGGAACCCCTCTTCAAAACCTCTAAGGGAAGGATGGAAGAAGAACTAGGTCTGACCCCCTGCAGCATACCTATCGTAAGAAAAGGTTCGAATGACTCACACACGAAACCTGAGCTCCCAATGTCAGGTACAGCTTCCACAGGTAATGATCTTATATGCCAGACCGCCTTAACAATGATGGCATGACTAAGGGATAGACCCTTGGCTCCAGTATCAAACCCCCTTAAAGCATTAATAAGACAGGTATAATAGTTCTTATGGCCTTGGACCAAGAGCTCCTTGGAGAGCAATCCTGTGTTGGGGGAAGGCGGACAACTGGCGCCAAGCAATAACCCTAACGTAACTAATACACCTAAGTCTCGAGGGATAAGACAACTAGCCATTGGAAGTATAACCTCAGGTAAAAGTAGGAGTTACCATTGGGAAGAGTGGCTCCTGAACAACTGACCAATCGAATTACCGGGAGATTTTACTGTTCATGGGGAAACCCGCCCTGCGATGAGTACCCCCTCTTGGTATCCAACAGCCATTCCTTAAAAATGGGTTGGCCGCATGAAGGTAAGCAGCCTACTTTAAGCATCTCATGGAAGCTACCCAGCAATGAATTTTGTTGTAATCACAGCGATCCTCTCATGACTGAGCAACCCTCTCCATTAGAAAAAAATCACCCAGAGTTGGGATTCATATTCCATCCAAGAATGCCGACTACTGCTGCTGAACCCTCCACTCCGATGGATCCGGAGGTAGAAGAGATTCTGGCAGATGAGGCAGAGCTAGAAGAAGTCCCCCCCCCCCATGGACCACAAGGAAAGGCAAGGAAAATGTTCAAATCTTGAAGGCTAAACCTCAGGCGGAAAAATGGCCCCGAAATTCCCCGAGACGTCCCAGGCCTCCAGCTGCTGATACCTAGTAGGAGGTGCTGCCAGCTAAACCAATTAATTGGTTACCACCCTTTTTTCATCTACAGAGACCATCTACGCAGATACCAAAAAATTTGGATTGCCTGATCACTTACCTCTAGACTCCTCTAACCCCTGGTGAGGTTCTTATCATCGGCGATCCCTGCGGACGTCTCCATGAAGTCAAGTTTGATGACCATAATTTGGCAAACCTAGATTCCTTCCCCAAATTAAGTTCTAAGTTATACTTCAAAATGATCCATGGAGACAGTGGAACCACGGTGGTCCCGCAACGTTGGGGCTACGGCCTGGCAGGATCTGGACTGTTGAATTTGCTTCGGATGCCCTACTTTGGCCGCTACACCATCACAGATCAGTTGGCGCGCTAGATGTTGGCCCTCATTCACAATTACATCTTATGGATTCATGACAGAATCCCTATTGATGTTGAATTGATCCACAAAATTATGGACCTTCCAAAGCATGGGCCGAACCCGCTCGCAGAAGTTCGAAAGAAATATGATGCCACTACCACGTCATATGTCCGGAAGACCTATGCAGTCCAGCGAAACCAAAGGGGGTTTTTAATCCAAACCATCATTGATATGGCTACACAATTGAGCACTCGGCTGCTAGCCTGCAAACTCATGCGAAGGTGCGAGGTAGCAACTGTCCCTGATTATGTCATCCAGCTTGCCAGACAATGTGCAAAAAGTGAGTTTTTTAATTGGGCTTGATATTTATGTGATGAATTTCTCGCTAATGTATGCGAGTCTCAAGAGCATGGAACCCCTTTCTTCTATTCATGGGTGTTACTCCTCATCGCATTGGTCACCTGGGACAAACCAAAAGAATCGGTAGTCCCTGAGCTCACTATTGGGATGTGTGAAGGCACTTGGTATGCCCACCTATGGGATTCCAAGGATAAACAACGCATCGAGGATAATAATATCTTTTGGGTCCTCTTCTAGAGCAGTATCTCCACTGCCATAAAGTCCCAGCCGTGATTATCCCCTACAATATATGACAAATACAAGAACGTCGCAGCATTTCAAATCACGATGCATCAAGTTCGGATTCGTAGTCTCGCCAGTTAGACCTGGATAGAGCTAGCATATATGGTTTCGGATGAATAAATTGATCTACTAATTTTCCTATGGCCCCCTGAATGGACAACGGGCCCCTCTGGTACCCCAGCAGTTGTTATGGCTAGCTCCAAAGACAAACCATTACAGCAGTCCGACACTGCCCCAAATCTGACACCTGCTACCACTTCCAATCCTCCTCCTGGTACTAAATGAATAGGGCCATCGACATTAGCTCCTCGGAAAATAATAAATCATCAAGCTCCGCGTGAACACTATGACATGACGGTCACATTAACAGGGGGTGATTTGGAACAAATCATATATGCGGTCACTCTGGTGACAGAGGATCAGTGGGCACTTATCATGGTTAAGTGGGAGGCTGGGATTACATCTCTCCATGAAGACCTCCACGCCCTCAAAATCAACATGCAGCCATCCCAGGACAGGCGGTCACCACCTCTGTCGGTCAATAACAGTTCAACACAGGTCTAGACAACAGGTCAACTCTGTAACATCCCTACCAGTGCCCTAATCAGGATGTAGCTCTTTGAAGGCACAAAATTTTAGCTGGCCCTCGATCAGTTGACTCCCACAGCCTTGGAGTCTCTCCTTCATAATGTCACCCAAGAAATTAACGATCGTACTCAAGCCCCCACCCAACAGCTTGCAATTTCCCAGTGCACCCTAGCCAAGGAGACTCAAGTAGTAGTTCAAGCCCGGTCACAACAAACAGAGCTAGAGGCTGCCATCCACTAGCTGTGCACAACCGTCACCACGGAAATCATGGCTGAGGACCTGCCCAGAATTAAAGTGGAAAAACTAGTAGCTACTCTCCAAGCCTCCTGCCTGGAGGTTTTGGAGTTGAAGAACAAGCTGCAACCTGGCACCCCACCAGAAGACCGTGCCCAACGTACTACAATCATCACATAAGCCACTATGATGATAAGGGGCAAATAGATCAAGGTACCGCTCTGATGGAATCAACCATACAGCTTTGGTCCCGGGTCCAGCGTGACCCCGCTCTTCAACAAATCAATCAGGAATTATGCTAGCATAAGAAGGTTATGGAAGAAATTAGCACTACGTTGTCTACTTTGGTACCTGCCCAACTTTTAGCACGATTGAAAACCAGCAATGACCTTCAGGAGGAGATTACGAAGCTTTGACAGAAACAACACGCTACCACAGAACGCCTGAAGCCTTGGACTGCTTCGGCCATTCAGTTAACACATGACATTGATGACACTGGTGGAGTGACTCCGGACAAGTCACAAGATTGTGTTGGGGGACTGTTGGAATGGGGTCTCCTTGCAAATGACGAAACTGGTACATTTTGGGTATTTTTGTTATATTTAGTATAGCACAGGAGTTTTGGGGTGGGTCAAAGTCTCGAAAATCATTGTAATGGGGTTAAAGGGAAAACTAGGGGTCCGAAAACCATGGGTTGCGAACCATAGGAATGTTAAAGCTAGATTGTTATAAATAGAGAGGCATTTCAGATTGTAAAAGGCAAGAATTGGCTAAGCTATTGATGTGATTTTTTGTGTAAACGATATGTTGGGGTTTTTGGGGAATGGACTCCTGCTGGCTGTGTACGCAGAGATCCTAGTCCAACTGTGTGCAGACCATACTGCTATGTGCACAGGTTGGGAAGGGAATTGTAAGGGTAACGAATGAATGAATATGCAATAATTTTGGATCTGAATCTGTGAGTACTATTGAATGGATTATTGCTAATTACTATGTTATGCATTTCCCTGTCTTTGCGCTGCGAAGGTCTGTATATTGAATGATTGAATATATTCTACTTTGGTTATATTTTGTTGCATAAGTCTATGTATTGAAGTAAATCTAGATCTATTTTTTTCGGATATATAATGTTGTGTTAGGGTTATGAAAATCCTAGAATTGTAGATCTAGTGCACGTGGATGCAATTGGACCTACACTTGATCCTAAGCAGAGATAACCTGAGCAGAATGCAGCCCTGCTTGCCTTACCCTTCCTTTCTCAGGGTGCAGAAACCTGGTTCCAGCACCCACCCAAACCACTTCGGGTAAGACTGTGACCTGTGCAAGCAGGTCACTGCCGAAAGGGCCAGTAGTATAGGGGTTTGTTGGCAAACCTTGCACACCGAACCTAGGTCAGGACCCCTTAAGCCAATAATTTTCCTTTAATGTGTGACCGAAGCTATGTGACCGAAGGTCCTTAGGAAGGTTTCATGTTCCTTTAATGTGTGACCGAAGCTATGTGACCAAATTTGTGTGACCGAAGGTCCTTAGGAAGGTTGCATGTTCCTTTAATGTGTGACCGAAGTTGTATGACCGAAGGTCATCCCTGTTGAGGGCAGTTGATGTATCATGGAAGGTCCTTCCAGTTGAGGGCTGTAGTTGTGTGTACCAATACTATAATGGATATCACTGAAGGTCCTTTCAGTTGATGGGATGTTTGGTTGAGGTAGGGGTGATGGGGTGGGTTTGTGATGGACTTGGGATGATGGGGAGGATAGATCTATGCACCACTCCATGTGTATAAGGAGGATTGCTGGTGAAGAAAATGCTCATGTAAAACATGTTTTATTATCTGATTGTATGCATTCTTTCACCATGTTTATGCAAGCCATGACTCCAAGGAGGAGTATTATATCTTGTAAACTTCATGGCCAACATGGGGCCACAAAAATTTCTGAACTTGGCCACTCCCTTGGTGGACAAAGGGAGATATTTTATCATGATGGGTGCTTTCCTAAGGCACCAAATATATCTCACAATTTTAGCCATGGTGAGATAAAATGTGTAGAAAGTAAGTGGTGGGGAAACCACTTACCACATCTAGATCTAATGTAGGTAGGAGATGCACTGTGCTGGTTCCACATGTGGGACTATGATCCACCTCCATATGCACAAATTTCTCTTTTTGTGTATATTGTTTTGCTCCAACACATTGATAATGTACTTGTGCTCTCTATGGGAATGTATGGAGGGAGGATGGGAGGTATGTATGTGCCCTATGCGATGGAGGTTCTCCATGCACCTTATGCTACATGTTTTAGGGAGGACATTGGACAGGCCATGTTTGTTTCATTTGAGCTATTGTCTCCTTATGGGATGCACTATTTGCATCTCATGAGAAATTTAGAGGAACAATTCATGGGGGGCTGGATTGGTGAACACTTAGCTTATGGAGAAATATTATCATATGAAGATGTCACCAATGGAGGAGGAGAAGTGTTGCAGCACTCACCTTATTAGTTGCTTGAGGACAAGAAACATTTTAGAGGGGAGGACCGTAATATTCCAAATTAGTCCTAAGATGATGGGAATATTCATTTTTGTTTTATTTTTTTGTTTTATGAATTAAGTTGTAAAGGAGGATCATAAAACTCCTAAAAAGTAAATAAATCAATGCCAAATGTGAAAAAGGCTATATCTTGGTTATGTAAGAAAGAACCCTTAGGTGTGAAAGGGGCTGAACATTTTGACTGGGTCAACCATGACCAAATCTACAACGTTGTCTTGGAGGAGTGGCCATTAATGAGGCACAACATAGTTTTAGATGGAGATGGCTCAGGTGAAAGAAGCTATTTCATTGAAGGTGGTTTAGGGTTTACAAGCTCTTAATCTATACAAGGAAGGGGATGGCAGCATGAAAAGGTTGTTGATGACATTATATTTTCTTATTGTATTGTCTATTTAGACATGCAAATTTATTTGGTTGTTTAGCCTAGATTGCAAATGTTGTTTAGCATTGGGTGTTCCTAATCGGGAATCCCACCTCTTTCCTTGAGAGGCCTCTTGGATGAGTCTTGTATTGCATAGCCCACTATCTGGTTGAAGGCCAAGCTTCTTTTTCCAACTAAAACACAGATCCTGTTGAGGGTTTGGTTGTCTTTGAAAGCTGCAACAAGTGGAGGCTAGATCTACTCAGATCTAGACCATTCTAGTGCTCCTTGTCAGTGGGAAAGTATTCTTTCCCATTGGCAAGAGAGTATTGTATTATTGAAGCTACATTTTTAGATCTTGGCATGAAGCCAAACATGTTCAAAATCCTACAACACAGTCTTACTTCCAAAACTGCATTATTTGTGTGGGTACTATTGCAGGGTCTTTTGGCACACTTTTTTGGAGGAGTGGTTTTCATGTGTTGGGGATCTTCCCTTCACATTTGAGATCCATTGGAGAGGATCACCATATTGTGTATATTAGATCAGATCTAAATGTTCATGAATTTCTGAATACTTCTGCAGATTTGCAACATTAGATCTTAGATCTACTCCTTGTACTTCATGTATTGTTGAAAACCCCAAGGGGAATTTGAATAAGTGCTTATCTAGTGTACGGATCTGATATAGATCTAAATTTTTATACACAGATCTACTCTAGATCTGAAGTGTAATCTACAGCTGTTGCAACCAATAAAATAATGATGTCAAGCTCTTTTCAGTTCTAATACATGGTTGCAACACCTCCTTATGATGATTTTCTTCCATTGGAGACTTCTATTTCCTATTCTATATCTTATGGGCCTCATTATACATATGTTTTTCTATTATAAATGTTAAGGAAGGGTCTCCATATTGGCTTCCTACTATAATCTAGATGATCTGTGTTATGTTTCTTGCATAACTTTCATATATTGTTGTAGTCCCCATTTTGGGATATTACAGTGGTATCGGAGCATCATCTTGGCACAGCCTATGAATTCTAAGAAGCCAATATGTCTTATGAAGAAGAATAACCTCTTACTGACAGAGAGAAGAGGTGTCTAAAGAGAATACAGAAGAATAAATTTGATTACACCAATGATGATGAAGATAAGGGTAAAGCCCCTGAATCTGCAAGTGAAGAAGAACCAAAGGATTTTCCTAAGGTCCTTTTGAGAGCCATGCAAGATATTTCTACAGAGATCAAAGAGATGAGATTGGACTAAATCAAGGAATCCCCTAAAGGTTTTCATCTTGGAGAAAGCTATGGCATATCTCACCACTGGAATGATCAACCAGTGCATCAGCCACAAGTTTCCTAACGCTCTACCATGCCTACCTTTTTGGCTATGGGAAATGAAGTGTTTAAGAGAAAGCATCCCTTGAAGACTATTTTGAAGAATATGAGTCTAAAAATCATAGATTCAAGGATCACTTCAGTTTTCAAGAGTTTTGTCACCTCAAGGACAAAAGAAGACCATGGCATCATCATAGAGGTGGTGGATTCATTTAGAATCATGATAGAAATAAATCTATGGGAAGATTATTTTTACCCAAATTTGATGGGTTATCCAAGTGTTCTGCCAAATCATGGGTAGAAAAAATTTACATCTACTTCCAGTTGGAAAAGGTTCCAAAGATGGAGGCTATCAAGATTGCAGCGCTGCACTTTGAAGGTGAAGCGCAAAATTGGTGGTTCCATGGATTGTCTACATTGGGTCATGCTAATGTGACTACTTATTCAGATTTCACTAGAACGCTAGTGGAAATATTTGATAGAATAGATCCAGAGGCACCATTCATGAGCCTTGCAAAGTTGAAACAATCATTTAATACAGAGTCTTACATTTCTAAATTTTTAAGATAGTTTGTTACGGTTCCTGATTTGTCTGCAGCAAGAAGGGTGTACATGTTCATTGATGGCTTAGATGAACCCCTTCACAGGTTGGTTAAATCTACCAAGCCCACTACCCTGTATGATGCTATTGAAAGGGCTACAGACCTTCAAGATGCCTTGCCAAAATCCAAGGCAAGATTTCAGCACAAGCCCTCTTTTCCTTCAAAGGGAAAGGAAGATAAAGATGCTCCTTCCAAGGAGAGCTCATACAAGAATACTCTTGATGAAGAAGTCCAGAGAGATCTAAGAAAAATGAATCTATGCTTCACTTGCCAAGAATCATGGGCACCTGGACATAGATGTGTTGGTGGAAAAGCACATTACATAGAGGTCTTCTCAGATGTCGAAGTGGAAGAAGAATATGAACCAAGAATAGGTCACAATGCTTACACTGCAGGAGGAAAGCCAACACCATGAGGAGATGGGGATGGAGCATTTTCTCCTATTGGAGTGGCTCTTTCATCTTTGAGAGGAGTACCTAAGTACTTGAACAAAAGAGTTCAAGGTTCCATCTTGAATCAGAGGGTCTCTATTTGGATTGACAGCGGGGCAACTCACAATTTCATTGATGCCCATATAGTGCAAAGGAGGGAAATACCTACAAACACTTTTGAGGGATTCTTTGTTTTGGTCCCAGGAGATAGAAAAATGCAATGCATGCATTATGTCCCATCCCTTTCAGTCACCATGGGAACTTATACATTGGTTGATCACTTCTTTGTGGTTGAAATACCAGACACCAATGTGATTTTCGGTGTTCAATGGTTGATTACATTGGGGAAAGTCACCACTGATTGGGAGGATTTGCAAATGGAATGGGTGGACAAGAAGAGTGGTGAAATCCAAATGATCAAAGGCATGCATACATATCCCTCACATGCCACTTCCACAAAAATAAGAGAGATGGATTTGCGTAGTGGAAGAAAGGACCTTATAATCCCATCTATCATGCTCATGATATTGTTGCATGGGACACTCTTATCTAGTGGAAAACCACCTGGGAGGCCAGCTAATTTAGTTTTTGTGGGAGATATCTCACCACATGATGCTCCAAATTCATATCTAGGAGTGGTTGGAGCATTGGAAGGAAATAATACAACCCTGGGAGGTTTGGGTAAGCTCAAGGAGGAGGGATATTTTCTTCTCTCATCATCATCACCCACTCTCATTTCTGATTCTATGTTGTGGGAGGAGAATAATGGGAGGAATTTCCTTCCAACATGCACGTTTGGCATGGGATATGTCCAGGAGGAGATCAACAACATGACATACATTTATTTTGAAACATTATCAATGCTATCATTGTTGGGCAGTTTAGATCCATATTAGAAATCCCAACTGTTGGTGGATTATTCCAAGGATCTTCACACTTGTATGATACTTGATGACCAACTGCATGAATAAGGCTATCTAGTCCATGAATGAGTCATCTATCATCATGGTAGGGTCTTCTTATCTACAGCCTCCAAGCTCAAGGAGAGGATGCTACAAAGATCCTACAAAGGGTTTTGTTTTAGCCACACCTATTCTATGAAGCTCAATAACATCATTTTGAGGAGCTACTATTGGGAGGGATTTGAAGGAGAACTATATCAGCATTGTCAAAGATGTATGGACACTGTGGAGATGAAGCAGCAACATAACTCTATGGAAGAGATAATTCATCCCTCTCTTTCTCCTTTCGAAGGGGAGGATAGATCTATGCACCACTCCACGTGTATAAGAAGGATTGTTGGTGAAGAACATGCTCATGTAAAACATGTTTTATTTTCTGATTGTATGCGTTCTTTCACCATGTTTATGCAGGACATGACTCCAAGGAGGAGTATTGTATCTTGTAAACTTCATGGCCAACATGGGGCCACAAAAAGTTCTAAACTTGGCCACTCCCTTAGCGGAAAAAGGGGGATCTTTTATCATGATGGGTGATTTTCTAAGGCACCAAATATATCTCACACTTTCAGCCGTGGTGAGATAACATGTGCAAAAATTAAGTGGTGGGGAAACCACTTACCACATCTAGATCTGATATAGGCAGGAGATGCGGTGTGCTGGTTCCACATGTGGCACTATGACCCACCTCCATATGCACAAATTTCTGTTTGTATGTATATTGTTTTCCTCCCATATATTGATGATGTACTTGAGCTCTTTATGGGAATTTATAGAGGGAGGATGGGAGGTATGTATGTGCCCTATGGGATTTAGGTTATCCATGCACCTAATGCTACATGTTTCTGTAATATTCCAAATTTTTCCTTCAATAAATTGGAATATTAACTTTTGCTATTTTCACTTAGGAGTTGAATAATTGGGTGAGAAAGCCCAAAGGCAATAAAAACATGGATAAAATCCCTCTAGTATGAAAGGGGATCATCCTTGGAACTATATTTCACACCCACATGTGTGAAAGTAGACATTTGCAAAGAGGTTTGGTCAATTTTGACCAAGTCAAACAACGCAGAGGTATGAGGTGGAAAGCATTCTATGGGATAGCGTAGAGAGAGAGGAGGGAATATTCCGTGAAGGAGGAAACCCTAGAGAGTGGGACCCATGGAGAGAGAGCTCTCATGTTTTTAATAGGAGGGCAAGGAAGCCATTGTTTGATCATGCCTATGATTATTGATTTCTTGTCTGCTTAGACATTTCTGCAGTCCCAGCTATTTAGCTGAGTTGCTGTGATTCTTAGCACAAGGATCTCTTGCTTAGGAATCCTTATCCTTTCTTGAGAAGCCTATTGAAGGAGTTGTACTGATTTTCCTCACATGTA
Organism: Pinus albicaulis; assembly: GCA_034641835.2. Classification (NCBI taxonomy): domain Eukaryota; kingdom Viridiplantae; phylum Streptophyta; class Pinopsida; order Pinales; family Pinaceae; genus Pinus; species Pinus albicaulis. The sequence goes on along the minus strand of CM076579.1, from coordinate 1,416,791,183 downwards.
GGCTTGAGGCCAAGAATCCTCCTCCAAGACAATATTATTGCTACAGCAGCATAATTATGTGTTGCAGGGTGTTGTAGTGAGGGATTACAAGACCTCTTCCATCACTTGTTTTTCAGAGGAGGAGTCTTCCTTTCCTTTGGAGGATCAGTTTGGAAGCTATCAAAGCTTATTGCAGATCTTGGCACTTGGCCAAATCATTCTATTCCACTTACAACACAGTTACCCTCTTAGACTGTGTTATTTTCATGGAGCACTTGCAGTGAGGGATTGCAGTGTTGATTGGAGGGTGAGATCTCAAGTGTAAGGATCAAATTTCCACTTTGGAGATCCATTGGAGGAGGTCTACTTCAGATTGTTTATCATCTTCAACCTTCTCTATTCAATTCCATTTCTGAGTTGTAGCTACTGCTTAGCAACTCCGACATTTTTTTCCATTTTGTATATTTTAGCTAATCACTTGGGGGATTGTTGTATTATTGCTTTCAGGGGTTGGATCCTTGCTCCCCAACTTTATTTGAGCCACATATTTTCATATCTTTCTATTATTATGTAATACGTAGTAGTACGTCTTATAAACTGCGTCCTCATAGCCTGGATTTATGCAGAAATAATAGTGGTCTTGTATTTCATGTACATGTCTTGTTGAGGCTTGCATTGCCTTTCTTGAGTGGATGTTTCCTCAAGAACTTGTACTCTTTTTACTGCTATAGCATCATTTGTTGGCTATCTATATCTTCTTGTCTCACAACTAATAAAATAATTTTTTTTATCTATTGTATGTTCATTCATTTGTTGCAATCCCTTCATCGGGCATTTTTTGAAGACGTCTAAGTGTGGGAGATCTGTTTAACCCACTTAGAAGGATTTATTTGGAACCTCCTCTTGGATTTAGCACTTAGACACATTTTTCTAAGGTATCCAGGTCTTGGTTTCAATTCCTATAGCAGCCATTACTGGAAAATTCATTTTCTAGTCATGCCTTGCTAGCTGTTCCAGATTTGGGATATTACAGTTTCAGGGAGGACCTTGGGCAGGCCATGTTTATTTCATTTGAGTTGTTGTCTCCTTATGGGATGCACTATTTACATCTCATGATAACTTTGGAGGAACAATTCATGGGGAGTTGGATTCATGAACACTTAGCTTATGGAGAAAGCTTATCATATGAAGATGTCACCAGTGGAGAAGGAGAAAAGTTGCAACACTCACCTTATCAGTTACTTGAGGACAAGCAACATTTTGGAGGGGAGGACTGTAATATTCCCAATTAGTCCTAATTTGATGGGAATATTCATTTTTGTTTTATTTTTCTGTTTTATGAATAAAATTGTAAAGGAGGATCATAAAACTCCTAAGCAATAAATAAATCAATGCCAAATGTGAAAAATGCTATATCTTAGCTATGTAAGAAAGCACCCTTAGGTTTGAAAGGGGCTGAAAATTTTGACTGGTTTAACCATGACCAAATCTACAATGCTGTCTTGGAGGAGTGGCCATCAATGAGGCACAATACAGTTTTAGATGGAGATGGCTCAGGTGAAAGAAGCTATTTCATTGAAGGTGGTTCAGGGTTTACAAGCTCTTAATATATATAAGGAAGGCGATGGAAACATGAAAAGGTTATTGATGATATTATATTTTTTTATTTTATTGTCTGTTTAGACATACATCTTTCTTTGGATTTTTAGCCTAGATTGAAAATGTTGTTTAGCATTGGGTGTTCCTGATTTGGAATCCCACCTCTTTCCTTAAGAGGCCTCTTGGAAGAGTCTTATATTGCATAGTCCACTATCTGACAGAAGGCCAAGATTCTTATTCCAAATACAATGCAGATCCTATTGAGGGTTTGGTTGTCTTTGAAAGCTGCAGCAAGTGGAGGCTAGATCTACTCATATCTAGACCATTCTAGTGCTCTTTTTTAGTGGGGAAGTATTATTTCCCATTGGCAAGAGAGTATTGTATTATTGAAGCTACATTTTTAGATCTTGGCATGAAGCCAAACATGTTCAAAATACGACAACACAGTCTTGCTTCCAAAACTGCATTATTTGTGTGGGTACTATTGCAGGGTCTTTTGGCACACTTTTTTGGAGGAGTGGTTTTCATGTGTTGGGGATCTTCCCTTCACATTTGAGATCCATTGGAGAGGATCACCATATTGTGTATATTAGATCAGATCTGAATGTTCATGAATTTCTAAATATTTCTGTAGATCTGCAACATTAGATCTTAGATCTACTCCTTGTACTTCATGTATTGTTGAAAACCCCAAGGGGAATTTGAAGAAGGGCCTATCTAGTGTATGGATCTGATATAGATCTAACTTTTTATACACTAATCTACTCTAGATCTGAAGTGTAATATATAGCTATTGCATCTAATAAAATAATGTTTTCAAGCCATTTTCAGTTCTAATACATGGTTGCAGCACCTCCTTTTGAGGATTTTCTTCCATTGGAGACTTCTATTTCTTGTTCTATAGCTTATGGGCCTCATTGTACATATGTTTTTCTATTATATATGTTAAGGAAGGGTCTCCATATTTGCCTCCGGCTATAATATAGATGATCTACGCTATTTTTCCTGCTTAACTTTCATGTATTGCTGCAGTCCCCATTTTGGGATATTATAGGAGGTCTGATCATGCCAAGATTCAAGATCTGGCTAATGTGATGGTAACCCATGATAACCCAGAAAGGATTTTCCAAATCTAAAACTTTGGAAAATCACCCTCTTAGGGTTTGATCCTTTGACTACTGGGTTACATAGATCTAAAGCTAAATCTGATCCAAATATGGCTGCACTATGTTCTACAAACAGATCTAAGCTTTGAGGGATGATCGCTCCTTCATATCTACAAGCTAGAAGCTTGAGATCTTGTCTTCTGTTCTTCCTCCTTCAAGTTGCATCAATTGAATTAGTAGATGCTACAGAAACTGCATTGTACAAGAGGGAGAGGCTCTATGCCTAATAAAATGTGCGGCAATAAACTCTAGGCTGATGGAAATGGTGATGGCAAGGTGAGGGGATGGTCCCTCATAGGATTACTAGCTAAAATACTAGTAACTTCCTTCCTCCTTTGGATCTGAAATTATAGGAGTTCAATAATGTTTGGCCTAATGCAAGATTTTAAATGAAGCCCTGGGAATGATCCTATTCAAGCCCAAGGTGATAGGAATAATCCTACACTAGTTCTCTAGCTGAAATACTGAAGAGAACCTCCACCTCCCAAACTAATCTTCAGAAATTGCGTAATTACCGAAGGTAGATGTTCTATAGAGAATGGAAATGATGTGTGGCACCAATGCCTGATGATGAATGAAGTAAAACCCTCTTCCAAGAGATACTCAATGAAAGAGGTGGGCTTCCTGACTAGGAACACCTAATTCTAAATATCACTTGAAATCTTAGCTAAATAGTGAAAGAAAGCATGGAATTTCAAATGAAAAATCCATGTCTAAACAGACCCTTACATGAATAATCAAAAGCATCCCTCCATTGTTGCTTTCATCTCCTTTATATAGTTTATGAGCCTTCCCATGTCTTGGCCCACCTCTAAACTGTGTTGTGCATGTGGACATAATCCTCCATGTTTGACTGCACTATCTCTCCAAGTCATCCATCATGTCTACATGCAATGTACACCCACTCCATCATGTGTGCATTAATTGCACTACTTCCTCCATCACTTCATCATGAATGCTCTATGATCTTACATTATATGCCCTCCATGATCTATCTCATTAATGAGACATGATCTCCACTCTGTTCACATTAGTAGTTTCTCCACTACCCCATTATGTAGATCTAGGCTTAATCAATCCACATTCACACATAAAAAGTGGATCTTTATTCATCTTGAGGATTATGGGTCCCTCCACCCTTTTATTTACTTCATTCAGTAAGAAAATTAAGAACTCTAATATTCCAAATATCATGTGAAAATTTGGGAATATTATAGTCCTCCATGGAAATTTTTTTCTTGTCCTCAAGCAACTACAAAAGTAGATGCAAAGCCATCTATTCCCCTCCAAATAGAATCCACATAAGGAAGGCCTCCTCCATTTTCTGCAATGTTTCATGCATTTTTTGTTCCAAGTTGTCTCTCAAAATTGCATAGAATGACCTCCAACTGTATGGTTAGGTGTCCTCCTTTCACCATGAAGTACCAAGTGATAAGCATATGTTTTCCAACATCATCATCAACACATGAGATACATAAAAAAAAGTGGTTCTTCTCACAAAGGAAAAGTCCAATCCCATAAAGCCTTTCTTCATCCCATGTTTCATGAAGTAAATTGAGCATTGACATGTCCTCATCTTTAGCCCTGTTGGCCTTGTTGGGTCCAAGCATCCTTCCAACATTATGCAAAAGAATAAATAGAGATATATGGGTAGACAAAGATGTCAAACCGTATTCTCCCAATAGTAACCATCGGAGTAAGGCCCTTTCTTCCATCCTCCATCTCCCCCATGCAAGATGGATAAGCCAAACTCCCCCAAAAGAAACCAAAGCAACAAGAGATCTTGCTGCCCTTTCACCTCCTCCTGTGCATCATGGAATAAAAACATACTGATAGAAATGTGGAATTTCACATCAGTCCAATACAAGCAAACACCATCAATACACATCATGAGAGTTTCATGCCAAGTTCTACCCAATACAAAACACATAGACATAGGGGATGTCATGTGACGACTAAAATCTCTCAAGGACAACCAAAATGAACATGCCTTCATTTGTTGCATTCTATCATTGATACAAAAGGCATGAATTAGAAAAATATGAGCTATTGGGTGGTAACCATACTCACCCAAGAGCAGCCAGTGCTGTCATGCCTCCTTCATTTCATGAGTGTTTTTCAAGGCATGGATAAAAGAAATAGGATCCTTTGGGTAGTAACAAAATTCTCCCAAGAGAAACCAACATAACCAAGCTTGTCGGCCCATGTCATATATCTGCAAGTGGTCTTTCAACCCCTTTCTTATCATCCTTAGCCACTTATCCCCATGTGGATGATGAATGATGTTTTGCATAAACATGGTATCGTCCCTTTGTAGGATACCATCCTTCCCAAACCGATGAAGAAATTTTCACTCCATGAAATGTTGAAGTGCACCTCCAATGAGATCTCTTAATGAGACCTGCTTCTCACTAATGGCCCTCCAAAACCAATGAGGTTCTAGATCTACTACAGGTAGAAGTTTCTCTTTGAGCTGTGAGATGCTCATTGAGAAAGTTTCATCTAGAAAGGAGAAAATATTCCTCATCTCAAGATTTCTAACATTTATCATCTTAACCTTCATTGCTTCGTGAGTGAAGCTACCTTAAAAATTCTCTAAAAATAATGGGGCCCCTTCATTATCATTGCTAAAAAGTGACACCAATGTAGATCTGTAGGGTGGTACATATGTTGTCTCAAAGCAAGGCTTAATACTGATCTCATAACATGCCATTGTAGATAGGATCATGCTCATCCCATCTTATGAAACTCTACACTTCAACTCAAAGGGTTGAATGTAGCTCATCAATGATGAACTAGGATAGCTCTTCTTCTCCTCCTTGATTAGATCAAGGGTCCTCTGTGCTGTGATAGGTTGATGCTTCAAATTATGATTTTGTTATAACCCTTGGTTATGCATTGGCCCTAGTGGCATGTCCCCATAAGTTCCAATAAGATCTACTGAAAAAATATGTGATGAATATGTATGCATACCTTGGATTAGCTGATGTGTGGGAACCTCTTGCAAGAACAAAAGAGTTCCTCCAATTGGAACAATGGTGTCTCCAACTGCTGGTAAGAGTGATGGTTCCTCTTATCCCAATGTACCCACGTTGGAATCATCCTTCTCTTCATCATGCATCTCCTAATTCATGCATGGGACTCTACGTTTCAAGAGCTCAAGACTATCTTGCAAAGTTTCAAGTGTATCTTCTCTGGATGTAAGTACTTCTGCATTTGGTGGTGAATGTAGTGACTTATTGTCCAGAGTGACAATATTGACATCCTCCTTTGTTTCCTCAGGAAATGTCTCTTTGTGACACATCTATGGTTTTCTCACATAAAATTTATTCCTAAACTTGTGAAAGAAATCTGGATATTTAGTCACCTTTGCATGCGCCATGTGACCAAACCACCAATCATTGGCTTCTCCATAAAGATGAAGTGTTGCAACCTGGACAACTTCTTTTTCAGCCACAGGATGTAGCATGAAAACTATATCTAACTCTTTCCTCCAAGCCTTAACAATGCTTGAGGAAGATCCATCAAATTTGGGGAAATAGAATCTATTGTGCCTCTTTCTTCTGTTGCTGCTATAGGATCCTCTTTCTTCTTTGATTTGGAAGAATTCTTGGAGAGTTAGGCTCTCTTTGAATGCTCTAGATTGTGCTTTGTACTCTTCAAGATACAGACTGAGAGTCTCATGAGTCTGAGGTTTTCTTCTTTCTTCATTAATATAAAATTCACCTTCTTCAAAGAAATTGGGCATAGTATATCCATGAGGAGATCTATGATTCTCTAGTCTTCTTTGTTTCTGATAGGAAGTGCTTAGACCTTCCTCATCAAATATTCTTCTTGGATCCTCCCTTTTCCTTTCTCTCTTCATTTGATTGACCTCTTTGGAGAGATATTGAATGGATATAAAGAGAGGAGTGGAAAAAATACAATCCTCATTCATGATAGATCTCATCTATATACTTCTATGCAAAAGATGAAGTGTCCACAAGCTGAGCCAAAGATCATGCTATGATACCACTGTAGTATCCCAAAAGGGAAAATGTAGTAATACTGAAACAAAATATATGAAATACAACTAAGTAAACAATAAATCTAAAGACAACATCAGAATATATAGAGAATATGAGCCATTTTATTATATGGAGAGGATTCAGTTACAAAATGTACGAAAGATGAGGGAATCTAGCAAAAAATATGGCCTAGAATCACCCTGCAAACATGCTACAACTAACACTTCATAACGGGTGAGTTTATAGGAAGAAATAATGTGATGTCCCTTTTGTTGTTGATGTACATGAAGCTGCTACAAAATGAAATGCAGATCTATGGAGCTCAGTAGCTCTAATGATGCCAATATTCAAGAGTTGGTCAATGTGATGGGAACCCAAGATAACCGAGAAAGGATTTTCCACAACTACAAATTTGGAAAATCACCCTCCTAGGGTTTGATCCTTTGACTGTTGGGTCACACAGATATGAAGCTAGATCTAATCCAAATATAGTTGAAATATGTTCTACAGATAGATCTAAGCTTTGAGGGCTAATCCCTCCTTCAAATCTACAAGCTAGAAGCTTGAGATCTTGTCTCCTCTTCTTCCTCCTTCAAGTTGCAGCAACTGAATTGGAAACTGCTACAGAAATTGCATTGTACAAAAGGGAGAGGCTCTATGCCTACTGAAATGTTCTATAATAAAGTCCAAGCTGATGGAAATGGTGATGGAAAGGTGAGGGGATGGTCCCTCACAGGATTACTAGCTGAAATACTGGTAACTTCCTTCCTCCTTTGGATCTGCAATGATGGACTGCACAATCCTTGATGGAAATGTTGCTGATATGAGGTAAATAATGTTTGTCCTAATTCTAGATCTGAAATTAAGCCCTAGGAATGCTTCTCTTCAGGCCCAAGGTGATAGGAATAATCATACATCGGTACTCTAGCTGAAATACTGAAGACAACATCCACCTCCCAAACTGATCTTCAGAAATTGTGTAATTCCTGAAGGTAGAGTTCTGCAGAAAATGGAAATGATGTGTGGCACCAATTCATGATGATGAATGAAGTACAACCCTCTTCCAGGAGCCACTCAATGAAAGAGGTGGGATTCCTGACCAAGAACACCTAGTGTTAAAAAGTGCTTGCAATCTTAGCTAAACAACCAAAGAAAGCATGGAATGTCAAATGAAAATTCTAGATCGAAATTAACCCTTACATGAATAATCAAAAGCATCACTCCATTATTTCCTTCATCTCCTTTATATATTTTATGCGCCTTCCCATGTCTTGGCCCACCTCTAAACTACGCTGTGCATGTGGAAATAATCCTCCATGTTTGACTACACTTTCTCTCCAAGTCATCCATCATGTCTACATGCAATGTACACCCACTCCATCATGTGTGCATTAATTGCATTACTTCTTCCATCACGTCATCATGAATGCTCTATGATCTTGCATTAGATGCCCTCCTTGATCTCAGTTGAATGCTTTAACCTCCATGATCTATCTCATTAATGAGACATGATCTCCACTCCATTCACATTAGTGTTGCTCCACTACCCCATTATGTAGATCTAGGCTTAATTAATCCACATTCACACATAAAAAGTGGATATTTATTCATCTTGAGGATTATGGGTCCCTCCACCCTTTTATTTTCTTAATTCATTAAGAAAATTAAGAACTCTAATATTCCAAATATCATGTGAAAATTTGGGAATTTTACACTATAGTAATACAGGAACTTCCTGTAGCACCACAAAGAGGGTGTGAATTTTTACTTTTGAGTTCATAGGATGCTGGAGAGGGATGAAGGGGTGAGTGATGGTGCTGGATAGAGACTGAATGGATGGAGGAGTGAAGAGATATGGGAGAATTCCCTTTCTTTGTGACCATTACATGCCACTGTTCATAACCCTGGAAAACAGAAAAATAGGTTAGCTATCATGGTGTCATCTCACCTTCCTGTCTTTGTTTTTTTTTGTTTTTTGTTTTTTAATGTTTTTTCATTTTTGTTTTTTTTTCAAGACGAGTGGGTTGCCTCAGAAGATGTTTTCAATCCACCATCCTACCATGGGCACCTTAGAGACGTTTTCACTCAAATATATTTTATTTTTCTTCTCTTTTTTGTTCTAGGACTGCCTTAAGGAGGTTTTCAATCCTTGAGTTGGCCTTGGATGCCTCATGGAGGTTTTCATATAGGCCACTTTATTCTTTCTTTTTTTTTAGTAGGGATGTGGACTGGAAGCTATGAGGCTACCAATTAAATTTAATTTTGTGCTGATTATATTGATGAACTATGCCTTTGACATGGCCTTCTTGTATACTTTTAGCCTATAGCCATTGACAAGCAAAGGGATCCCCTCCTCAATAATGGTTTTGATATGAACAACCCCATTATCATGGAATTTTTTGATCAAGTATGGGCCTAACCATCTTTTCATTAACTTTCCTTTAAAATCCTTGAACCTGGAATCATATAGTAAACACCAATCCCCTTCCTGGAGTATTTTATCCTTAATGTTCGTATCATTCGATAAATTCCTCTACAATTTTATAACTTCAGTGTGGAGGAGGGATCTCATTTTTAATTCATCCAAGCCATTCAGTTGGATTAGCCTTTCATTTTGTTCTCTTGTGACATCCAAATCCAGTTGTAATACCATTCTGAGAGTGTTATATTGAAATTCAATAGAAAGAAAATATTTCTTTGCATAAACCATATCATATTGAGTGAACCCAGTAGTTGTTTCCAAGTGTTATTATAGGCCCAAGATGCCTCCACTAATCTGTCTGCTCAATCTTTCTTGCTGCAGCTCACCACCTTGGTGAGGATGCTTTCCAGTTCTCTATTGGTAATGTCTACTTTCCCATTTGTTTGAGCGTGATAGGAAGTAGACGTTTTGTGCTTGATATTATGTTTCCTTAGGATATTCTCAATCAAATGATGTCAACTCAGCTCCTTGATCAATTACTACCTCCCTTTGATACCCAAATTTGTAGGAAATGTTTTCGCTTATGAACTCAGCTAATTTTTCTTCTATTGTTTCCTTGACAGTCTTTGTCTCGACCCACTTTTTCAAATAATCCATGCATACTATGGTATATTTTTTTTTCTCGAATGGTGGATCAATTGGTCCAATGAAGTCCATACCCCACTTTTCAAATGGCTCTAATTCTACTTGAGGTTGTAGAATCATTTTATCCTTGGGTGTGGGTTTTCCCATCCTCTGACATTGGTCACATCTGTTGGTATACCTTCTTGCATCTTGATGGAGAGTAGGCCAATAGTAGCCAACTTGTAAGGCCTTGAAATATGTCCTCTTAGCAACAAAATGACCCCCACAGGGCCAAACATGACATGTATAGAGGATGTCAAATACTTCTTCCTCCATAACACATCTCCTTATAATATTATCTCGTCCTAGTTTCAAAATATTTCCACCAATCCAAGTGAAATGGGAGCTCTTTCTCACAATTCTCCTCTTCTCCCTAGATGATAGATTTGGTGGAAATCTCACAGAAACCTGGTATTTTTCTATGTCAGCAAACCAGGGAGAGAGTATTGAGATAGAAAATAACTTCTCATATGGAATTTGATCATCAATCATCCCTTCATCATATGCAAACAAAGTGATTCTAGGAAAAAATATGCAACTACATTTTATTTCCTGGGCTTATCAATGATAGTCAAATCAAATTGTTTTATTAATAATAAACACCTAATAATTATATCATTCACATCAGGTTTTTTCATCAAGTATTTAATTCATGCATTGTCTTTATGAATAAAATTTTCATACCGAGTGATATAATTTCTGAACTTGTTCAAGGAATGGACAACAACTAAAAGTTCTTTCTCAGTGATAGTGTAGTTCAATTTAGCCTTAAACAAATTGTTAGTGATGAAGTAAATGACATAGGGTAACTTATCATCCAATTTTCCCAAATATACCCCCACATATTTATCTGATGCATCAGTGTGGATATGGAAAGGTAGAGCCCAGTTGGGACCTTCGAGTATAGGAGCAATGGTCAACTTTATTTTATGATTTCAAATCCCTCTTGACAAAAACTTGACCAACCTAATTCTAAAACCTTCACCATAAATCCAAAAAATGGTGAAGCCACCTTGCTAAAATATTTGATGAATCTATTATAATAACCATCCAAGCCCAATAAACTCCTAGCATATCTCTGTTTTTGAGGAGTAAGGACCCTTTTTATGATAGAAATCTTGTTTATGTCTACTTGTATTCCAGCCTGAGATATGGAGTGGCGAAGGACAATCCCTTCCTTCTTCAAGAATTCACACTTCTCGAGACTCAATGAGAGATTCATTTTAATGCATATCCTCAATACTTTACCTAGATTAGAGAGGCCCTCTTGGAAATCATGCCCATAGTGAGTGAAATCATCCATGTAGATTTCCACATAGTTATGGAAAAGATCAACAAAGATGCTCGGAACTGTTCTTTGAAAAGTGGCAAGGTAATTGCATATGCCAAATGGGAGAACTCTATAAGAAAATATACCCCAAGGACATGTAAATGTTGTATTTTATTGGTCTTCAGGGCTGATATGGATTTGATTATAACAACTGAATCCATCCAATAAAGGGAAGAACTTGTTTCCTCCAAGACTATCTAAGACTTGGTCAATGAAAGGCAAATTGAAATGGTATTTCTTTATGGCCATGTTCAACTCTTTGTAATCATCAAAGATCCTCCACTTCCCATTATTCTTTGGGACTAATACTATAGGTGACACCCATTCACTATCTGAGATGGGGTATATGAACCCTAAATCCAACAAATTTTGTAACTCATCCTTTACTATGCCCTTCAAGGTTGGGTGCATTCTCCTCTAGGGTTGGAGCATATCATTGCACCCCTCTTTGATGTAAATATGGTGAGTGGAGACTGAGGGATGCACCCTTTTCATTTCTTTGTAGTCCCAAGAAAAAGCAACTAAGTTCTCTCTCAGCATCTGGCACAATTTTTCCTCCTCTTTGACCGGGAGAGAGGGATTGATATTTAAAGTTTTGGATGGGCCAAATCCTAAGATCTTGGAAGGTTCAGGTCTTGATTCAACTGCAAAAATCTCAATTTAATTATTCTTCCATATTATTTCATAATTTCATCAAGTGGAATGGCAGTGGGGGGTTGGTTCTGAAGGATATGGTCAATGAGGTCATCTTCATCAGGTTGTCCCCCTATGATAACAACATCTAAGGTACAAATTGGGTATGGTGTTTCATGGTATACTTCACGTCATTCCTCATCCTCCAACCAAAAAGGTATATCATGTTCAATAAAGGTTTGGTAGGAGGATATAATACTAGTTGTTTCGATAAGGGCTCATTATTAATGTTCATGTTCTAGCCCTACAATTGATATAGGCATCAACAATTTCCAACCAAGGTCTTCCTAATATAAGACGATAAGAATTAAACTTGGTTTTGGGTTGAAGTACTGTGAATTCAGTGGGATACTTCCAAGAGTGGATGGAGATCATAACATCCTCAACAACTCCCTCAGGAGCTACTGTGGATCTGCAAGTTGCAACACTGTAGTGGTATTTCTCAAATCTCCTTGGAGGTTGAGCTTCAACATGGTATCTTTAGTCATCACATTGATGGAAGCCCCAAGATCAATCAATGTATGAGGAACAATGATACCACAAATGTGCACATCCACTACTAGACTTCCAAGGTCTATGTATTTTTGGGAAATCACTCTCCCCAGCTTCAAATTGGATAATTGACTAACAACATTGATGGTTTGGGTCTCTCTCTTATTTATTCAAGAGTTTTAGAATCATTTCTCCTTCATAATATTATTATATATGGGAACATCCTTAATAGCCTGGAGAAGGGGTATCTTGACACACAAATTCTTCAATTCTCCCAGAAGTTCAGTCTCGAAGGTCTATATATTATTGAGAAATAATGGAAAATCGTAAGCATCCAAAAACCTAACCCTAGGAGATGAAACGCCAGAATATGGGCCCCGTCGAGGTAAATTGGTACATCAATTTCCCGGGGTCGTAACTTTGGCATACTATCTCTGTTTGATGCACATGATACGTTGTTAGAAAGATCTATTTGAGAACTAAAAATTCTGACTACGAATTGATATTCCAAAATGGAATCATATCTGCCGAAGAAACAATGCCCAAAAAACATCGTTTAGGGCCTCAAAACGGCTTCGGAAGTTTAGGACCCAAAAAACTGCTAAAAATAATAAGTTGTGTCGAACTGAAAGAGACAATGGTGGGTCCCTAAGTGGAATCGGCGGGTGGCCACCAATATCCACCTGGATCATTCCTCCCCCCTTAGGAATCAATGGTCCTCATTGCGTGAGTTCCTCAATGAGATGGGGAAACTTCTGCTGAACTTGGTCCCTAGTGAACCACTTACCTTGGTGTAGGAGTTGGCCAGCTTTGACAACCCGATACAGTTGGATCTTCTATTGGTGAGTGTTCTTGATTTTCATGTCCATGATAAAATTTGTCGTGGCCTGTTCCATGCAGTTTGGGTTTAAATATGTTGGTGTGAGTTGTTTTGCAATGTCAAAAGTGTCCAGTAGAGGTGGGAAGCAGGGACAAAGGTGGTCCACATTGAATACTAGGGGCCTACCAAGGAATGGTGGAATACTGAGCCCAAAGGCATTTTTCCCTACATCCTTGGTGATGGTGTATAGCCCATATTGGAGCGGGCGAAGCTTGAGGTGAGGTCTAGTGAGGTGCTCCTTCTACAAATGTAGCCACACTTTATCACCCACCTCGAAGTTGTGTGGCACTCGATGTTGATCATGCAGTTTCTTGTACTTAGCATTGGATCTGTCCAATATTTCATGAACCTGTTGAAATATGTGTTAAATGCGCTCGATAAATTTGTTTTCTTTGTAAAATTCATATTGGACATGAGCCGAATCAGCCAGAGTAGTCGCAAATGGCATGGCTACATCAATGGGACATAGTGGCTGGAATCCCAAGCCCACCTAAAAGGGGCTATGGATGGTTGAGATGTGGATAGCCCTATTATAACTGTGTTGTACATAGGGGAGGCTCTCGTCCCATGTGTGTGGATGGTTTGAATTGTACATGTGTATAATTTGTACAATCATCCTATTGATGACCTCAATCTGGGCATCAATTTGGGGATGGAAAGTTGTGGACTGGGTGAGCTTGGTGTTCAGCAATGACCAGAGGGTAGACCAAAATGTGCTGAGGAACCTGCTGTATTAATCTGAGATGATAGACTGTGGGATCCCAAAGTGCACCCACACTCATTCAAAGAAGAGTTTAGCAATGGCTTCTGCTATGATATTCTTCTTGCAGGCCGCCATAATGGTGATCTTCAATAATCTGTCAATGACCACGAAAACACAGTCGTTTGCATGCTTAGTAGAAGGAAGGCCTAACATGTAATCCATGGAGATGGATTCCCAAGGTCTACTAGGGGTAGGTAGCAGAGTATAGAGGCCTTTATTCTTGATGGTCAGTTTGGCAATGGTGCAAGCAGTGCAAGATCTGATGTACTCCCTGACATCCTGTCGAAGGTTCGGCTAATAGAAATACTTCTACAATATTGCCACTTTTTTCTCGACCCTGAAATGCACAACAACTCGACTGTAGTGTGCTTCCCATATCATCTTGGCACTCTCGCTTGAAGGAACACAAAGGTGTCCTAGGTGACATAACAGTGCATCTTGGAGGTGAAAATTTGGAACTTTCATAACCCCCAAGAGTGCTTTGTATGTGTGACCAAATTCTGGATTTCTCTTGTATAGAAGCAGCCAATCATAATTCTTGTGCCCAAAAAAGTTGAGAACGGTGGTTAGTGCCACGATCGGTGGTCGACTGAGGCAATCTGCGACATTATTGGTGCTACCCTTCTTGTACTTGATATTCAAATGAAACTATTGCAGATATGTGGACCACTTCTAATGGCGATCGTTATGCAAATTCCCTTGTGTCTCTATGAACTGTAGGGGTCGATGGACTGTGTGGATGATTGGTTCCTTCCCCAAAATGTAATGCTTCCATTATCAACAAACCCGCACAATGGAATACATTTATTTATCATAAGTGGGATACTTGCGGACTGTGTCAGACAATGTCTCACTATGATATGCCACTGGATGCCCCTGTTGAGTAAGAACTTCCCCAATAGCAAAGTTAGAGGCATTCGTCTTGATCTCAGATGGTTGTTGCAAGTCTGGTAATGTAAGCACTGGGGCAGAACAGAGGCGATGTTTCAATTCTATGAATGCCTTCTGTTGAGATTCCGAGAAAAATAATTTTTCTTTCACTCCTCCCTTGGTGACTTGACTCAAGGGCCAAGTGATATGAGAGAATCCCAACACAAACATATGTTAGAAATTAGCAAGACCCAGAAAGCTATGAAGCTCTATTAGAGTGGTTGGGGATGGCCAATTCTAAATGAATTGGATCTTGGTTGGATCCACATGCACCCCTCTTTCATCAATAATGTATCCCAGATATTGAACTTGGGTCATGCCAAAAGTGCACTTCTCCAAATTGTCACACAACTTGTGCTATCTCAGTGTTTGGAGGACTTGTCAGAAGTGGTGGAGGTGCTCTTCCCAAGTCTGGCTAAATATTAGAATGTCATCAAAGTACACCACTAAAAATGATTTGGTGAATGGCCGCAAGGTGTTGTCCATCAACCTCATGAAGGTTGCGGGAGCATTCGTCAACCCGAAAGGCATGACCAGTCATTTGAAAAGGCCCTCCTTGGCTTTGAAGGCAGCCTTCCACACATCAAAGGGTTTGATTTGTACCTGGTGATACCCAGACTTCAAGTCAATCTTGCTGAAATACTTCGCCCTTTTGAGTTGGTCTAGAAGGTCATCAATCTCTGGGATTGCGTACCTATTCTGGGCAGTGATCTTGTTAGCACCTGATAGTCAATACAGAGTCTCCAAGTCCCATCCTTCTTTTGTACCAACATGATCATGCTCCCACGGGCTGATGAACTCGGACGGATGTAATCTTTCTATATCAGCTCCTAAATCTACCTCTTGACTTCATCATTCTCTAGAATAGAGTGCCAATAGATGGGTCCATTGGGTAGTGGCGCACCTAGGTCAAATCAATGGGGTGTTTGACCTGACAGTGAAAATGCACCCCTCTAGGTGAGGTGAATATGTCACCATGCTCCCCTTGTCCATTTGTTGTTGTCGTGCAGAGGATCCTTTTCTAGAGGTCGTGGCTATAGTCTTCTTCTTTCCCTAGGGGCGGATCATCAAGAAAACAAATTTCCTGGCTTTGGAAATGAGCTTACTGCATTGCTTTGCAGTAACCAAAGAGAAACCAGCAAGTGGTGGTACCTCTGGTATCCTGTACAACTTATTTCCCAAAGTAACAATAACAGCGCGAGGTCGGGACTCATACACAACATATCGCTTCCACAAGTATGGTTTTCCTAATAATACATCACAAACATGAAGAGGAGAAATGTCACATAATACCTCATCCATGAAGGGCTTGATGTTGTAGAGAAGGAGGCACTACTGGATCACAGGGAGATCTCGTCCTTGGTGAAGCCACCTAATGTTGTATGGTTGTGGGTATGATGTGCTTGGAAAGCCCAACCACTTCACGACGTATACTGAAATGAGGGTCTTTTGGCTCCCGTTGTCGACAATGAACTATAGCGGGGAACCCTTTACCCAAATCTGGGAGTGGAAGAGACGCTCCTCCTCCTCTGGATCTTTTGGTTCCTCCTTTTGGATATTTGCAGTGGCAACAGTGGCATTGGGCTCCACATCAATAATCTGTTTCCAATTGTAATTCCCCTTGTTAGGTTCTGATTTAGAGTAGAAGAATGCATCTGATTCAAAAGCCCTCATCTCGGCCACCAGCGACTGCTTGGCCTGGCACTCACTTTTTTTGTGAGTGGATCTCTTATGGAACTCACACCACTTTCCTGTGTCCTTTTTTGGCTTCATAGTGTTGTTCTTTTCTTGCAATTTTTGTAGGTTGTCTTGGTCTGCCATGCGTTGGCTTTGTCCTTTTTTCTACAGTTTGGGGGCACCTTTCCCTTGCTTTTGATTTGCAGATCCAAAGTCTCGCTTCTTCTATTTGAATTTCTGCTTAATCTTGGCAGCATACCGGTATGCCGTACCAAGCGACGAGACATTGAGGAACTCCATTTTCTCCTGAATGTGTCTATGCAGACAACGTCAATACTTTAGAACCAAATTTTTCTCCAAATATTTGATACCTAACTTTGTGCCCAGTGTATGGAAAATATTCATCAATTCATGCACATCTTGATCCCTTTGTTGCCACAGCGTGGTCCATTGTATGTACTTGTCCTCATAGCTCCCCACGTGATAGTATTTTTCCTTGATGGTGTCTCAAAAATAATTCCAAGTGGGTATCACTGAGAACAAAGAGGGTTATCTCTCTTCATTTTTCTCACAGTAGGTTTCCCACTAGTCCTTGACATGGGGGGTAGCTTTTAGGAGTGCAAAAATAATCTTCTCCCGGTCAGAAAATTCATGAACCGAGAAATATCCTTCTAACAGATTCAACCATATATCTACGACATATAAATATATTTGACCCTCAAATATGGGAATGTCAAATTTTACTTGTACCTTAAAAGGAGTCTCACCTCAAGAGTGGCCTCTGGATGCAGATGTACCATCGGTGGGTAGTCGTTGAAGGATTTGGGAAAAGTTATACATCATCACGTTCCTTTGTTTTTCAAGGGCACTCCCTCATCTTTCTTTTCATCCCCCATGGGCGTTCTTTGAGCTTTGCGAGGCTGATCTTGCAACGGTTCAACCAAATCAAGCCCTAACTCCTTATACCTCGACCTCGTTGGGGACATGCAAAGAAGGGTCGAGAAAAAGCAGATTGCTCTGATACCACTGATCCGGATTTATGCAAGCATGCAACACAATACACATATAACCATAAATAAAAATATGCAACGAAAATATCACTTAATTTCATTAATATCAAAGAACTGAAAGTTTCTTACAGACATAATGGAAATAAAATAGCTAGGGCATTGGTAGGTTATCTCTGAGAATTGATGTGGTGGCTACAGTCCTCTAAACTCTGTGTTACAATGAGGCTCGAAGGCCTATATATTATTTAGAAACAATGGAAACCCCTAAACATCCAAAAACCTAACCCTAGGAGATGAAAAGCCAAAATATGGGTCCTGTCAGGGTAAATTGGTAAATCAATTTCCCGGGGTCGTAGCTTTGGCATACTATCTCTGTTTGACACACATGATACATTGTTAGAAAGATCTATATGAGGACTACAAATTTTTATTACAAACGTATATTCTTGAACAAAATCATATTCTTCGGAAAAATGATGCCCAAAAAACGTTGTTTAGGGCCTCAAAACAGCTCCAGAAGTTGAGGACCCGAAAAACTACTAAAAATAGTAAGTTGTGTCAAACCTGAAAAACTGAAAGAGACAATGGTAGGGCCCAAGTGGAATCGATGGGTGGCCACCAATATCCACCTGGATCATCTTGAGGCATCCTTTGATTTATAAATTAGATCTTATCTGGTCCACCTTCCACCCCTTGGTATACAACTTTTAGGCTAGGTAAGGAAGGGAATTGTTTTGTTGCATGGTTTTCTTCATAGACTGAGCAAACTTCTATGACATTCATTATGAATTCATTCCTATGGTGTCTTATAGTGCATATAGGGAAAATGATAGCTAGGTCTTGTTTTTCCTCCTCTTGTTTCCTCTTGATTTGCATGCTATCCATTTTCAAGGAAAAGGTATGCAAAATTTCACTCTTGAAATCCTCTAACATGTTTCCTATCACACTTTTCATGGATGAGGTGGAGGAAGAGGTATTGGCCAAGCATTGGCTACTTCTAACATTTTTTTTGGCTGCCCTAGAATGGTTTTTGGAAAAAAATTTGATGTCATCATAGGCCAAATAATAGATATCTCCTCTAGATAACATGTTGAGGGTTTCCAACACTTAATCCTTGATCCCTCAAAGAAGAACTAACTTGAGTGATCCAGGATCAAGGGTGTAGTTAGCCTTGTTGTAGTTAAGGTGAAAGCTTTCCTCGTAGTCTTCTAAAAATTCACCAGGCCCTAGTGTCATCCTAATTATTTCTTCCTTGGTTTATTTGGACCTACAATAATATTTTTACTTTTTGTTGAAGGACTCTTGCATTTGGGCCTAGATAGTGATGTTGTACCTAGGAAGACCCATGAACCAACGCAAGGCTGCATCCTTGAGGGTAGAGGGGAACAATTTTAACTTTTTTTCATCTCAGGCATATCCATAATTCCTATAGACAACAACAAATTACTCAAACATGAAAGTGTCTGGGTCCTCAAAAGTTAGGCCATGGAAGTGTGGGAGGGTTGAAGGGAAAAAAAATTTCATCTTAGTCTCTCCATTGGTTTTTCTAATGGGATAGACCTATTTTTTTTCTTAGCCATAGCTTGAACAACTGAATTAGGTTCCTCTTCTTCCCCAATAGGTTCTTCAAATTTTTTAGGGTGCTCACCTAGAGGGTATTATAACTCACAGTCACTAAAGAAGAGTGAAGGTTCACTATGTGGGGATGTGGGTTTTTTTGGTAGAAATTTCCTTATTCATCCCTAACCCTATGAGGCATGAAAGACAATTTATTTTTTGTTTATTTTCAATTTTTCAAATAGTGTGCAAAATAAAAACTAAAAACAATGCTTAATAAAAAAAAAAAAACATCTACTTAGACATCTCCTTGGAAATGGCACCAAAAAGTGGTGATCCCTGGAATTGCACCAAGAGTGTTGCAACTCCCAAGGGCTAATCATCTTTACTTACCAACCTGGGCTTCATATAAACTTAGAGGTGATGGTGCTATATGCACATCAGATGGATTCTACTCATGCCACCTTCAACTAGGTGTTTGATCATTAGTACTTATAGGCCATTCCTCCTATTGGATTAAAGTGAAATTAGCTAATGTAATTGTTGGTTTGAGGGGTCTTGACCCAGGTTCAGATTTGAGGTTAACCAACAAACCCATATATTACTGGCCCTTTTAGAAATGACCTGCTTGGGCAAGTCAAGGTCTCACCTGAAGTAGTTGATCCAGGTGGCTATCAGTGGCCACCCACCTAATCCATTTGGACCCACACCATCAATTCTTGCGACTTTTCACATTCAGCACTACTTACTATTTTTAGCAGGGTTTCGAGTCCTGCACTCCCGAAGCCGTTTTGGGGCCTTAATGATCTAGTTGGATATTGGTCGTGACCTACCTATTCCACTTGGGGCCCCACCATTTTCTCTTTTAGTTTTTCAGTTTCGGCACAACTTACTATTTTTAGCAGTTTTTCGGGTCTTGAACTTCGGGAGCCGTTTTGAGGCCCTAAACAACGTTTTTTGGGCATCGTTTTTCCAATGAATATGATTTTGTTCTGGAATCAATATTTGTGGCAACATTTTTAGTCCTCGGACAGATCTTTCTAATGATGTATCATGTGTGTCAAACGGAGATATTATGCCGAAGTTACGTCCCCGGGAAGTTGAAACACCAATTTACCCAAACGGGGCCCATAGTTTTGGCACTTCATCTCCTAGGGTTAGATTTTTGGACGTTTAGAGTTCTCCATTGTTTCTCCATAATAAATAGACCCTTGAGCCTCATTGTAACAAAGTTTAGAGGTCCGTAGCCACCACATCTCTTCTCAAAGGTTCGCTACCAGCACCCTAGTTATTTTATTTCCATTATGTCTGTAAGCATATTTCTGTTATTTGATATTAATGAAATGATGCATTATTTCCGCTGCATCTCTATATTTATGGTTATTTATATATTCTATTGCATTCCTGCATAAATCTGGATCAGTAGTATGGGAGCGTGTTGGAACTAGGTTTCCGCACCCTGAGAGATAGAGAGGAAGTTTAATGAAGTGGGTGCCTTTAGATCTATAACAGGTCTACGCAGAGAAAGCCCTAACCAAAAACCATTAACAATATACTTAACATAATGAATTGTGCAAAATCTGTAAATCATATGATAATCAATTAAGAGGAGAAATATAACTCAATATTATAAGATCTATGTAGTCATTGTCATTTTAAGCATCTTACTACATGTACGTAGTCGATCTATTAACAAAAATTAATAGGGTAGAGATAATACATAAATAACATACAACGCAACTCATAAAATAACAAAGAGATATTAAATATTGGCAAAACGTCCTTATATTAATCAGATAGTTCAAGTTCCTATTATAGACTCTTGGTCATTGCTTATTGCGATGATGTCTATTACCCCTTATGTTGGCTTCGCGGATGGTGCTTCCCGCAGTACCCGGAACTTGTCTTCGGCAACCTGGCTGATTTATGATCCTGCTGGTGAGTTGATAGACCTACAAGGTATTTGTCTAGGACAAAGTACAAACAATGTCGTTGAATATAGTGCTGTCATTAAACTATTAACCGAGGCAATTACCCTTGGCATTAGTGCATTGGTTGTAAATCTAGACTCACAACTTATTGTTCTTCGGCTTAACGGGTGTTATTCAGTTAGAAACCCACACATTTTAAGATTATATTTACGTGTTTGTTTGCTAGAAAGACATTTTGATTATATCACATATCAACATATTCCTAGACAATTGAATGCATTAACTGATATAGTGGCTAACATTGTATTAGATAGACATTTGCGTAATATGTAAAATCATCATCACATGAGATACTCATATTAAATAGGAAACTATATGTGTATATATATATATATATATATATATATATATATATAAATTTTGCATCAGTGTGCATCGTAAATTTCAAAAGTATGTGTGTTTTTGTTACATCCTGAGACACCATTTCTCACAACAAAATGCAGAAATAGAATCCTAGGTGTCTAGCCAACATGATGATCATGATAGCATGTCACTGCCTGGACAATCCACCTTACCAAGTGGTGAACTCGGTTTGACATTCCCATAGTATGTCTTTGGTACGCACGAGGAACATCATCAAAACGTGCATAGTCTGGGACCCAATGGGCAATTCCCTTCAAGTTGTGCATGATTTCCTCCTCCTCGACTTGAGGGGAAACATCAAAATCACGAGGAATTCACCTTGCTATCAGAGACATCCCCGCAGGTCTCTCTGGGCCTACATCTGCAAATGCATCAATTAATTGTCAAAACATACATACCAAAAAAAAATTATAATACTCATAAAAATTAAAAAATGAGTCTTACTTAGTGCTTCATCCCAATCCTCTCCTTCCGAGAGTGGGAGGTCTGGATCACCAGTGAAATATATGCTATATTAGGGCCAATCCTCCACGAAAATCAACTGTTGGTGGAACCAATAAAATAACTCCGGTCTCCAAGACATCTGTTGACCACTGCTTGACCTTGGCATCAAAGCTACCCATCGGACCATCTATCGTTCCAGTGCTGGTGGTGTTTGTACTATCACCTCCTGACATTGAAAGATTGGTATCCATTCCATAATGAACGATACCAGGATAGAACCATAACCAAACTATTTCAATTTTATCTTCTTGCACTTTATTAGCTAACATTTTATATTGATTTTTACTGCCTCTACCCATTTGTAGACGGTCGGTGTCAAGCAGTCTACAAAAAGAAGCAACTATGTTTTTGTTGCTTCGTGCGGTGCTTGTGTTCCTATAGCTCATGTGATCATGTGTAGCACTACCCTTAGTGTTAAATCCAGGATAGTATGGATGTCCACTTTCCCGAATTTTGATCCTTTCTATGCTCCCGGGCATACCTTGTCAATCACCATGCCCATGCTCTGCATGGTAGGCTGAGTACCAGTAAATATTGGTGGTACCCCCCTCCACGATAGTCCTATTATGAAATAAATATCAGAAACATCAATCTCAAGTTCCTGATCTCGAAGAATGAATTTTTCCTGATCCTCATCCCAGATACTGACCAAGTATTGTAGTAGCTCCGGTTGAGCTCTGAGACATGGTGTCATGAAGAAATATTTTAGTCCACAGTCTCTAAGAGCTTCCATGCATCTTGAATTTCCCATGGCAAGCTCATCCTCTTCGTTGTGTTCCTGTTCCTTCCACTTTATCACCATTTTTTCGCTCTCTCACCTGCAAACATGTTCATATGGACATTATTAGCCAAATATAAAGCTGCAATTTGAGAATTTTAGGCTTGCTTTCTTGCATTGAGAATTTTTTAAGAGGTCTGCGCTGTTGGCATGAATTTTTTAGAAATATTCGCACCAATGGGTGCACCCTAGTTTAGAAAATTGGGCGGTTGGCACGAGTCCGTGCTCGAAAACCGCGCCAACCGCCATGCCCTAGTTTTCACAATTTCCCCTTCAGAAATAAAAAACTGAAGATTGAAGGTAAAGAAAGAATGCTTAAAATATGGGGAAGGATGTCGGCTCTTACCTGGAACTGACAGATTCGAGATTGGTTTGCTGGATTGCCTGCTATCGTCACCGCAAAATCGCAAGGTAAATGGGTCACTATTGCTCCATAAGAAGGAAAAGTGAAAAGTAATTATTTTTTACCATTTTTGGCATTTTATAACTTTTCAAAACCCTAATTAGGTTTTAAGACATATTTTTCTATTATTACATTATGTTATTTCAAGAAATGGGTATTACGTTTGTTTCTTGTGTAGCGACAGGTCTTTAATGCGATAGTTATGAAGTCACGAGTTATATTTTATACTTTTTACGACTCAGTAAAAACACAAAAAATTCATTACTGGATTCATCTTTCAGCTCTTTTCCGACTCTCTAAAACTGAAAATATTGTTGAGACTCTTGTCATTTTGAACTCATTAAATGGCTGCGAAACGATATCTACCCAATATACGTTTACCCCTTTTTCGGGCTAGGATAGATTATTTACGAAAAAGGAATACCTTAGCCTATCGCGACTAAGAGGTTCTTTCAAATATTGTTTTCTACCTTTTTGGATCTGAGAGAATACTTACGAAAAGGGACATGCTGGAGTTTTATTTTCCGCTTCTTTTCAAACTCTCCAAACATGAAAAGACATCGAGTTCTTCCTTGTCAGACTCGTTAAACCCTGATGAAATCAGACATCATCACCATGACGTTCATCGAGTTCCTCCTTCCTAGGGCTCGTAAAATGTACTAGGATGGATTTTCCCGAAGGAAAAACTTATAGCACAAGTGTATTCTATCCCCTTCAAGCTTGTTTAAAAAAATAATTGGGGTACTCGCCAGAAATGGTGCGGGAAAATTGAACCAGATTTTAGCTGTGCCGGCAGTATGTCGCTCTTGAACATGACACTCGTCTGCATTCATGTCGAGTTGGGGACATCTCATTTTGTCATTCTTGCCTTCGTGGGTTTGGGTAATCTGTTTTGACCCCTCATCTTTTCTTTGCCACATCATCATGACCTTAGATCCCTTGATGTTAAATACTGCCAAATCCAGAGTCGTGTTGTTAATATGTTCAAGAGAAGTTTGCCTCTACAATTTTAAACCTCCCTCTGATTCTCTATTGATCCTGATTCACTATCATTATGTTCCTCTGTCTTGTGTTGATGATGTGGGATGCATTATTATCCTCCTTCGACCAGGTCACTTCCTGTCGACTTCCGCTCATTATCTAGGAAGTTGGTCTGCAGACTCCCTATTGGTACCTTGGATCCTACATGCCTCAGTGATAGGTTCTTCACATTTGATGACAGGTCCACATCATTGGCCTTCGATCGGGTGATTCTATGGGTGTTCGACACCAGATCGCTGTTCAAATTCCGTGGATTTTACCTGTTGTAACTTGAGATCCATTGTAATTATTGGTGGTTTCTCTTGTGCCTGTTTTTATCACCAAAAAAAATAAAAAAATCAAAACATCATTGTGTGAACTCTATTTTTTATCATGGCCTCAAATAGGTTTGAAAGTCATTTTAGGTTTTCGTTAAGGGTGGGTTATAGTTTTTATGAGTTTAAAGGTCATCATTGAATTCAAATAAAGTCTTTATAAGTCCATTCCATGATTAAATACTCACATTTTCCATTTAGGGGTCATTCCATAAGGTTTCGGGTTGAATTTCTGAAATTAGCCAAGAATCCTTCATTTCATAGTGTCGTTAGTTCAAAAAAAGGGGTTTTGTGCTATGAAAGCACTTCTACTTTCATAGTGCAAAGTGAAAAAAATACACTGTGTGCACTACAAAAGCACGGTTTCTTAAATTTCATGTCAAGAAAGCCAGAATTTGTCAGAAATCCATTAAGAAATGATAGGGCAACGGTATGGTGAGTCAGTTAGAGGTCAAATTCAAAGTACTTATCCATTTCACATCCATCATCATCATCATAGGGGCATCATTCAGTTGTAAAATGGGATTTCAAATTCGAAAATCCTGCCTAATTCAGTCATTCCAGTTTTCATTTGCCTCCACTCAAATTTTTATGCTCTAAAGCATTAGATTTAAGCTCGTGGTTGTTATATATCAAGGATATCTTCACTATAATCAAGCGAGGTTGTTCTATGTTATCAAGCGAGGTTTTTCATACATAATCAAACAAGGTTGTTTTACTGATTCCATAGAAGCTGACAGTTTTTTTTTTAAAGAATCATGGCAGAGGAGAAGAAGGTCCATAGAGGGCTGCATCAAAGATACCTTTTCCAAGCTGTTGTTCAACATTCAAAGATACTTTACATGTGAAGGCAGCTACCATAAAGTTTATACTTATCATTTCACGCTACTGTTGCATTTCACAGGTAGGATATCATTAGACTTTCCCTTCTACTTACATAGGAGCCTTGCCAAAATGGATGATAAAGTACAGGCCAAATATGATGGCTTTGAAACATCTTTGTTTCACCCTGGTTTGATAAAGTTATTGGTTTTGAGTAAGCTTCAGAAAATAACAAGGGATTGGTATTCCTTTTGTTTATGAATGGTTTTGAAATGGAAACCCTAACCCTAGCAAGAAACCCCAAAACAAAAGGAACTCTGTCACCACCAATAGCAGAGTCAAGTCAGCCCGTGGTTGCAATATCAAAGAGGCAAAACAAAAACAAGTTCCCAATCAATAGGAAATCAAGAGATTGACAAGAAGCCAAGAAGTGGCATCAAAGGGAAAAACAGTTGTTTCAAGTACAGAGGACAACCCAATGATAAAATGAAATTTAGATGACATCCTACATGCAATTGATATAGAGGAATCATCCATTGTGCAAGCTGATTTCATTGGAATAGATGAACATAAACAAAAAAAAGGTTAAGTCGGCAAAGAAACTTGAATTTGAGGGTGAAAATGCAGCCTTTATCTTTCAAGCAAGAAAACCATTAACTAGGCATGCTAATTAGCTCAAGGAAGGCAACAAGGAGGTCCAAGAAACTATTGAAATAGTCAAAGTTCCTGAAGAAGTGGTTGACCTCTCATCACCAACAATGGAGCATGCAACCAATAGAATAATGAAGGAAAATGAAGCTAAATTGGTCAGAGTAATCAACACTCACTTGAGAGCCAGTAATAGAAGACTTAGATATCAAGTGGTGAACTTAGAGCAGCAGCTAAAACTGACTCAGGATGAGCTTAAAAAAAAAAAGGTGCAGAATGAAAAATCATTAAAAGGTCAAAAGCTAAATCAAATGGAAAATTAAGAATGAGCCTCATGAAAATTGTGATTTTAGTTCATATGATCTATTGTTTTGATGAAACCAGTGGTTTTCTAAGTTTTGGCACATTTTTGGTTTTCATTTTGAATAAATCTGGAAAAAAATTCTCACTCAGTAGTTTTGTAGCGCAAATAGTGTAAAAAGAGTGAAAGGTGCTACGAAACTGCTGAAAGTCATGAATAAAAAACTATGTTTTCTAGTTTGAGAAGTCAACTTCCAGGGAGGTTTCTGAGCAACTGAAAATGAATTTGGGAAAACTGAAAGAGGTTTTTCTTCCTAACAGACCTAACTACAAAATAATCTCTCAGTTTATTCAAATTGATTATGTGTGAGAAATTTATAAACTAAAACGTGCTACGAAAAGCGTTACGAAACTATTGTAGTTGCTTTTCTTGCTCAGTTTGGTCAATTTTTGAGAGGTTGAAGAGTGATTCAAGAGTTGAAACTGATATGGGAGATGTATTAAGGGGTAAGTGAAGTGATTCAAGTGGAAAGGATTCATTTTTTGAAAAATTAAGACTTGAAATGACAGTTTTTCAAATGGCACTATGAAACTGTTGTATTTCCGTAGCGCAGTTTATTACATATTTCTTAAACAGTTTTTGGAAGTGGTTTTGACATGCTGGATGCTAGGGATAGGTGAGGAGACATGTTAAGATAACATACAACATCTAATGAGCACGAAATAAAGCTTAATTGATGATCAAATTGTTCAAATAATGCAAAGGATGTGATGCCTAAAAAACAGGGTATGTTTTCCTGTTTTTGTGGAGGTCAAACAAAGTGGACATGAAGCGCTGAAGCCCATCATCCAAATTTGAATATGTGTTGTTACAATTGGAAAATGATGTAAATTTAGTTGTATAAGGTTGTTTTAGATAACAATAAGGAGTTTGAGTCCTTTTTAGATTAGGACTGTTAAGTAGATTAGGTGTCTTTATGTAATAAATTCCATATCTTACAGTTATGCAAGGTGTCAGTTAGTGTCAGTAGTTGGAAATTTGATGTATCTAGCCTAGAGGTAGATCATCACATGTTGCAATATATCTTTTAAAGACCAAGGGGTCGAAAGAGCAAAGGTTTGGAGACCTTTTGGCAAAACTAGTGCATATTGTAAAAATACTATTTCAGCTAATGCAAAGAGCTTCTACTTGACCAACTTGAGATTCAGAAAGGGTTTTTAGTGTTTTCCTATTATATCAGTGTTTCTTATATATCTTATTTGCAGTGGTGTTCATCTATATTACTCAGAACTCATCTTTAGATGCTCTGACTTCCTTTATAAATGGACTGACTGTGTTTTTACATGTTTCAAGTGTATGTCTCATGACTAAAAACCCTGATATGCCTCAACTTCCATGTCAATTAGATTCACTGATTTTCTGAGATTGCTTTGAATCCATAAGCCCAATGTATACATGCTAATGTTGGTTTCAACCTACAGTTTGGAAAATGTTATCTAAGCAGGCCACTTTGTAAAGCTTTGGATTGATTGATATATATAGTACCATACAATTTTTCTTCACCTGAGATTCTTAGTGTATTTTCAATGAGTTTTATGCCCTATCTTTGAAATGTTTCTCTTCCATAGCCTTGATTTCTCATTACTCAGAATTCATGTATTACATGCTCTAACTTCCTTTGAACTTTCAAGTTATTGGGATTTTCCTGAATGTGTTACTCTTTCATTGAAATATATACAAACCTCAGCTTCCACTAGAAGAGCTATTGTTATCTTTATCCCTATCACTGACTCCACAACCCAATGGTAGCAAGCCTCCATATTTTCAACTTGTAAACATAAAAAATAAAAACACATAGAGTTAGCCATCTATCTACATCTATACTCAATATCATTAACCTTTGAGAGAGCCCTCTCAGGTTGAGGAGGATAAGCCTCAATTAAAATATCCATTTGAAAGAGTTACACTGAAGTTTTCTGATCAGTAGCCAATCAAGTACGATTTTGGTGATAACACCTGTTAATAGCTTTCATCATTGGCTGGTAATCAGGTAATTTTCTTACATTTTTTACTTCAACTCACATATTCACATGCTTGAATATGTACTTGTTCGGATCGAGATGGAGCACAAGACCCTGGGTTTTGTCTGATAAAATCCAGGCTGCGGAATATTATGATGTATCATGATTTTTTGCATGAATCTTTTGATTGGATGGCTGCAACCATACCTGAGTCTATTTGTTGATCCTTATTGCTGGATGGTTGCATCCATACCTCGGATCTCAATTCATATATATACTCTATTATGGATGGCTATGCCCATGCCACATGTTCATGTCTCAGAAATAACTATTGTACTTGTAATTGCAGGTTTTCCAACAACAGTGTTTGGTTTGAACACATTCTCGTAAATCATTTCACCCCTTCCTCTCTCTCAGACCTCATGCTTTAGGGGGCATCTATTACACAACATTTTTTCACCATCCCTGTAATCCCCATCCTTCACATTGGAGGCTCATTTTTGTGAACAAAATAAAGTGTCATGCCTTGAAAATATCATCCTTGCATCCCTTACCATGAGTCAAACATTGCTTCTGTTGATCATTTCCTGAACAGACCACCAAAAACACCTGTTTTTTCCTTGGCGCTGGTAGCCAGTTATGCCCTCATGCTGATGAGGTAGATTAACACTGGCCCCTGTGCCAACTGGTGCTTTGTCTCAGTTAGCTACCCACGCCAATCTTTTTATGGAAATTTTTTTAAAAATAGATGTGAAGTTTTGATCATAACAACTTCGTCGATGAGTCATAGGGAATGGTTCGACTAAATAACCACGACCTTCCTCCTTTGGCCTCTTGTTTCCACCTTTTGGGGAAACCTCCCATGAGATAAGGCCTCCCTTCAACCATAGTAGGGATCCGAACCTCCTCCTCTCCCTCCATAAATATATTTCATCCTCCATTGATGAAGCTAGCTGAGTTGAACTGAAGAAGTAGGAACGTTGGAGATATTTCTATTCAAGATAGAACGGAAGAGTCCCTTATTGAGAGATCTTAGGCTTGTGCCTTCATCTCATCTAAATTCCTTGACATTTGTTGAGACGCGCTTCAACTGAACCCCGTTGAGGGAGGCTGTGATGTCAAGGATTGGTTGTAACTCTTTCTTCTATTAATACATATGTATAACTATTGTCTGGTTCCCATATCGTGTTGATGTGTTTTATTAATGCTATTTTCTTAACCCTCCTTGATTGGTTAGTAATTATGAATGAGATTGTTTTTTTGTATGTTGCTCTTGTTTGTTGATTTTGTGCAGGTATCCAAGCATCGATGCGAAAGGATAGTGACTTTCCGAGACAGGAATCAAGAGGCCACCACTACAATAGCTATGACGACAATGTTGGAATCCAGGTAGGTTGATCTATCTTATCTATTTCATTCAGTAATTAGGAGCCTACACTCTACTTTTTCTATTTGTTACTAGACCCACTCCAGGGCTAGAGGGATCTTCTCTGTCTGCAGAGAGGATTTACCTGCATAACATAGAGGTATATAGAGAATGACTGAGTTTTTTGAGAGGAGAGTACCATTTTAATGTTCTTATAAGCAGGCACCACGGGATTAGATATATAATCCTAAATAGATAATCATATAGAGGGGTGATAATGAAAATTCATTTGAAAATTTTATGTATATACATATATGATGTTGCTAATGTCGATAATCGAGAGACGAAGATCTCTCTAGTAGAAGGCGTCAAAATCTTCGTCATTAGTATGGTTCGGAGAGGAGTGGAACTCAGATGGGGGAACACCATTTGTTCATTCCATGAGAGGGTGCCTCCACTCCTACTATTGATCTAATTTTAACAAATATTTTTCATTGATTAGGAGGAGTGGAACCAAACAATAGAACAATATGAGGGAAACCATCCCCCGTGATGTCACAAGGGGAGTGGCAGAGATTCCTTATTATAATATTTACCATCGATCCCTCCACTAGACAAGGGTTGTTAATTGACCGAGGGGGAAAGGTGTACTATATATATATATATATATATATATATATATATCAATGGGGCTCAAGATAAGGCCGTGGGGTTCGAATGGTAGGGACCAGAGGATAGTGATGTGGCAATGCCACATAGGTAGGTATTGTGACATGGGCCTTCCTTTAAGCGTGTTAGGTCCCTATATTACTAGTATAGTCCCTTATTGTTGTTAGTGTAACCCCCTTATTTTCATTATTGTACCCTTGTAACCACCATATTGTTATTATTGTGCCCTTAAATTATTATTGTTAGGTCAGCTAGGATTACATTGTGGCCCACTAGGATTACATTATGGCCCCATGGACTCCTATATATAGAAAGGAGGTTTTGTAATTTGAATCATCCAAGAATTGTTCATTCATGTAATGTATTGGAGGTTGCCCCATCCAAGTGGCTTATTTCTAAGGCATTGATATCTCTTTCTTCTCTTTTTGGAGCTGGTTTCACAACATTTGGTATCAGAGCTTTGAGATTCTAGGGTTTCGCTGCTCCAAACAGGTCATAGTGGAATTTTTGCTATAAATTTTTTTCTATGAAGGTTCATAATCTAAAATTTTTAGAGTGCAAATCCAAAATCCCGAGGAACATCTTCGAAAAATTTTAGAGCTTGGTTCGTGATATTTTCGGAGATATGATCTATGCAAGTTAGGTCATTTTGCGGGCTCCTGAATTTAACCTAAACAGGTCATCGTGGTATTTTCGTAATAACTTTTTTTATACGAAGGTTCAGAAGCTGAAATTTCTAGAGTGCGAAGGTGAAATAATAAGGAAAATCATCGTAAAATTTCAGATATTGGTTCACAATATTTTTGGAGATATGATCTGTGGAAGTTAGGGCTTTTTGAGTCTTCTGAATTTCATCTCAAAGAGGTGATTGTGGGAAAATATTCATAGCTCTCTCTCTCTGAGCATCAGATTGGAATGTTGTAAAAGGTGGCTGCAGGTACACGGACTTTAGTTTTCTTTCTATCAATTTCAGAGCTAAAGGAGGAAACAATGACACATGGCAAGTCGTACAAGTTCACTCTACTGAACCAGTCCAAAATTGGGTCATTGTGGGAGATTGGACATAACTTTGCCTTGAAGAATCCAAATCAGATCAGACCTGTGGCATTTTAAGGAAGCTTCAGGGGGCTACAACAGGGCTAAATTTTAGATATTAAGAATCTACAATTATAGAGATAATTCAATTTCAATATCAAGCTCCTGAAAAGCAAGTAAAAGGTGTGTATTTTTTTTCCAAATTACATAAGTCTTGTTTGAAGAATCAAGTTGAATTGATTCCAAGGGCATATTGTAGAATAAATATCAGTATTGGCTTCTAAAATGGCCCCTAAAAATAATTCAACATCGATTAATCCTTTATAAATCTCTACTATGACTCATGAAGACGAAGAATGGCAACATGACATATCAAAATTACAAGAGCAAGTGCAACAAATTTCGCTCTCGCAAAGAGCAACAAAAAATGACATGGAAGTTTTGAAGAAAGGCATGGAAACTAAGATGGATGGTTTGAAGAATGGCATAGATGGCATTGAATCTAAGATAGATTTCATGGAAGCTAAGATCGATGAGAAAATGGAAAACATAAAGAATGATATAAAAGCAAACATGGAAGTTTTGAAAAAGTTGATACAAGAAATGTTTCCTAATGGTGAAAATATAGTAGAGGAAACTCATGATGAGAACAAAATGAATGTTAATCGTGATTTCATAAAATCTAATGTTGGAAGGAAGAACCACCATATTCCAAAAATGGATATGAGGAAGTTTGATGGAAAGGATCTTGTAACATGGATACTACAGATGGAGCAATATTTTGATCTCCATAATGTGCAAAACACACAAAAGGTACACATTGCAACTTTAAATTTAGAACAAAATACATTTGTATGGTATCGATGGCTTTGCTCCAGTAAAAAATTTTCACTTGGTCAATTTTTACAGAGGAAATGACAGCACATTATGAGGATACAAAGAGCAACACCTTCTTTAGCCAATTGATAAATCTCAAACAAAATGGTTTAATGGGGGAGCACATTGAGGACTTCCAAAAATTGAATATAAGGGTAACTGATATTCCAGAGGAACACAGGATTGATCTCTTTATAGGTACTTTAAAGGATAACATCCAACATGAAGTTCGCATTTTGGAACCTGATTCATTGGAGAAGTCATTTAGGTTGGCAAGAAAAATTGAATGTAAAATTATGGTGACAAGGAAGCCTACCACTCACTTCTATAAAGAGGGAAGTGTTGCTACTCCTAGATTTCCACAACCTACAAGGTTGACACCACAACAATTGGAAGAAAAAAGAGCAAAAGGGCTTTGCTACAGTTGTGATAGCAAATACACTAAAGTTCATAAGTGTGCTGAGAAGAAATTATTTTACATATATTGTGAAGAGGAAGAAGAAAATGAACAAGAAGAGGATATACACCAGGAACCAACCCAAGAAGGAAAAGAAATGAGTCCGACCATATCGTGTAATGCATTGGCAGGAATTACCACTCCTCAAACTCTCAAGATAGAAGGACATATCAAGAAGAAAAAGGTAATAGTGTTGATTGATTCAGGTAGTACCCATAATTTTATTCATTGTAAGGTAGCCAAGGAATTGAATTGTTTCCTATACCCAACACCAGAATGTCAAGTGATGGCTGCAAATGGAGGAACTATAAATTTCTCTAGAAAATGCCATAATATCAAGCTAACCATGGGGGAATATTTATTGAATAGTCCAATGCTTTTCATTCCTATGGGAGGTGCTGATGTTGTAATAGGAGTACAATGGTTACAATCTTTGGGGACGGTAGCTTTTAATTTTCAAGAACTTTTATTGAAAGTCAAATTACGACGTATTGTAGGGAAGTTGGGAAAGATAATAAGCTCTAATGTCATGACTGCTATCACCCTAGTAATTCTCAGGTTGTGGGATGGGCATTTTTGTAGTTAAGAACACTAGGGGTAACCAAAAACAGCTTTGGGAATTCAAGATCTAGCCTTCTTGAACTCCAGAAAGGGATCTCTCCGTATGATTTAGCTTTGTTTTAGTAACAGATATTAGCCTAGCTATGATTGTGCGGTTGGGTTTTATTTTAAAAGATTGGTGAGAATAAAAAATATTTCAAGGTAAACCAGAAGGATCTACCAGAATATTGGGCAATGGAGTCAACTCTCTAGGCAAGCAGAACTAAGAAATAAGGCTCAGAGATGCAAATGTGCTAAGGTCAAGATAGGTGACCTTCTAAGGCTTTTTATAGGCTTGATTTGATGGAGTGGGTGGAATCTGAACAAAAGGGCACTTAAGAATCCTTAAGCTACAGATAAGAAGATTGAAGAAGGGGATCTAACTGGGACCTAGATCAATTAAGAATTCTATGGTCCAGTTATCAAGTAGAAAACATTAAGATGCCAACAAGTTTCGAAATAGGGAGCTTATTATCACTAATCTTGTTTAATTTTTCCTTAGTTGATCATTACAGACTAGAAACACATAATATGAATGAATGTAAACTTTAAAGAAATACACTGAAAACAAGGAAAGAACGAGACTTATCTTGTCACCACAAGAATCCTTAGCTATGATGTCTCTAATCTCTTTCCAGTCTGCTGCTTTCGCTAATTGACTCACCAACTTCAATATGACCAGCAAATAAGACTATAGTTGTCTTGAGAAATTTTTATTCACACTGAATACTTCGAATTGTGAAGTATTTATACAAAAAATTGTTTACAAAATATCTCAGGAATTGAGATAATGTTTTAATACAAAATAGGAAAGAAAACTTAATAAAAGGGACAGCTGCAAAACAGTTTGCAAGCTATTACCTTTTTCCAAGAAAAAATAGAACTGATTATTCTAATTTGAACTGATTGTTGATGTGCTGTGAGTACTGCTGGCATTAGATGCATATTATCGTGGAAAGTGGTTGAATAACTTTCCTTATTTTAACTTTCAACACTGATACTCTTTATTCATCTGATTTGAGTTATTTTACTGTGATAATTAAAAAGTAACCAACAGTAACTTTATTTTCACTGATACTCTTTCACCTACTGATACACTTTAACCCTGTATTTTTTACCTTTGAGGCAACAGTAAAATATGAATTTCCAAGTGATTTTCCTATTTTTTATCCATCAAATTCACAACAGATCTGTGAATTCTTGCCACTTTCAGTAGAGGGGATCTTCATAGTTTTCAATTTCCTGTAGCTTTCGTCTGCTTCTGTATACTTGGCAAAGTTAGGCTTTATAGTGAACATATGTTTGATCTCATTATCCAAAAAGAACAGATTTTCAAAATACTAAAGAATTTTTTTGCATGTTGGTGATCCTTGTGGCAATGGTTGTTTGGCTTGCTCTTTAGCATGGTTTCTGGTTTTTAGATCATAATCTTTCTGAGGCATCAACTTGTCATTCAATGCATGAATATCAGGAAAACCTGCTTCTGATAATATCTTATATTTGGCCCAAAATCTTGAGATAGCCAAATTCATGTCTTTACATCTGTCTTCTTGGCTTGTAGAAGCTACCTGTGTCTGTTCAATCTGCTTGCCTTTGCCACTATCTACCTGTATTACCTGTACTACCTGTGAATCATCATCAAATAGGGTGTTTGGCTCCCATTCAATTTTATTAGCATTTCTTTCAATATGGGGCTTAGGATCATGCAAGTAAACAGACAACTTGCATTTTACCCTCATTGTACTCAAAATACCTTGTGGGTCGTAATTCCATATAAAACTACATGGGAACTTGTACACTTTAAGTTTTACATTTATTTCATTGGCGGCTTCTCAGTTATTCACAATGAATGGCCCAATTTGATTTTTCAGCTTAAATTGGGTCTTTTTCCTGGAAGCTATGAAGTTGATTTCATCTACATTCAATAGTTGTCTCAGATATTCCAAAGCAAATATTCTTGTAGTAACAAATCTCGGTAATTTATATGGGGCTAGGGATGAGCCATACACTCTGATTTCTGTGTGATTTTTATATAAATACCAGTCCCCAGTTTTATAGCTCTCTGATAGCTGTAAAATTATTCTTGTCTCACCATTGATCCTAGGGATCTCCTCTTTTTCCAAAAGATACATAGCCGGAGCTATAAATGAGTCATTGAAATCTGCAAAACTATACTCTCTGTTCCATTTTCTTAGAATAGATGACCAAAATACTAATGAAATTTTTTTTCCTTTTGCATCCACTTTCTGACATTCAATGGGAAACTTAAATGTTTGATAATATAGGAAGAGGTGGAGTAGATAAGAGGAGTATCTGAAGACTCCTTCTTCTGATAATCTGAATAAATGATAATGCATGCTTTCGGCAATGAATCTAGCAAAATTGAACAGGATGGATGGTGATTGACCAGGGCTTAGAGTTGACAGAAAACCTAGGATAGCCACATCAGTGAATTCATCACTGGTGTATCCTAGTATGAAGGAGAGCATTGAGAAAATCTGTCTAGTCTCATCTGGGAAATCAAAGGTGTCAAAAGGAGGATTTAACTTAGGAATATCAACTTGCTTTGGACCAAAATTCTGGTATATTTTGAATCTGGTATTGAAATCCAAGTCAAGATATAGTTGGGTTAAATCTTCTATTGATAGGGAAACAAAATTGGGGTCATGATTCATTCGCAACATGGAATTTATTGACTCTTCAGTGATGTAAAACAGGATCTCTTTTTCTTTGTTTACAATGCATATTTGTTCTGGCATATAATAGGCTTGGCATAATCTGATAAAGTCAAGAACTGAATCAGTGAGAGGGACAATATATCTAGGCAGATTGGATCCCCAAACTGAAATATCTTTGTCACTCTTTTCCACTGAATTTCCATAGCACCAATTATAGACATCAAGCAGGTTAAATTCTACATTAGGGTCTAGTATTCTATAGTCCAAATCAACTAAAGGGCTATTCTCTAGGGAAATGACTAGAGGCTGGACTGGTCTGACCACTTCTATAGAATCAGCCGTGAGTGCAGGGGTCAGCTTGTCAATTTTGAAAGGCTTAGGCTGAGGGATTTTTGCAGAAGACTTCTTTTGAGACTTTGGGCCTCCATTCTTAGGGGTTAACTGTTTCTTTGTCATTTTTAATCTAAACGAAGCAAGCTTAAATGATTTGCTAAGTTCCTTTATGAGAAATAGGGGTTTCTTGCTAAATTTCTACTGGAAAATGGGGTATCTGAGCAGGGTTTTGGGTAATGCAAGGGTTTTAAAGCTCAGAACGTATATTAAGACCGATTTCAATAATGAAATGGACCAGGGCCTGCTATAAAATGGACACTTTTATACAGTTGAATTGTGCAATTTTGGAAATTATTTTGAAAATAACAGGAATTTTGAAGTCTTAGAGGGCAAGTTCGAATAAAAATACCTGAAAAAACCAGCGAAACTCAGTTGAAGACGTTTGCAGAGGTGCACAATCTTCAATTCTTCAAAAATGGCTTCTCAGAGGACAATGTAGAACTTTGTAATTGAAATTCAAGGCAAGGAGCATCAAAAAATTGCTTTGGTAGGTTAAAAAAGGCTCTGCGTGGTTTCTCAGGGTTTAATGGCACAAATTTGAAGAAAAAAGGTTTATGGATGCTTTCACCAGTTTAAAAGGAAAATAGTGAAAATTTTGAATAAAACTTTAAGTTTTAATGTATTGAACCGATGGTGAAACCATAGTTAAATAACATTAAACTCGGGTTAAGCGAGTTGGGTTTAGGGAATACCGCCAGTGGTATTCACGTTGGTGAAGGGTGGTAAATGGTATTATGCATTTCGAACACGATACAACGTGGTGGCGACACGTAAGTGCGGGGTGGTTTGGAAAAGCCACCCATTTCGCGCGACTTTGCCGAAACATTAAACGTTTATGTTTGGAGCGCGAAAATGAACAATCTCCGTTGGATCGGGCCTTTGGGAGCGAACGGTCCAAATTAAAAGGGAAAGTGCGAGGATAATGTTTTATCGGATTGAACATGAGTCATTGATTTTGGGAATGGAAAGGAGATCGAACGGTGGAAATTTTACGTGATGGGATAGGGGTGAATACATTGAGATCTTTCATGCAAGTGATTGACCGTAGGATTAAATGGACTTCTGGGGATCGGACGATCAGAAATGACTATGACGGGTTAAGTCATTTACATTGTTTTTGATGGAAAATCAAATGATCGAGAGGGTTAATCAAGGAATTAACCGAGGTTAGGGACTGGGATTAGGCGGAATGTATGTGGGGAAAAAGATAAGGTTAAGGTTCTAACCTTAGGTTAAGGGACTTGGGGCAGAAAATATACAAGGGAAAAGGTTTTTTTTCATTGAAGTATAGTTTTAACAAAACTTTAGGTAACATTTGTTTAAAACATTCATAATACATGTTTTAAGATGTTTTTTCTTCATATTTTATTTATATGGTAAATTAAATCAAGAAGACTTAATTACCATAGGGGTGGGATTATATATAAGGATAGAATTTAGCCAAAGGGGTTATAAGGGGGGTTTTATTTGAACATGTGGGAATAAATACTTTGGCTTAAGTTTTAATAAGTGGGTTTTTTAGGATTTATTTATAATAAAGGAGTTATATAATAGGAAATGGTTAGTTGTAGGGGATTAATACATAAGTTGAAGTTAATATGACAAGGGGACAGTGTATATTCAAAAAAACATTAATATAACTAAGAAAGTGAAGATTTAAAAAGAAAATTTGCATTATAATAACTTCATCACTTATTCTTAGGATAAAATGTGGTTTGAGGGCCTTTATGCTTTGAAATGATGTGGGAGGTTAATTAAATGAGGATTAGAGTATATTTAAGTAAAAATGAAGTTTTACTTAGGATTATTCAAGGAAATGAGTGCATGAATGGTAAATGATGTGATTAAGGGATTAATATAGACATTTCACACTTTTAACTAATTAGTCATAGAGCCTTGGGTCTGGTCCCAACAAAAGTCAAGGAAATGCCTTGAGCTTTTCTGACTGATAATCTAGAATGTTTCATGACTATGGGAAGGGGAAGTTAGTTATTCTGAAGCCCATGATGAATGATATTTACAATGAGATTTTTCACCTTCTTCTACCTACCCATCTTACCATGCTAACATTTTTTCTTTTTCTTTTTTTAACAAGGTGCATTTAAGCTAGTAACCTTCACAGCATTTATTCTTTCTGAAAGCAAGTAAACTATCTAACTCTACACTTATTTCATCCATGAATCAAGATCAAACTGT
Source organism: Pinus albicaulis (assembly GCA_034641835.2). NCBI lineage: Eukaryota > Viridiplantae > Streptophyta > Pinopsida > Pinales > Pinaceae > Pinus > Pinus albicaulis. Next base: position 1,416,752,538 of record CM076579.1, on the reverse strand, counting down.
TGGATTCACTTTATTTCTCTACCTAACTACTGAATTGTAAGGATTAAACTGTCTAACAACTCATTATTCTCTATCTAAAACAATGGAAATTGAAAAATGATAAGTTAAGATTGAACTGTTTAACTCATCATGGACTAATGGCATTTATTGACACTCTGCCATAGTCAAAAAGTAAAAGTAGTGGCATTTATACTTGCTCACTTTCATGTTTTATTCATTTTTTATTTTGGGGTATCTTATTTTTTCTAAGTCCTTTGATTATTCTTTTAGGACCTTTTACCCTTTCTTTTTTTTTTTTTTAAATATGTGAATAAAACTTGCAGAAGGAAAAGTATGTACAAATTTACAAAATTGCTAATAGTCAAGTCAAAATTAAGACCCCTATATTATAGGTTGCTAACAATGACAAAGCTTCTCAAGAAATAACAATGAGGCATAATTTCACAATTATGCTCACTAGAAGTTCCAACATCAAAATCATCTATTTCTATAGATCTCCAAAAATTCTTGGACAATCATTCCAAGGTTTTTGAAACTCCAAAAGGACTCCCACCTATTTTTGGTCATGATCATGCTATTCATTTGATTCCAGGAATTGTTCCTCCAAACATCAGGCCTTATAGATATCCTTATGTCCAAAAGAGTGAAATTGAACGTATGATTGCATAAATGTTAGAGGCGGGTATAATTCAACCTAGTCAAAGTTCTTTCTCTACTCCTGTAGTATTGGTACACAAGAAGGATGGATCATGGCGCATTTGTCCGGATTATAGGGAGCTCAATAAGCTCACCATTAAAGATAAATTTCCCATTCCTATGATTGATGAATTATTGGATGAATTACATGGAGCAATTTATTTTACCAAGTTGGATCTTCGTTCAGGATATCATCAAATTAGAATGAAGGCTGAAGATATTCCAAAAACAACATTTCGAACTCATGAGGGTCATTATGAATTTTTGGTCATGCCTTTTGGCCTTACCAATGCACCTTCTACATTTCAAGGGTTGATGAATTCCATTTCCAAACCCTTCCTTAGAAAATTTGTGCTAGTATTTTTTGATGATATACTAATCTACAGTAGGTCTTGGAAGGATCATGTTCAACATGTTGACAGGGTGCTCAAACTATTGCAGGAGAAACAATTATATGCAAAAACATCTAAATGTTTCTTTGGAGTACAAGAGGTGGAATATCTGGGTCATATTGTATCTCACGAGGGTGTTAAAGTAGACCCTAACAAAATTAATGCCATTAAGGAATGGAAAGTCCCGACAACCATAAAGCAGTTGCGAGGATTTCTCGGGTTAACAGGGTATTATCACAAGTTTGTTAAGAATTATGGGAGAATAGCAGCACCTCTAACAACATTATTGAAGAAAGATGCATTTTCATGGATTCCTGAAGCAACTAAGGCCTTTGAACATCTTAAAGAGGCAATGTGCCTAGCACCGGTCTTAGCTACGCCAGACTTCACAAAAACCTTTATTGTGGAATGTGATGCCTCGAGAAATGGAATTGGTGTTGTTTTAATGCAAGAAGGAAGACCCATTGCTTTTGAAAGTTTTCCAGTCAAAGGAAAGTATTTACAGAAACCTATTTATGAGAAGGAAATGTTAGCAATACTGCATGCACTAAAGAAATGGAGAACTTACCTAATGGGAAGACACTTCAAGGTAAAAATTGATCATGATAGTCTTAAACACTTTTGGAACAAAGACTATCTTCAAAAGAGCAACAAAAATGGGTCACAAAGATGTTGGGTTATGACTTTGAAATAATATACAAAAAAGGGAAGCTAAATGTTGTTGCAGATGCACTCTCAAGAAAGAATGAAGAGGTGGAAGCATTGATTTGTGCCATTTATATTATCCAACCAGATTGGATAACCGAAGCAAGAGATGAATGGAAGAAGGACGAAGAAGCGTGGAGACTCATTCAAAAGTTGCAGCAAGATCCTAGTACATCTGATACATTTAGTTGGAAAAATGATTCCTTATGGTACAAAGATCGCTTATATATTTGTAAGAATTCCCAACTAAAACAAAATATTCTTTTGGGATTGCACACTTCTCCTTTAGGACACTCAGGATTTTTAAAAACTTACCACAAGGTGAAGAAAGAATTTTTTTGGGATGGCCTTAAATCTGATATTCAAAATTTTGTGGTGGAATGTTTGGTTTGCCAACAGAATAAAGTTGAGACAGTTAAGACCCCAGGTCTTCTACAACCTTTATCCATTCCAAGTCAATGTTCGGAGGATATTTCAATGGATTTAATCACAGGTTTACCTAAGTCCGAAGGAAAGAGTGTCATCATGGTGGTAGTTGATAGACTTACCAAGTATGCACACTTATGTGCATTATCTCATCCATTTAAAGCAAGTACAGTTGCTACTACATTTATGGACACAAATCAAAAGCTACATGGAAACCCAAGGGTTATTGTGAGTGACAAAGATCCCATTTTTACTAGAAATTTTTGGACAAAGTTATTTTCTTGTTTGGGTACTCAATTAGCTCATAGCTCATCTTATCATCCTCAATCCGATGGTCAAACTGAGATAGTAAATAAATGTTTGGAAGGATATGTTCATTGTTTTGTATTTGATAAACAAACAAAATGGGTCAAGTGGTTACCTCTAGCTGAATGGTGGTATAACACTTCCTTCCATACTGCAGTAAAAATGACCCCATTTATGGCACTTTATGGATATCATCCACCATCCATCACATCATCTTTAAGAGAAAATTCGAAGGTTCAAGCAGTGGAAGATCACATTGAACATCAATAAGAAGTTCTCCAACTCTTAAAGGACAACCTGAATTTGGCACAAAATCAAATGAAACAACAGGAAGATCAACATCGCAGTGAGAGAAGTTTTGATGTAGGAGACTGGGTATTTTTACGACTACAACCATACAAACAAATGTCCATCAAGCAAGCTAAGAAGGATAATAAATTATCGCCAAAGTACTATGGTCCTTACAAGGTGTTGCAAAAGATTAGTACTATGGCATACAAATTGGAGCTTCCTGCTTCTTCATGAGTGCATCCAATTTTCCATGTTTCATGCTTAAATAAGGTTATAGGTGAAAATCTTCTAGTTCAAACAATATTGCCAGAACTTGATGAGGAAGAAAAAATCATATTGGAACCTAAAGCGGTCATGGAAACAAGAACTTGACAGCTACAGAATCGATCAATTTTAGAGTATATCATCAAGTGGAAGAACTTACCCACTGAAGATTCTACATGGGAGGATGAGAATTTTACACAGAAGCACCCAGAGCTACTCAAGCGTTGAGGAAAACACTTTTTTGAAGGAGAGGGGCATGTTAGGTCCCTATATTACTAGTATAGTCCCTTATTGTTGTTAGTGTAACCCCCTTATTTTTATTATTGTACCCTTGTAACCCCCATATTATTATTATTGTGCCCTTAAATTATTATTTTCAGGTCGGCTAGGATTACATTGTGACCCACTAGGATTACATTATGGCCCCATGGACTCCTATATATAGAAAGGAGGTTTTATAATTTGAATCATCCAAGAATTTTTCATTCATGTAATGTATTGGAGGTTTCCCCCTCAAAGTGGGTTATTTCTAAGGCATTTATATCTCTTTTCTTCTCTTTTTAGAGCTGGTTTCACAAAAAAGGGTGGAGGGTTTCCATGTGGAAACATAATTCTAACATGAAAAGGGTTTAATGGTTGATTTTTGAATGACTATATCTTGTGATACAGATGTTAATTTTTGAAAAAAATTATAGTTCCAAAAATATCTCAACAATCCAAATGCTACGGAGATGTTGGATTTAAGTTCTTAGGAGTTTGAAAAATGTTGAAATTTTATGTCCCCATTCCCATGAATAGATTATGGAGGTCGGGAAAATCTTAGTGACATCTTCTTTTACCCAGAGTATCTACTAAGGGGTGGATGGGGGTGTTATAGAGTGGTATAAGAGGAAGTTTTCAACACTAGACATCTAGAAGAAAAGGAAAGTTCTTGATATGTATACTGAGGGAGTCAAGCATCATTAGATAATTTGAATATGAATTTTGTTATGTTTTGTTCTGATGTTGAGTATCTGAATATGGGTTCTCATATATGTTGTTTTCTTACTTAAACAAGGAATATATTTTGATGTGATTATTTTGACATGGAAACTAACTTGTTATTGATGTGCCAAATATTAGTAGTCTCATGCTTGTGACATTCAATTTTCATACATGCATATAATATGTTTATGTTGACATTGATATGCTATTGTTGTTATATGGATATGCTAACTTGATGTGTGCTTTTTTATCTAGACTTGCACTGACACACTGATAATGACAAGCCAAGGTGATAAACTATATGATGAAATTATGCTTTATTTTTTTAACATATGTATATGTGTTACAACAACACATAAGAGAGAAACAAGGAAACAAAAATAACAGATGAATTCACAACAATATTGTGTAGTATAGCACTAACATATCTCAATAGGGATATGAGGAAGCATTAATTGAATAGAGAGGAGAGGTAGAATTTACTAACTATATGGATACATTGATAAGTCTAAGGGCCAAAATAAGGAGATGAAAATATGATAATGAGAAGCTTGTCATGGAATAGGAGAGGAAAGTTGAGGTGAATATAGTTATAATGCCAAGTCTCTAAAAATTACAGAGACAAAAGCAACATGAGTTAGGAGCTAGTCACAAAGTCATGAAGAGCTCAATAGGACAAAGAAAGAAAGAAAGAAGAATTGAGGGAGTAGATGGAATTATATCTTGGAAAAGGCACAGGTAATCAAGTGAAGATATAGTAAGGGGAGGTACTCCATTAAGTACTTCGGAGAGAAGGAAAAGCGCCTATGGACAACACTCTAGTTCTACTCTCAAGAGACATAATAATCATAGGAGGAGGGAAAAGTAATATATTCCAGATGAATTCATGAAGCCCAAGCCTCCTACCTTTGATGGTGAAGTAAAGAAGGTAAAATATGTTGATGTGTGGATACTTGGAGTGAATAATTTCCTTAGAGTATATAATTACTCGAAGAATGTGAAGGCGTCATAATTTGAATGTGCCATTTTTTTTCTTTACAAACAAAATTGGTACTCCCCCCGGTGAAACACATAATCTAATGTACCCTTTGTCCAGTAATTCTTGAAGTTGTATCTTTAATTCAATTAACTCAAGAATACTCATTATGTAGGATTCCTTATACACAACTGTGGTCCTTAATATCAATTCAATATAGAATTCAATATCTCTCTTAGGTGGTAATCTGAGAATGTTTGTACTCTTGTTCCACCCTCAAATCATCTAAGGTTTTTGTATTAGCTTTTTTTGAATGATATTTTATCTAAATAGAAAACAACTTACATCCCTTTCAAGCACATTTCTTTAATCATAAAATTGATATTTTCCTAATGGAAATGGGTCTAGGTATACCTTTAATAATTTGTACTTTGTCTTCATCCTTGGTATAGGTCATTGTATTGTCTAAAAAATTAACAAATTCCCCGTTCCATTCCAACTGATCCATCCCTACCAATACATCATAAGACCCCAAAGGTAGAACATTTAGGTTTAAAGTTGTTATATTTCCATTTAATTCAATGGGACAAGCCTTAACCCAACTTGTAACTTTCCTCTTAGTGTCGGTGGCTAATTAGATCGACCATGAGATTTTGTATTTTTCTATCTTTAGTTTAAATTTTTCTACTATTTTGGGATCATTCATAAAAAATAAATTGGCACCTATATCTATTAAAATTGTAACAAGTTGGTTTAAAAGATTGCCTTCTATATCAACCATGGTGGATTAATGATCTTTTGTATGTTCCTCCAATGTTGTGTTAATACTAGTAATATTTATGGCCATATCATTCATTGTAGAGGCATCTTGAACATTTTTTAGTTTTTGAACAAATTTCACATTATACGAGTAATTCAGTAGGAGATGAGACTCCCAACAGCCCCAACGCTTCACTATTTCCTTTATTTCTCATGAAATCCTTTTTTGTTTAGATCTATTGGTCTATTCCTATTCTGAGTTTAAGTCATTTGTGGTTAATTATTCTTCCTATCAATATTTTGACTTTAGTGACTTTTACCAAAAATTTTAAAAGGAGACAATTTGGACCCTTTTCCTCCTTGCATATATTTTCCCTTATTTTTATTGGGCTAGGATTTTACATCTTCGACCATTTTTTTCGAATATTCATAGAAAATTCTAGCCTTTTAAATGGATTCATCCATATATTTTTTGTTAACATATTCAATTTTCTCCTTAAATGAGAAGGGAAGAAGTTGATTAATCACTGCACTTTGGATTTTTCTTCATGAATGTAAGGTACATATTGAAAAAGAAGAGTATATTTCATAATCAACTCATCCATGGTCATGTGAAGAAGTCTTAATTCATGGAATTCATTTTCCATATCATCATAATATATTTTGGTTAAATGCTTCTCTTTAAATAATTATTGAAATTATTCCCAATTAGCATTCTTTTCATATAAATTATGTATGGTTTTAACTTCCTTCCACCATAGGAATGCCTTACCATGTAACTAATATGTGGCTAATCAAGCCTTTAAATTACTAGGGTACTCATCTTGAAATTATCGATTTATATTGATAACCATGCCTCACTTGCTTCCTCTAATTCTCCATCAAAGGTTAGAGGTCTAATATTTTCATGAGTTCCCCTTGCAAATCTACTTTCGGTTTCTTTCCTTGACTAGGAGGTATTTTAGCTTAATTACGTTCCTCCGCATCTTTAAGTATACAATTTTTACTTTCATCCACACCATTTGAGTTCTTTCATTTGGACGTACCCCCTTGACTAGTTCTACAATTTTTGTATTTAATGTATCTATTAAATTTTTGATAAGTTTTTCCTGCTTAGCACTAGGCTTTAGAAGCTTCTCATTATCTGCATGAATATTGGCTAACTTCATCTTTATTTCTTTAACCATATCTAATAACTTCATTGTAAGAGGTCGTTTTCTCTATTCAACTATACCCAAATTTTTTCTTCTCATATACGTGTTCCTGCAAGGGGTTCTGCCATCCCTAATTTTTTTTTTCCCAAAGTATTTGAAATTTTTTCTCCCGAGTATTATCTTCTCATTATTCCAGTGCTCCTATGATGTAGGTAAGAGGACGAAATCCCTTTTGGATTATGGCTATGTGATACTAGAGCGAGGCTCTCATCATGCACAAGTAATACCGTCGTTATTCCAATGTTTCGTTGTCTTCTAACTGATACACATCTATAATGTATAAAATCCTTCTAACTAACTAACTATATATATATAATTTCAAGTTATTTCTTCATTACACTAGATATGAGGGTGAGGTTCCTTACAAATAGGTATCCATTTTCACTTTTCCGGTTTATAATTAAGGTTAAAAATATTATTAAATTTGGATATGAAAAATCCTCATCTTGATAATGATTTGTTTCTAGAGGAGCTCGAAAAAATTGACTGTTGTCTATTTTGGTTTAAGGTATTTTATCAAATCTTCATTCTAGTTTATGTCAAGATTTGTTTAGAGAATTTCTCTTAATTTTTGTTTACTAACAAAACTAATATTCTAGTTAAAATGCAAGTTTTTTTAATTGCATCATTCATAGTTTTAATATGGGAGAGGGTTTATAGGGTTTTTAAGCACTCACTTATCTTTAGTACCAATTTTCTACTATATTCGTTTTGCTACAAGGCCATTAATTATATAGACTATTCTGAGGTTGTTTAGACCAGGCCGCCTTTGGCATGTTGTTATCTTTTATTTTCAATAGGTTTTTATGTAAAATATGATAGTACTTGTAGCCTAAAATCATACCATTTTTGAACTTTATTGCATTGTAGCCTATCCTACATCTAAGGCAATGTAGAACCTAGAAATGGACTTAAGTAATTTTGTACATTGTATTTTCTGGGTTTATAAAAAAAATTCTTGTTGGGAAAAAAATTGAAGGGCGAGGGGGGAGCGGGCGGTGATTTAGTTTATTAATTTACTTTAACTTTAAATTGTATATTATGAATCTTGTAAGCTATTGTTCTTAAAGAAATTTGTGTATGTACACAGCTTCAAAGATGGGAAAAAAAACATATATTCAGTTTACTAATTTTTCATCAGATGATTATCTTTAACCATTGCATCAGTAGATAAATAACTTTCTAATATGCAGTAAGAAACAGAAAAATCACACCATGTAAGCAACACACATAGAACACCAAGATTTTAGGTGGAAACCCAATGTCGGAGAAAATAATAGTTGTCATTGTCTTTGTCGTCTATCTTATTAAATAGAGATATTCTTCATTACAATTTTTGTATTGATGTAGACTCTGATCAGTACACATGCACCCACCTGTAGGAGGATACAACCGCCAATCTTTCTCCAACACCCACTGGAAGGGAGCCATAACCCTCTAAACTCGTCTATTGGCTCCTACCCCATTTTTTCTCTGAAGGTTGCAACCCTCATCTCCTTGTGGACCACTTTTCAGAATATTTCAAACTAGATCCATATTTCAAACAATCATCGAACAACCTGTAGGCCACCTTTCAAACTAGACCCATGTCAATAATAAACCCAAGATGACATGAAAAAATGAAATATTGAATCTAAATCACTAAAGCATTGTAAATCAAATGAATTTCTGAAGGATCAAACCATTGAATATAGAACCCAACCAAAACAATCAAATATCAAAATATGTACATGAATGTATTGAGTAAAACTCACGTATGTATGCACTTCTTATGAGAAACATCTACATACATATCTTAAACTACTGAAAAATAAATCATGAATGATTGTAATATGGAATCAATCACTACACCATACACATATCAATCAAAGATTAATAAACCAATTTCATATCCTCACATTACAGTATCATTTCCAAACAATCAACCCAATCATCATTGTTAGACAAAGATCATCAAGATAGAGACAACATTGACAGAAAACAGAAAACAAAGCATAACTCATCAAGTATCATAATCAAGGTGCACTACAAACCCTAACATATATATGTAACTTCCATAGAACAAGTAAACATATGTATGCCACTATCATGCCTGATAGATGCATATATATTTTAGTATACTGAACAAATTATTGCAGAAATTATACGCTACTTTACTGAACTAGGCTCGCGTATGTACGTGACAAATCATAAGCAAACCTACTTTCATATCCTGAAATTCCTGAATCAAACCTTCGTTGCAATTCAGCACATATGTTAACCCATATCTCGACACACACCATTATGTTTAGATCAAACCATCTTCATAACTATAGATATAACATTATAAACATAAATAGATCAAAAAAGTATTTTCATTAGAATTTACAACTATTTTAGATATGTCAGATCTGAGCTATTTCCTTGTTTCCTGATGCACACATGTTTGAAATCAAATCACATAAAGTTAGATCATTTATTTTCACACATGACACCTTGATATTCATCTCCTTATATAGTTTTATCATTAGCCAATACCTTTGGTTAATCCCTTGGTAATGTCAATAGTATTCTTTTATGAGGTCAAATAACCTTTGTCATTCTAATTACTATGGGCCAATATCATGGTAAATACCCCTGGTATCTAAATTACCATGGTAAATATTCTATACATGACTTTTACTTACAATACTTGTGTATGTAGGTGACCCTTCTTCATAGTATCCACGTATAATTTCTTAGACTTTACTTTTATCATCAAATTGTCACTGAACTACCATTTTTCTGTCCGTAGAATCATTAGCATTTGTACCAATATACATAATCATCAATGTTGAAACCTTCATCTAATAGGTTTCCATTAAGGACAACACATTAGCCATAATGCCAACATTCCTTCGCTTACATTAATTGAGGAAACTGTATCTTCAACTATGTAGTTCCTTTTTTTTCCTAAAGAAAACATGGTAATTTCTATTAAGGAAATACAATTTACAATCTATGTGTGCAAATATGCACTCAAAAAGGGCTTGTTCAGCCATCATCCACAAAAACATACATAACTATATGGCTATTTTGAAACCAATCCAAAGACCAGTACCATATAAAAAGAAAATGTGATAAAAAATATATGCATTTTATGCATTTCAGCCTCATTGACTTCATAAAAACTATCATGATACCATAGAGAGAGTAATCTGTAAAAAAGAAAATGTTCCAAAAAAATTATCATTTAGCCTATGTTTTAAAGAATGTATGGCTGGATCCCTTTAATGAAGGGTTTATGGTAATATTTTGTGGTGATACCATTTAGTTATTGATAGAATTTTCATAGCCCCAAATCTTATGTAGTACTAGCCTTAGAGAGAGAATTTGTGGCGTGGTTTCATTCCATGTACATATGGTGACAAGAAACCTAATCAAAGTATTGTTTGAGCTATAAAATCTCCTCAATTATGGAAATCAGTCTGTGCATGTGGAAATGTGAAAGCTCATTAAACCAACTAATAATGATCATAGAATCATCATAGATCTGCAAAGTGTGGCAGTCTTTTTCAACACTTATAAGGAGTTTGATAATGAAAATTTATGCATAATTGTACGTTCCCATTCCCAATCCACTCAATGTAGCTAGGAAAATTGATTTTCATGAATATATAGGATAACCCCCTTCCAAAATCTCCATTTTCTAAGGATTCCCCATAAAAATATGCCCAAGGATGAGATTTTCTACCTCCTCAACAACTATTTTTCACAGAATATGATTTTAAAAAACTTTAGTTTCCACCCGATCTAGAAAGGAAGATTTGTCTTCAAAGATTTTTGTTTTTATCACATTCCAATTACCCCAGTAGGTTAGGGGTGGTATATTCATGTACTTCTTATAGGAGACATACTTCCACCAATATTTCCATGTTTCCCTGAAAGATACAACATGCTAGTTCGAAACACATCTAACATGATTCTTGATGGAATTATAGACTTACATTATAAATGGAAAGTATATGAAATGGTTGTGAACATATTATATTTCATTTTTGCATAAAGCACACCATCCAAGGCCATTAATGCAACATCTTTGAATATTATCCTAGGTCTATACTTTATTTTCTAGTAGGAACCAAAGAATTAATTGAGTCTTTGGGGGACTCTTGAGCTTCCAAAGCTTCTTCCACCACCATGCCATAATCTTTGGTTGTCTATCATTACAAATATATATATACCCAATATTTGGAGAATATTCCCCCAAATGGGAATGGACCCAGTGAAGTGTATTTTATTCCTCTCTAAGGAGGACATGAGAGATGTTTAAAGAAACAATATAGTTATTCCATAACTCATGAAATTTTGGAGATAAATTTATCTAGAGGGTGTTGGCCTAACCTTGTGCCCATATGGTTTTGTAGAGGGGATCGATAACTTGGCTAAGAGTATGTCTTCCATGTTCATTTAGAAATAGGACCATACCATAGAGAAGGCGATAATTTTCTCCACATCCTACCCACAAATCCAAACCAATTTTCAAATTTTCCCCATTCCCTACTTTCCAAGTCAACTCGTCTTCAAAAATAGTTAGAGAGAATAAAACAACTTTCCAGATGATGGAGATATTAAGTAAAAAATAGTTAGAGAGGATAAAACTACTTTCCAGATGATGGAGATATTAAGTCTTCTCTTATCTAGATATCAAAACCATTCTTTCCTAGAATTGGGGTTATTGTATTTTCTGTGGGCTATTGTTGTTCAGAGAATTTCTCTAGAAAAAATCCTCCAACCAAATTTGGTAGCTAGAGAATTTGCAAAAGTGAGAAAGGATTTTCAACCCCCATCCTCCCCAACCTTTAGGAAATGCGATTAGGTCCCACTTGACCCATGAAAATACTTTTTCATCTTTACTCCCCATCCACAGAAAGCTACAACATAATTTTCTTATGGAGTTCAAGACACCATGCAAAATCCAAGACAAGGAAATATAGAACACTGGTATAGATTCCAATACTAATTTAATAATCACAAGTATGCCTACTTTGGATAACCATCTGAAACACTAGTTCTTGATACTTTTTTTTATCTTTTTAATTAACCATAACCAGTCATTTTTTTGGTATTCATTTGGTTTTAGATGAAACCCCAAATACTTTAAACCAACTTCGAAATCCAATGATTAGAACAGATTTTTTTTTTGTACATTTGAAGCTTCATACCTGGACAACCCATTAAGGGAGAGATAATATTTCTAAACATTCACACGTATTATGGTAGCTTTCTGAAATAGACATGACACTTCCTTAATGGTAGTAATATATTTTATGGACACATCACAAAATAGAAAAACATCATTTAATGAAGAACAAGTGGGTGATAGTCAAATCTTCAACCACCCACACACCGTGAAGATCACGTCTTATGTTAGCTTTCTTTAACTATCTACTCAATACTTCATCCACTAGCAAGAAAAGAAGGGGGGGGAGAGGGAATCCTTACCTGAGGCCCCTCTACCCTTGGAATAAATATGAGGTAGATCCATTTATAATCACAACAAAAGACATTGAAGTTAAACAACTCAACAACCAACTTATGAAAGGCACATCAAATTCCAAGGGAATAAGAAAAATCCTAATGTAATAACAACTCACCTATTCATATTCTTGTAGGTACATGTCAATTACTTCTTTTTAGCACATAGATTTCTTCTTTAGCAAATTTACATAGTGATATTAAGGAAAATAAGATAATTTAAACATTAACGTTCTCTTTGTTTTACACATTCTTTCTTAATCTTATTGTATGATTCATATATAGTTATTTTACTTATTATTTCAATATGGGTGCATTCTAGCATAATTTCTACTCTGACATGCTATTTGTATTTACATATACATTTTTATAACTTTACCAAAATTCTTAATAATTCCTCCGCCAGAGAAAAGTTAGATGCATGACTCCTGAATTTCGGTTTCTACATATATCCCTCTCAAGGCCTCTTAGTTTTCTAAATAGGAACTTCATGTTGTCACGGGTTAGCATGAATTTCTTATTTCAATGCTAACCCATACCCATGCTAACTTTATTCATAGACACATAAATGCATAGGCATTGTTAAAGCTACATTCCAAGAAACAATTTACTTCCTTGCCCCAACCACGTAAAAAGGGAGAGCTTCCTATATCATATTTAATAGTTAGAATGAAACCATTTGTTTAATTATATACTAATTTTTTAATCTTCTTCCTACAAATATTAACATAAAAATTTTAGAGAAACAAAACCTCTTTATAAATTCTTAGAAAAATAGTTTGTTTAACTTATTTGAATATTCAAAATATAATAAGAGAAACCACACTCCACCCAACCAATGAACTATTATCTCAAAATTCCACACTAGGCCTTAAGAAACCTTTTTGTCAGGAATCAAATTGGTATTCTTTGATTGTTCACTTCCATAGACCCTAGTAGCATCCCAGTAGTTCATGGTTCGAAACCTTATTTTTCTTTTTGGTCCAATCTTTCTCTCCCACTAGATATTTTTTCTTAGATTTCCTTTTTCTCTAGAAATCCCTCTTCCTCTTTCCACAACATGACCTTTCTCTCCTATCATTCCCATTTTTTGGTGGTTAGGGTTTTTTTATAAGGATGATTTTTAACTATGACTACCATCACTTCAAAGATATCTTGTCTTGGAATATAAATGATCCTTAATCATTTCCCTGACAACTAGGTGGTATGACTATTGACATGTTGGTTCCTCTTATATTTCCAAATAAATAATAAGTAAAATAAATAACATTTCATTCATAAAATTTAACATTTATGTTTATCATCAATATGTCTAACTTTAATTTCACCCTACAACTATTTTCAAAATTCAAATTTCTGCTTGCAGAAAATATCATAATAGTCAAATAGGAAATCATTACATCAAGGATATTACACAAGCTCAATGGCCTATGGAATGCTCAATTGCAATCTATTATAATAATAACCCACCTCATATCTACAAGGAGCTCAACAACCTATGGAGCTCAACAGGCTTGTTTAAAACATTATTTTATATTTGATGTATATGTCATAGAACAAGTAGGCTATTGGGCTTTGAATACTATTTATATGAGGATTGGCTAAACTTGTTATTTTGATCTAGATCTTGGTTGAAATGGACATCTTGCTTCAACTTCTCTCATAAATTCTTCTATAGGTGATGGAATCAAAGTCCGTCAAAGACCCATTTGAGGTATTGAATAGATATTAACATTGATAGAAGAAAATTGAAATTTGATGACCTGTGGGGTGAGAAAATGATTCCACAAACTCATAGGATGTGCGGCGACACAATGTTCCAAACATGTGTAACTTCAATTACTCGTATCTCTCAAACCAGGAAACAAAATCAACTTCTGTAAAAAACCCATTTGAGATAATAAAAAATAATTTCAAATGATATATTTTTCACTCTCTAATATGATCAGTGGAGACTATGGAACTTCTGTGAACATTTATCAAGATTACTGCAAAACATTCAAAATGAAATATGTTTCAAACCCTCATGGAGTAGTAACCTTAATCTTGATTTATGCAGAAACAAAATAAAATACATAAATAAAATAAACACTGACATGTAACAGAAATAAACTTCATTTCATTAATATCAAATGAATGAAATATTCTTACATACAGAATGGACATAAACTAGCTAGGGCGATAGTAGCGTATCTCTAAGAAGATATGTGGCGGCTACATGCCTCTGAACCGTGTTACAATGAGGCTCAAGGACCATTTTATTATTGAACAATAAGAAAAAATCATAAATAATTGGAACCCTAACCCCAAGAGATGTAACACCAAGAGTTTATGGGCCCCATTTTGGTTAGTTGGGCAACCAACTTCCCGGGGCCTTAACTTGGTCATAGTATCTCTGTTTTGTGCGTATGATACCTCATTGGAAAGATATCTCTGAGGAATACACTATTTAGGGCCTAAAAAAAAGATCTAGAAGTTTATGACCCAAAAAAATTCTAAAAATAGTAAATAAGAAAACTGATGAAACATAGTAGGTGGAATAGGCGGGTGGCCACCAATATCCACATAGATCATTCCTCCCCCTTTAGAGGGCAATGGTCCCCATTGCGTGCAGAGCCTCCATGAGGTAGGGAAATTTCTGTTGGACCTAGTCCATGGTGAACCACTTTCCCTGGTGAAGGAGTTGGTCTGCTTTGAATTCGGCGTAGCTTGCGGTGGGGTCTAGAGAGGTGCCCCTTCTGCAAATGTAACCAAAATGTGTCGCCCACTTGGAACTTGTGTTGTACTCGATGTTGATCCTGGCATTGTTTATACTTGGCATTGAATTTCTCCAAGATGTCATGGACCTGTTGGCGGACATTAGATAGTACACATGTGTATTTTGTCTGTGTGGTTGCATGAGGTATGGAAACGTTAGGAAGTGGCGTGAATGGGGTCAGATCCATGGAGTGCTTCACTTGATAGTGTAGAGGAACCTCTATGGGTGAGTAGAAAATGTACTTGTATTCCTCCACAACTTTGTCCATTGTTGGAACGAGGTCCCCTAACCACATTTTTGGTCCAGTTTTGTAATATTTTGTAATATTTAGTCTGGCGCAAGGGCTTTGGGGTGGGTCAAAGCCTCCAATGAATTGTAAGGGTCAAAGGGTAGACCAGGAGTCTGCAAACCATGGTTTGCAGACAATAGAGTAGCACAGGCTAATATGTTATAAATAGAGAAATAAATTGAGTCTAGAGAGAGGCTAAGTTTGGATTAAGTTTGGAAATGAACTTGTGGATATTTTTTTGATTGTCTGGGTAAGGACTCCTGCTAGTTGTGTGAGCCGAGACCCTAATTCCTGCAGTGCGCGGAACCCACTGGCTGTGTGCGCGGGCTAGTAGATAGAGTCTATAAGTTGTATCTAGATACGAAGGAATGAGAAGATTTTTTGTGATATTTAAGTGTTTCTGCGTAATGATTATCGGCTACACTTTATGTTATTTCTGAGATTACACTGAATACTGATGATTTAATGATGTCCACATGGATGCGATATTATGAATGCATAGATCTCATTTAAGTACTCTATTTCGGTTATATGTTATCCAATGATTTATGATATTTGCTCTGCCGATATACTATTAAGGGTTATGTATTAGGGCTTCTCTTACACGGGTCTGTCTGATCTAAAGGGACCCACTTCAATTAACTTTCTCTCTCTCAGCATGTGGAAACCTGGTCCCAACACCCTCCCATACTACTTCAAGTGAGACCTTGACCTACGCAAGCAGGCCATTACCGAAAGGGCCAGTAGTATTGGGCTTTCTTGGCAAACCATAAAACTGAACCTAGGTGAAGACCCCTAAATCCAAAAAATATTTATATTGACTGGACCAAGAGAATTTGAGAGAGAGATCAGGTAATGCTATGGGGCCATTGGCAACCATTGAAGCCTGAGCTTGAAGATTGGTTTGAAAAGTGGATTCAAGAGTTTTATGTTTCGAGAAATAACTCCCTAGAGGTCGTTAGGTCAAAAACCTCCATAGATCAGGGCATGCTATTTAAGAAGGACTCACACAACCAAGCTTGTATGCTAAAAACTAGATATAATAGATTGTAGAACTCACCCGTAGATCCTACGTTTGATGTAGATCCCGCGGGGTCCAAACCCCCAGCAACCCTTCTTCCTCTTCAACCTGAAAATCAAGAAGAAACGTGCACGGAAATCTAGTTGTATAGCATATATATTTCCTAAATTTCATTGTAATCCATGTGAAACATCATATAAACAATAATAAATTCTTAATTAACAATCTTTTCACATATGCAAGCAGATATTAACACGTGAATTCGGGAACAAGATGGTTCTTCTTCATTACGAACAGCACGTACAATAATAGAAAGGTGGAGAGATCACCTGAATCCTTCCACGATCTTCAAACAGACCATCATCCGGATCTGTCCCGCCCTTACCTCGCTAAGATTCTTCCAAGACTTGTGCACACGAGATGACATATAAACTGATGAACATCTCCAAGAAACAAGGGTTTCCTGTAATAAACTGGGAAGTGCAGGAGGCACGGGAAATCAGACTTGAATTGGGCTCCAACAGAGTATAATATCTATAATTTCTCTCTTTCCCTAAGGCCATGCACATGAGGGGCTTTTATATTCCCTCAAAGTAGTTTCAATCAGTTGGAAACAATTGGCCATGGGCTGGGGTGGTTGAATTACGGGAATAACCATCAACCCAGCCTTGAAAATAGGGATTTTTATAAAAAAAATTAATGATTTTAATGGCATACGCGGAAAAGTATCTCTGGACTCACGTATACACACAGAAAAGTCTGGGCATACCCGCGTATGGGATTTGAAACACTGTTTTTTATAAACTTTATTCAAGTCTGTGGGGAAAGGGTGCCCAAGGCCAAAGAGACAATCATGAATCACGTGAGGGTGAAAAATGATGCTATAACAGATGCCCCCTAATATATGAGGTCAGAAGGGGTACATGATGGCCGAAATATATTATGTGCATAGAAAGAACTTCACGAGGACAAGAGAGGACTTCACCAGATTTTAGCCTGCCAAAAACCAATGAAAGAAAATAGAGAGTCAGCTCATGTCTGAGGCGGGCATACCCATGCTCAGTCAAAAATATATCCATATAAAAAGTACAGAATAGTTCCAGAATGTATACAAGTATAGCTGAACTGAAAGTACACAATGAATCATCTGAGCACGGCCCAGAAGTACAAGTCGGAATCAATGTCCAAGTATCACATATAGAAAACTGATCAATGATGCTGAAAATGGATGTCTGATCACAAAAGTAACTGAATCTCCAAGTACCAAATCATAAGGGGTGGAACACATGGTACAATCACGCAACTTGGGAGCCAACATATAGGATGTTGTTGTACTGACACTACAACATATAAGGGTGGACGACATCATTGGTAGAAACTGAATGGACTATCAAAAGTGAACCGAAAACATGCTGATGCAACCCGAGGTCTTCACCGATCACTATGGCACAATTCTACACAATGGGAATAAATGAGCTGAAGTCGACCATGTGAGAAATCATTTGATTACCAGTCAATAATGTATATTGTTAAAAAACATGAGACAACCCACCGATAATGAAAATGAGTGTCAAGGTGCCCCAGTACAATTTAACAAGTGCGAATGAATGATTTGAAGTCAAACACTTGGAAGAATCTACCAATCAGGAGGCAATGATGAATCCCCACTGTCGATAGTGAAGAGTCTGCAAACCCTAAGGTACTGACAAAAATAATCTAGACCTTATTCCCAGAGCAATGAGTTGGAGTTGATGGGAAAAGCTCTGCTGGAAGGAAGGCATTAAGGCATCCCACATCAGTCCAGCGCGAGTGTAACCCGCAGGCCAAGATTTGGAAGGAATCGACGAAGCAGAGTGACAGAACCAGACCGAAGTATGTCTCCGACATGCACAAGATGTAGCTAGCGCATGGAAGAAACCCTCTGAACCAACCAATAATGAAAGCTAACACAGAGGTGAGATATCCACCGATAGGGTCAAATGGAAATCAAGGTACTGCACGAATCCCAAGTGTGATAATGTATGCTGACGTCGAACACAAGGGAAACCACTCAGTCAAAGACCCATAATGATGATCAAATGCTGAGCACAAGGTCACCTATCAATGATGGAAATAGGGCCAGGGTGTGGCTCTAGGTTTGCTCTCAGAGCAATATGTCGTAGTCGATAAGAGACAAACCCCCCGGCAAGAAGTCAATGGAGACCTTCTCAAACTAGCACGAGCAGAAGACCAAAACATCTGATGTGATAGAACAAGATACTGACAAGACTGGGAAGGCCAACTGAATAATGAGTCAAAAGACACCGCAGAATGGCCGACTCTGTTTAAACTTCCCTTGAACAAAAGCATGACTCGTGATGACCATGGCAGTAAAATTACACTGTATAAGTCTGTTATGCAGGAGGAAAAAACAAACTCTCCATATGATTAGAAGAGATAACCAACCAGGGGAGGACTGACCAGTGAAACAAGGCAAAGGCTAAACCTAGGTCAAAACTAAAACCATCCCAAATGAAGGAAATATATAACTGTATGTGCTTTTTTCAAGGTTGAAAAACTGATACTGTACTGCCATCAAATTATGAAGTAACATCCCGTTCCCGCTCTTTTTTTTCATATTTGATTTTTTTATCTTTTACATATAATAATCCTGAAAAGGAATAAAAGAATGCTATGGTACAATGGATAGAACAAGTATCAAGAAACAGATGCACTAGTTCCTGGGATAGGAACAATCCTATGCTCAATGCAAGGTGGCGGAAACTGGTCGACGATACTCAAAGGAATGTTCCATCCATGGGTAAAAAGGGTGTCAAGTCGTGATAGCTAAGTGCATGCAATGGTTAACTTGTACAGACAGTCAAGGTCAAAAGATGGCTTAAACATTGAGTCCAAATGAAGCCAGCTAAAGGCCAAGATAAACAAGTAGCCAATATGCAATGCAGTAATACAACTCAATGACACCAGGGAGCCTCTAGGGTAATAGCCAGAAAAATGATAGTGAAGAAGAAGAAGAATGAAGCTCCAACACATAAGCCATGGCAGAACTAAAGAGGACTCCCGAGCCTACAGAAAACGCAACATGGGCCACAAGTGCTAGCGAGGAAGTAACTAGGAAGCCCATGTAAAGGAAGGCTCTATCACCAAGTCATGATTAAATAATCGGCGAGTGAAATGGGTGTAATACTCATGACCTGATGGGATCAACCCTACGACAAGTGATCAGAATGGAGGCTAGTATGCAAAATTCAACGGAAAGTGGATTTCCTAACCTATATGCCAGTGAAGATCATATACCTACCATGACGGGTCAGCAGTCATGGATCAAAAAACCGGAAAAATCTCAACTTCATCAAAATGTACCTGAAAATATACCAATCTGGGCACTTACAAGCATCCGGGTTATGCAGCTTAATATGGATTGAAAAAATAAGCATAACAAATTTTTGCAAAAAATTTCAATTTCTAGGCATAAATACACATGTTACCTCATATTTGGTTCATTGTTATTTGCTGATTTGGGAAAAAGAGCTCTGGAGAAAAACCCCCTTTCGTCGAAACAAGAGCAATCAGTGATCAAACTTCGCCGAATCAATCAGGTAAGCTCTTAATCCATCATTATTATCAATTTTGTTCATTAATAATTGTGAAATTTCACTGTAGAAATATTTTTTTAATTTAGGGCTCTGCGCATACGCGGGTTCGTATGGACCAAGCCACGTATATACGCGACTGTGTACAGGGTAAGTCGCGTATGCGCAACCCGAAATGTAAAAAAGCGTTTCTAATGAAAAAATTAATGATTTTTTTTTAGGATGACCATCTCTTGGAGGGAACATGAGCATAGTGCGATTGATAATGAAGTAATGCAAGATCAACAGTCGCTCGATGTCCTCCGAAATTGCGGATTGCTCAAATTTTTCAAAATGCCAAATATGAAGAGTAATGTCCGGTTGCTCGAAATGCTAGTAAATTATTGGGAACCGGAGGAAGATTGCTTCATAATAGATCAAATGCCAATACACATAGAGGTAGAAGACATCTACTTCATTACTGGACTCTCACGGAGGGGAGACCTAATGGATTTGCACGACAAGCCTTTGGGAGGACTTACTGTGGATGACTATGTCCACATCTATTGTGTAGAGGGGTCCAAAAAAGTAGGGACTCAAATTTCTATAAGAAATTTAATATATTTGCACATGAAAATTCTCCTGTTTACCATTGGCAGGGTAGCAGAATCTATTTCCTTACATCAGGCATCCAGGATGCAGATGAGCATAACAGTAGAATGCCTTGTTCACCTATATGATTGGTGCACAGCTCTACTAATGAACATGAAGCAACAACTGACCTCCATCTGGAAAGCTAAAACAAAGCATTTTGGGTATGGTACTATTCTGATGACATTCTTCTTTGAGAAGATTCCTGGGCTTTGACCCAAAGTGATCTCTTCCATCAACAGCCCAAGAGACCCAAGAATTTCCCGATGGGCAGACCTGATGAAGAGACTAGGGGGAAGTGAAGTTCCCTGAACCACCTAGGATGACGGTTTCTTCCAATGGTGGGCAGAACAAGTCATCGCAGTGGAGGACTACCCCTATGTCGGGATGGATTTCCACGGTGATCCAGACCTTGTCCTTCCACCTGGCGCGACATGGGGCACAATCGGTAATATTGCAATTTTTTGATTATATGATTTTTTGGATTTTTTCAATATATGTGAAAAAATGTGAAAACAAAACATGTTTTGATTGGATTCAAAATGAATTACAATATTATGATGATCATGATACATATATTGGACCAGTCCATCCTGAGGGCTACCCACGGCATAAGCGCCGCAGAGGCGAGGCGGATACTGTAGACCCAGACAGGACCCTCCATGCTGTGCAGAGGAACTTGGAGGGTTTAACTCGTCAAGTGCCTATGGCTACAGTGGAAGATCTACCTGAGGCCATCCAGAGAGGGGTAGTTGGAGTACCACGTGACTGGGTATGGTTATTCTGTTGTGTCGCCACCGCGATCATGTTCTATAGGAACACGAATTCTGGGCAGGGACCACAGGAGTAGATAGATATGATTACCAGATGACTGTATATTTTTGATATTGAACATGATCGGGCATAAGCCCAAATTTTGTATGACATATGGATCCAAAATTTTGTATAGTTTTTTGAACACTCTGATTATATATATATACAACGATTTATGATGTGATGTGAAAAATGTAGAAAAAATGCATGACTTTTTTTATGATTAAATTTTAATGTATGGAATGATTAATATGCCAATCAATGGCTTGATTAGCTAATGAGTCTGCCATCCAATTGTCTACTCGAGGAATATGAATGAATGTTAAAAATTGAAATGATCTTTGTAACAAATGTACCCTAAAAAACAACCGGAGTAAAAATGGATCTCGAACCTGATAAGTATTGTTCAACTGCGGCACCACCAGCTGGGAGTCCAAGAAAACTACCAATGAATCAACACCCAAAGATAGTGCCTCCGAGAGTAGATAAATAACTGTAGTTTATTCTGCTATATTATTGGAAGCAGGACCAATGCAGACTCCTCTTGATACTAACAGCTGACCGGATGGATGATGAAGCACCCAAGCCACGGAAGCCAAGTTCCGGGTGTGTCTACTAGCACCATCGGCGAAACCATAATGACTCATGACATTCGATACAACCTGCCAAAGCAAATCAAAAACATCACCACCACATCAAAGACCTAAAAACCAGATATGTACAAAATAAAAACTACTATATAAAAAAGCAAAATGCCAAGCCAAAGCCTAGGCATAATACCTTTTCAAATAGAGCCCATTTCTAGGCTCCGGCAACTCATTTCCTTCAAAATCAACCAAGGTATATGCTCATTTTTTAAGGAATTTTTTAATGATGAAGGGGCCATACCACATAGACTTAAACTTTCCTGCACCCAGGGCATCCTTCTCTTGGGCATAGACCAAAACGAGGTCGCCTTCCGAGAAAACCCTAGGTTTGACCGCCTTATCGTACTGAACTTTAACTCGTTTCTTATGCGCCTCATTCATCATGGCGGCATCGCGATGCTACTCGTCAAGATGTTCCAGATGAAGGATACGTTCTTCGAGACTAGAAGTGTCAGGAAGAAGCTCAACAGCTAACTTAAGAGAAGGAATCTCACATTCAATGAGAAATATGGATTCTAGCCTGTAAACTAGTTGAAACGGAGTAAAGCCAGTTGCAGTTTTCACTGACGTCCTGTATGCCCAAAGTGCAGGATACAACATGATATGCCAGTTGGATCGAGCTTTATTAATTTTCCTTTGAAGAATGGTCTTCAAGGATTTTTTCATGGCTTCCACTTGCCCATTGGCCTGAGGATAATACGGAGATGAATGCTCCTGCCAAAAACCTAATTTTAGAGCCAACTCAGCCATCATGCTATTCTGAAAATGACTGCCATGATCAGTGAAAATCTCTCTAGGAATACCAAAATGAGAAATAACCTGGTTGAAAAGAAAAAGAGTTGTTGTCTCACCATCATTCCCAAAAGTAGGCATAGCCTCGACCCACTTCGTAAAGTAGTCTACTGCTACAATAATGTACTTGTGACCTTTAGCCGAAGGCAGGTTACAAGTAGTATAATCAATACCCCACTTTGTAAAGGGACCGGCAGTAATGACTGGAAAAAGTGGAGCTGGATGAGCACACATTTTTCGAGTATAGACTTGACACAGATGACACTTTTTGACCGACTCCATACAATCTTTGAAAATCGAAGGCCAAAAGTATCCAGCACGCAAGATTTTTTGGGTTGTAGCAAGCCCAGATAAATGACCACCACAAGCTCCACTGTGGCAATCATTCAGCACAGCCTCATCTTCTTCGAGAGTTAAGCAACGTCTCAGGATTGAATCAACCCCTTGACGGTATAAATCATCACCAATGATCAAGTAATTTTTAGCCAAGTGACGCAACTTACGGCGCTCATCTTTCGAAAAAGTAGAGGGAAACTTCACAGTCTGAAGATACACAATGATATCTCCATACCAAGGATCCTGTGTAGAAATGAGAAACAAATGTTCATCCAGGAAGGATTCATCATAGACTATCTCTTCTCCACAGGGAAACTCGGAGATTAGTTCCGCAAAAACCAATGATTTCTTGGACTTGGCAGACATGAAATCAAGATCAAATTCCTGCAAAATAACAATCCATCTATTGTATTTTCCCCCAATCACTCGCCTATTGAGAAAAAACTGAAATGGATTGGCTGCTGCCAAAACATAAGTTTTTCGTAGAAGAATATAATTTCTGAGTCGCTGTACAGCATGAACAGCTGCTAAAGCTAGCTTCTCTATCGGAGTATACCGGAGTTCAGGTCCTACCAAGCCTCGACTAAGATAGTATATAAAATTCTCTGCAAGAGAATCATCCTCTTGAACCAGAACCATACCAATGGTAGATTCTACTACTACAAGATACAAAAGGAAATCCCTACTATAATCAGGTGGACTCAATATAGGAGCAGAGGTCAATGCTTTTTTCAAAGCATTGAATGAGCGCTGAGCGAAGTCATCCCAACAGAATGGAACTCCCTTCTTCAACAATCTCATAAATCCTTTGGTAACTTCAGCATAATTTACGATAAATCTCCGAAGAAAATTAGCTTTTCCTTGTAGACTTTGAAGTTGATGAATAGATGATGGGGGAGGAAACCGAAGTATTTCCTCAACCTTGAAGGGATCTACCCTAATCCCTTTCGAAGATACTATGAATCCCAATAACCGACCGGATGTGACCGCGAAAACACACTTGTTCGGATTCAACCTAATCTTGTAGAAATGACATCGTTCAAATACTTGACGGAGGTGAGCAGGATGATCAATTCTCTTTCGAGAACGAGCAGCTAAATCATCCAAATACACCTCGATAATATGTTTGATGTCGTGGAAGGCATATGACATGGCCTGTTGAAACGTAGCCCCACCATTTTTAAGAACAAAAGGCATCTTCTTGTAAGAAAAAGTACCCCAAGGACAAATAAAGGAAGTCTTATGCTGATCTTCAGGACGGATAGTAATCTGATTGTATCCGGAGAAATCGTCCATGAAGGAGAAAATCTCATTACCAGCACACTCATTGATAATCTGATCTATAAATGGTGTGGGGTAATTATCTTTCAGACATGATTTATTAAGGTCTCTGAAATCAATGCAAACTCGAATTGTTCCTTGTTTTTTATCTACGGGAACTGGATTTGAAACCCACTCTGTCAAAGGAACAAGGAAAATAAATCCCGCCTTAAGCAGCTTCTCCACCTCGGCTTTGATAGCTGCAGCCTTCCTAGGATTGACCGGACGAAGATTTTGCCTTACAGGCTTAGCATTTTTGTAAGTCTTGATCTCATGCTGGAAAATAGGTGGATCTATACCAGGCATTTCCTCATAAGACCAAGCGAACACATCCCTAAACTCTTTAAAGAGATCGGTCTAAATCTGAACCTCTTCAGGGGAACATTCAGCTCCGATGAAGACATTCTCTATAACATTGGGATCCCTGGAAATGTTCACCAAGATAGTTGGAGAAATCATAGCCATGTTCCCCTCAGCATATACCTGTGTTGGTGCTAAAGGGTTCAAGACTGGGTGAATAGGAATAGGAGACAAAGGACTTGGAAAACTTGATTCAACTTCGTTCAAATCAGGTAAAAAGTAAGACTAATGATGAAAATCATCCCACGGTCTATCTATACCAGTCATAGCTTCCAGGATGGCCTCTTCAGATGGAAGAGTGGTATCAAGGTAATCCTGTGCAGAAGAAGAACTAAGTGTCCAAGCCGGAGCCACATCGCCATCCAACTCTTCCGGAGAAAGACGAGCTGGAATGGATTCTGTAGAGTCAACAATAGATTGATAAGCAATCTCAGCTGCAGACATCGGAAATTCCATTCCACCCACTTTTCCTTCCGCTAATGTGGAGGTAGGGGAAGGTAAGGTCCAAGGGTCCGAAAAATAATGAGTTTTGAAGAACTCTCTTCAAATAGGAGCCTTGAAGGATGAAATTGCATTTATATGAATAGTAGGAGGTGGAAAATCAAAAGTACCCATCAAAGAAGAATACATTCCAACCCCTAAATTCTCAACAGGTGGCTTGGCATCATCTACCTTTGGGATAGTTGATTCAGTAGATGCATTCGGGTCTACAGGAGAACATTCCAGTTGGTCAACTGTAACAATCCTCCCTTCGTGAGGGAAACAAATAATCCAAAATAATGAGGATGCAATAGCATCCATCTCATAAATCTAGTTTCGCCCCAATAGAAGGTTGTAGTCCAAGCTTGCATCAACTATCTCAACCTCTATATTTACAGTTTTTCCCCCAACACAGATGGGCAAAGCTAGGATAATGCCATGCGGTCTTTGAGAATGACCATCATACGAAGTCAGAAGAGTAGCAGATGGAACAGCTGGGGGAGATCCAATTCCCTTCCAGCATGCGAGAGACATCACACATGTGGAAGCTCCCTCATCAACGACCGTTCGAAAAATATTGAATTTTCGAAATGACGATTTGATATGAAAAGCCATATGATGGCATTAGGGGAATTTTGAGGTCTAAAATGGGCCTCCTAAGAAAAATGTACAACAAAAATAAACTTTATAACAACCAATAGGATTCAAGATGATGATGTCAACCATGGGGGATGATTCACCATTTTTTAAATAAAAGGGTAAAAATATTAAAAAATAATAAAATAATAAAACTACTTTTTCAACTCGTATTTTTAACTTATCTCCCAAAATTTTTACTCAAATTTCGAGTGGGAGTACTCGTTGGATGCAAAATTTAATTCCTCATCCAAGGAGTACCCATGTTTCATACTTTCGATGAACCTTGCTACATGAAAAATGAGAAATGCATAAAAAAAACGTGATTACAATCACGTTTTTCATGTATTTCTCATTTTTCCTGTAGTAGGACCCATCGAAAGTATGTAACATGGGTACTCCTTGGATGAGGAATTAAATTTCGCATCCAACGAGTACTCCTGCTTGAAATTTGAGTAAAAAATTTGGTAGATAAGTTGAAAATATGAGTTAAAAAAGTAGTTTTTTCATTTTTCCCTCTAAAATTTGATGATGTCATCAAATCTTATTTCATTTTTTCCACTATTATTTTATAATTTCCTTAGGAAGCCCATTTTAGACCTCAAAATTCCCCTAATGGGGGAGTCTCTTTTTAAAATTAGTCATATTGAATGCAATCACCAGAGAGTTCTTTGGATCAACAACCCCAATAGCAGTGAGCAGAGCACTGCACTGAGTCGGACAAGACTGGAGCACCTCAAGAGCAAACATAGCACAAGGGCTCTGCGCCAAATCTTCTACAACAGAGTAGTTCTGGGCAGCCCTAGCATTTGGATTAATCGTCGTACGCTTAGTAGATGCTTTTGGAATCCGAGGTATAGGCTCAACAATAGGCCTTGTAATATGAAGCGGCTCAGTACCATCGGGAGCACCCTTGGCTTTCGAAGATTCATCTTCGCCATAATCATGGGATCTCATGGTGATATCCACATGAGCACTCATCATGTATATGTTTGACGGATTTTCCCCTTCCTGGGTGCCCCTAGAGGAAGCCCTAGTATTTTGATTTGTGCCAACAACTAGTTGTTTCCCTTGGGGAAAAGGGTTTGTCAACAAAGCCAGGGAACTAGAAGAACCTTGCTGAGCTAACAAGCGCTGCGCATCCTGAATTTTAGGGCAAAGGTGAGTAAGATGGTCTCCAGCACATAACTTGCATGGAAACTTCACTTTCTTTTATCCTTTGGACCCTCACCAACATGCTCGTTGGATTTATTTGCATTACCCTTCCCATTCTTTCCCTTTTTCTTATTATTGTTCCGTCCCTTCTTCCCTTCAGATTTTTGATTTTATTTAGGGTTAGAAGTATGAACGGCATTTACCGACAAAGATTGAGAAGGCGATGAATCAGCAGGCACAGCCTTACCAGAAGAAGCAGATTGTATAGACAACTGTTGCAATTGATTAAGCAGGTTAGCTGCACCACTATTGATTGACCCAATAAGTCTGTCACCATGAGGACCGAGTTTAGTCTTGGATATGTCTAATTTGGAGCGAGGAGCATTAAGAAAATATTTATGAAGGACACCAGACTGAGAATATATCAATTCAAGATGTTGGGCCCTAAAAATAGTCTGCTCCTCAGAAAATACCCCTGAGAGGGATACATCCTTAGAAATATCTGCCTGCAGAGATTTCAAAAACCATTCCGAAAGAAATTCTCCTGGAATATAAGCTTTGATGAGCCTCTTCCTTCTCCGCCATTCTTGAATATGATCAGAAATGTGGGTTGCGTCATCCTGCTTAAAATTATCTAGGATTTCAATCCCGACATCATAATGAACAGGCAACTAGAAATGATTTAGAAATATAGTAGCCAGATCTCCAAAAGTAGAAAAACGGCCCCCAGTTAACTCAATGTACAACTTGGCAACGTTTCTAGTCAAGGTGCGTTGAAACAACCTCAACCTAATTGAATCCTCGATCAAGGAGTTAGATGAACACCATAAATGGAAAGTGGTGATATGATTAGCCGGGTCCTCTCCATTCTTGCCTTCAAACTTTGGAATGTATGAAGGTAGTTTGGTAGGAATCGGAGGCCACCCCAGACTATATCGGATCGGATCATTTGTCAATTTCAAAAAATCTGGCAATTTCAACATTGCCAGAAAAGGTAAACGAGGAGGAGCCTGAGGATTCCATCCTTGGTGGGATGAATTCCCAACATTCTGAAAATGATAACTTGGATTTGATGAGGCACCAGGTTCCTAGAAAGGACTCGTAGAAAATGTTGGGACATAGGACCCAGTATTTGGAGAAGGACCCCCTCCCAACGTAGAGTTACCAAGGACCAGACCAGTTCTCCCCCCTGAAGTAGTGAATGAAGAGGAAAGCCCCTGATAGGGGTTCCAAGCATTAGAAAGAGGGGAAAAAGTCTAATAAGCACCCGACGAAGGGAAAGAAACATTCCCTTGTTGACCAGCAAGAAACTGATTCCCTGCCCCTACCGCTGTAAATGCGGGGTTCCAACCTATAAAGGTAGTCGAACTTGGACCTCCAGACCAAGGGTTAAAACTCTGAGTCTGAGAAGTAAAAGGAAAAGACCCTAAGGAAGGATTCGAACTAGGAATATGCCCACTTCCGAAGGGGAACCCTTGAAAGGAAGCTGACCCACTAGTCATGGAAGACATGGGTACAAACACAGTTGCAGCAGCGGAAAAGGAAAACGAAGGAATCCCACTAATGGGCATTCCAAAACAAAAGGGACCAGATTGAGAAGCTTGTGCTTGGGTGAAACCAGAGCCAAACACAACAGTACTAGAAGCAATCAAAGATATAGCAATTGTGCCTCCTCCCTCTACTGAAGCAGGAGTTTGAATGCTTGCAGCACTCACAGCCGAAGCCGCGTTCCCAGTCGTGGCCATCGAAAGGTATGAATGAGACGGATAAGGACTTTCTGGTCTTGCAGACTTAGGTCCAATGTACTCAAAAACAAATGGATAATCAGGAGGAAGAGGAGATGGAAGTGACTTAGAAGACTGAGATACTTCCTCTACTTCTACTTCTTCTTCTTGCGGAAATAAGACTCTCGAGGTGAGCGGAGCGCTCCTCTCGGAACCAACAACATAACCAACTACAAAACCTTCAAGCCCTAGTGGAGGATCTCTCTCTACTGCGTCAAATACCACTGGGTGATATTCACCTGCTATATTACTCCTACGCCTTCTTGAAGAAGGCTCAGCACTCTCAGGGGATAACCCCCAGATTCTCCTCGATCGACAAGGCGCTTGATCAACCAATTTAACAGATTAATTAGACTCAAAAAAGTATAAAGCTAGGCAAGTTAGGAGCAAAGAGCACTCACTACAAAAATCCCTAAGATGCAACCAAGCAAGCAGCCTTCAGGTATTTCCGCTCCGGGTGATTAGGACCAGACACCAAAATACTAGAAAGCGAAAATAGGACCTCCCGAAAGTAGTCTAGGATAATTACGGCCCAGGCCTACTAGCAAAGGTAACAGAAACAGTTACGCCGACCTCCTAACAGTAGCCTTTGCCGGTGCAAGTACCTAAGCTTCGTCGGGGCACCCTCCAGAAGTACTTTTGGAAGTGATACGACGTCTACCTTAGGTACCACGGGTATTCCCCCCTGCAGTCACCTGTGTGGAACCTAGGAATGGCAACTAAGGGCACCAATCCATGTTAGCAGCCGAGAGGAATGGTCTTAAGGCAAGATCCAGCAAATCAGAGAGGGGGTATCTCTCTTCTCGGCCTTCACTTCCCCTCGCGCTTGACTCTCTGGAGGAGAGCTTTCCCGATCCACTTAACGGTGTTGGATTTCACTCATTTAATAAACTTCTATGTTTTAGTTTGAGTATCCTTGGAGAGTTAACTCTCCACTCACCTAATCCAAGGCCCTATAACCTAGCTAGTTGATGTATGACACTCAATAAAAAACTTGCTAGCTTTTTTTAAATTATTGCGCTTATTTTAGTTGGATGTTATATTAAGTCAAGGGAATATTAAAATGAAACTCGTGATGTTTTATGATGCAGAAAAGAAATTGATGAAAACCAAACTACATGCAGATGCAGTAATTGCCTTTTGATGAAAATAAATTTCTACACGGGTTCTACGAGACTATTTTTTTTTTCTTTTCAGATATCAAACCTCACACTCGCAAAATTTATGAAAAAGACTACCAATGTTCAAGTGCACCTAATGCAAATTACTAAGAGCATGCCAACTCTAAGATGCAAAATCTAACAAAGCAAAGAGAAATTTCCAAGAATCCCTCAGTTCTATCACTTTTCCGGTTGTCCACAAAGCTAGTTCCCAAATCAGAAACTCTCAGTATAAAGACACCAAAATATGCTCGAAATAAGAGAAAGAAACCAATGAAAATTCCCTTCCCAAATCAAGTCAGAAACCGAAGGTAAGAAGTCTCAACAAGGCTTCAAAGGATGGAAAGAAACCAAAACAGAAAATGCAAAACAAAGGCAATGGAAAAACAAAATGTTTTTGAGCTTTTGAATTTTATAAAAAGAAGATTTCAAAGAGACCAAGAAGAAATATCCAATTCCCAAGCCAAACAATCTCTGAATTTCAAGCAAAACTTCAACAAAAATGCTCCAAATCTTATAATGCCACTTGGTAGCAAGATTCATATGAGCAACAGGAAGACAAGAAACTCAGTAACTCAGCCCAGAACAATAGCACAATCTTGCAGCAAACAAAACTTCAAAGAACCAACAATGACTCTTCAAAAATTGCAACAAGACCTAGTCAAATGAAATCAAGAAAACCAACCGAAAAGTAGGAAAAAATTAAAGTGCAAAGCAATACATAAAGTTGGGAAAGAGCATATGAGTAGAAGCTCTCTGTCCTAATTAAGTAGAACAACCAAGAATCTACAGAAAGATATCTTGGTGCTCCAACCAGAAATGCAAGCACCAAAAGAACAAGATTTTCCAAATAAGCCAGTCTTCAGCTAAACAAGAGAGAAAAATACCAATCACCACTTTCAACACAATCCAGAGACTAAAAGGACACTGTAGGAATAGGTCTCCACAGGCAGACAAGACCAAAAAGTCAAAAAATCAAAAATTTCAAAATTTTCCCAGGAATACACTACTTATCAGTTTTGCAACAAGCGTGCATACGCGACTGTGACAAAGGAAACCCGCGTATACGCGACTTCCTTTGACAGAAATTGTGTGTATATGCGACTGTGTGTAGGAAAACTCGCGTATGGAAAGGTAAATAATGAAAAATAAAAAGATCAAGCCTAGCTAAAGAACTAGGTCTTCAGTCTGACTGAGAAAAAACTAACTGGACTGGAAATAATGATTTAAACTATCAGAAACCCTTAAAACAGCTAAAACCACCCAACAAGGGAATCACAAGAATGCGATCCCCAGCGAAGTCACCAGTTCTATTTCGGGAAATAACTCCCTAGAGGTCGTTGGGTCAAAAACCTCCACAGATCAGGGCATGCTATTCAAGAAGGACTCACACAACCAAGCTTGTATGCTAAAAACTAGATATAATAGATTGTAGAACTCACCCGTAGATCCCGCGGGGTCCAAACCCCCAGCAACCCTTCTTCCTCTTCAACCTGAAAATCAAGAAGAGATGTGCACAGAAATCTAGTTGTACAGCATATATCTTTCCTAAATGTCAGTGTAATCCATGTGAAACATCATATAAACAATAATAAATGCTTAATTAACAATCTTTTCACATATGAAAGCAGATATTAACACGTGAATTCAGGAAAAATATGGTTCTTCTTCATTACGAATAGCATGTACAATAATAGAAAGGTGGAGAGATCACCTGAATCCTTCCACGATCTTCGAACAGACCATCGTCCGGATCCGTCCCGCCCTTACCTCGCTAAGATTCTTCCAAGACTTGTGCAAACGAGATGACATATAAACTAATGAACATCTATAGAAAACAAGGGTTTCCTGTAATAAACTGGGAAGTGCAGGAGGCACGGGAAATCAGACTTGAATTGGGCTCAAACAGAGTATAATATCTATAATTTCTCTCTCTCCCTTAGGCCATGCACATGAGGGGCTTTTATATTCCCTCAAAGTAGTTTCAATCAGTTGGAAACAGTTGGCCACGGGCTGGGGTGGTTGAATTACAAGAATAACCATCAACCTAGCCTCAAAAATAGGGATTTATATATATATTTTTAATGATTTTAATGGCATAGCGGAAAAGTATCTCTGGACTCACGTATACACGCGGAAAAGTCTGGGCATACCCGCGTATGGGATTTGAAACACTATTTTTTATAAACTTTAAAGGGTGCCCAAGGCCAAAGAGACAATCATGAATCACATGAGGGTGAAAAACCATAAAGGGCCAGTAGTATTGGGGTTTCTTGCAAACCATAAAACTGAACCTGGGTGAAGACCCCTAAAGCCAAAAAATATTTCTGTTGACTGGACCAAGAGCATTTTGAGAGAGAGATCAGGTAATGCTGTGGGGCCATTGGAAACCATTGAAGCCTGAGCTTGAAGATTGGTTTGAAAAGTGGATTCAAGAGTTTTCCCTAAATGGGAATAGAAGTAAGAAGTTATCTGCTGAAGAGTGGAAAAACAAGTACATTTTTATAGAGGTGCACGAAATATTTTTCGTATCTTTCGCACATGAATTGCAAGAGTGTCTGGCATGGTTGGAAGAGTTCCAGAGCTGCTAGAAAAAAAATCAGGTTACACAGTAGACCCCTGAATTAATCCAACAATTAGAAAATATTGATAACAAGAACACCAGGACTGTAGACCACTGGGTTGGTAGTATTTTGGGAGGATTCGTAACAGAAATTGCGGTTGATTAGTTTGTGTCATATTCAGAAGTAGAGCGAAGGTTCTTCAAAGGATTTAGAGGTAAGTTCCTGAAAACCCTTCTGTTGTTGATTAAGATGTTATTGAGTGAAAAGGGTGTCCTCTGTGGCCACACCAAGTGATGACCTATCCAGAGTGGAAGCACGACATGAAGCGGTAAATACTACTGGGTTAATCAAGAA
Source organism: Pinus albicaulis (assembly GCA_034641835.2). NCBI lineage: Eukaryota > Viridiplantae > Streptophyta > Pinopsida > Pinales > Pinaceae > Pinus > Pinus albicaulis. Next base: position 1,416,719,337 of record CM076579.1, on the reverse strand, counting down.
GGAGATAAAGTGGTATACAACCCCTTAAGGGAATCGCTTGAATTTAACCAGGGTGGGGCTATGCAAGTTGGAACCAGTCCCTCGGATATGTCATCATCAAACCCATGCAAGGGTAAGAATTCTCCCACCCCAGCCCTGCCACCACCTAAGGACAATAAAGTTGCGCACATGAAACTGGCTACCTTTAAGGGTGTGGGGGATGAGGATATGGATCGATTATGGTTTGTAGCAGATTCTGTATGGACTGTGCATAACATTAATAATGATGTTGTCAAAAGTGTGTAGTTTTCCATAGCCTTTGAATGAAGGGCCCTAAACTAGTTTATGGGATACATTGATCAACAAGCGAACACATCAATAAAAGGTATTAAGGATGCCCTGAAGAAAAATTTTCGAAATCCTAAACCATACTCTCAATGTGTAGTCGAATTGAAGGACTTCAAGCAAGGACCTACAGAGTCCGTCTGGGAAGCTAACCAATGATTAAAGAAGGTCATCAGTGATAGGGGGATTTGTCTACAAGGACAAGCAACACAAGGAATGGTTTATCACCATGCTATTGCCACACTTGCATGGACCTATGGGACAACAGAAGATTGGCTCCCAGGAAGAAGCTCTAGAGATTCACATGAAGTTAGAAGCTACACCGAGAGATGATACTCAGTTCGTGGCACTACAGATTCAGAGCTAGCTAGAGGCAATGCACTTAGAAATTCAGAACTTACGGAAGGATTGGGGTAAGGAAGCTAGCCCGGATGTCTGGTGCATATGATTTAGGGTGTCGATCCATACTAAGGATCAATTCCCTTTGTTATCAGATTATATCCAAGCTGGGGGGCCAAGCCCTCTACGTCCTAGGTGATCAGGAGATCATGTCCAAGTTATGAAAAATGATCAAAAATGAAAGTTCTTAGAATTGGTTGAAATATTAATGACCGGAAAGGTCTCGTCGCTGCGATTCTGGCATTGTGAATGTTTCTTAAAATTGAAGTCATATGCAGATGTTATTGAGGTTTGAAATCATCCAGTAAACTCCAAAAAATGACTATTTGACTTGGTTTGACTTTAGACATTTTAGAAATATATATATATATATATATATAATTTTTTAAAGCCAATAGAAGTGCGCCACGTGGCCTGCTTGGAGGCTGCCACATGGCCCCAGGCCTAGTTGGAAAAAGATGGAAAAGGTTAAAAAATTTGTTTAAGGTAGGCCCGACACCTTAGGCACAACCTGTATGAGACCATGGGAAGGCCTGAATGGGTATTCAGGTCTCTTCCTGAACGAAGATGTGGGCACGACTTGCACACAACAGGTCAACCTAAATGGCAGTCAGGTCGAGCACGTTACTGTCAACAAAATAGTTTTTTCCATCTGCAGGATTCGAGCGTGTGTGGCTTGGCCGCCAGCCCACATGCCCGACTGGTGCACCTCTGTGGTGTTTCTTAACCACTATGGGTGCCATTTTAATTTAAACCTTCCAAATGAGTCAGGAGGAAAATAAAATGGCTATCCCCTCAAGGCTAGCCCCACATGACACAACCATCCGTCGGTGACTAGGTGCTCCAACTGACCTTATCCGCAGTATTTTATGGCTAGTGGGATTAGCACATGTGAATGCACATTTGGATAACACCCACATTTAATGTTGCCGCTAATTTTGGGTGGAGTCTACCATTTTCTGTCGGATTGGCCATATTTGTTGAACTTAACTGGAGTTCCTCCAGTTTTGGAGGAGGCTTTTGAGGGATATTGGGCAAATCTTGTTTTTGCCATAACTCCCTCATTATTGAATGAAATTGGGTGAAAAAATAGTCAATTTTGGGTATTTTCAACATTTTGAGCAGTTTAGAATAGGTTTCAGGTCAAACATAGGTCATCTTCAGTAGTTTTAGCTTCGAGGAAGATCAAGGAGCCATCAAGGCCATCATGAAGAAGGCAGTGTATTGGGCTTTCTTTATCTGTTTTATGTAAATGATTAGTCATATTTGGCTAATTCATACCTTCTAAAGTTTATTTTACAGATAATTTTGCCTATTGAGGCTTATTTTCACTTGTACTTACATTTTGAGCAAATTAATACATGAGGGACATGCCATTTGGAGCTGGACCAACAGATGTAGCCTAGGAGGGGTGAACTGCTTCAAAAATTTGCTGAGTAATGTGCTTTGTGAAGTTTATTTATCTATTCTTTACTAATGTACAATGATAAATAGTTAAAATAATTAATCAATCCTCTCAAAGAAATCTGATTAACAAAGCCAAAACTATTTGTTTAACCTGCAATTTAAGGAGAACCTTATGCACACATTATTATTACTGTTTGGATACTTAACACAACATAACTAATACAATCCATTCAAATCAAGTTGGTATCAGAGCTCAGGTTGAGCATTAGGATAGCTAGAGTTTCTACACTTTGTATTGTTCTTGTGCAAGGTTTGTTTAACTGTTTGCAAGGTTTTTTATGCTTACTAGGCTAAAGCTTAAGAGAGGAGAAGGTCAATTGGAAAGGAATTATAGTAATCCTCAACCAAGGTGGGAAAGAGTGTCATTATCTCCACCTTCAATTTCACCTCCAAGAGAAGCAGAAGAAGCCATAAGCATGTCTTCAAGGGAAGGAGAAATCCATGAAGAAGTTGATCCTAAAGAGGAAGAAAGGGTGTTTAGAAAAGCATTCCTTGATTTGAAAAAAATGGTGAGAGTCATTTATCAAGAAAGGAATGAAAGACTAGAAGGAGAAGGATCCAAACTTCACAAGGAAGGACAAGGATCATCAGGAGGCCATAATGATGAAGAGAAATCCAAGAAGGGTAATGGAGGAAATGGAGACAGTGGAAAGTCGTCGTCATCACCCTCATCTTCATCTTCATCAACCTCTACATAATCTTCAGTACATCGTAATCAAAAAGTCAAGAACACGGGTAAAATTCCTTTTCTTAAACTTGATGTTAAGTTTGAATTGCCAAAGTTTGATGGTGAAGTAAATGCAGAAAATCTAGATAACTGGATTAGGAAATTGGAAGTCTACTTGAGAATTCAAAATTTTCATGATGATGAAACTAAAATTCAGCTAGCTTCTTTGAGAATGGAAGGTGCAACTCTTTTTTTGGTGGGAGGGCAAGACAAGGGAAGAGATAAAAAAATATGGTAAAATCATCTTATCATGGTTTGATTTCATTTCTACAATTAAACAACAATTTTATCCATTAGCTCACATGCAGAAAGCCATAATGGATTGGCAAAATTTTAAACGGTTGAAAGGAAAAAATGTTCAAGTTTATACTAAAGAATTTATAAGAAGATCTCTTTTACTAGGAATTGATTTGCATAGCCAAGACACTTTACTCAAGTATATAGGAGGTTTGCATAGTTACCTAAGACATACCATTCTCATGTTTAACCCTACAAGCTTAGATGAGGTATGCATTCAAGCCACACATTTAGAGGCAAGGGGAAAACAAAACTTATATGGGAATGAGGAAAGTGAGTTTAAAGGAAAATGGAAGAAAAAGAGAAATGCAAATTCTAGAAAAAAAAGAGAAATTTTTTCTACAAACATTGTTCTAAAACAAGCCATGATGAGGACCATTGTTGGAAACTACATCCAGATTTGAAACAAGAAATTTTTAAAGCCAAAGATAAAGCCAAAGAGAAAGGAAAGACAGTTGCAATAGCTGAACAAGATCTAGGATCAGATTCAGGAGATGAAACAAAAATCATAGCTATGACACTAAAGAACTTGAAGGGAAAAGAGAATGAAACTAAACCCAGTTCTAGTATTTCTAACTGTCACATAGAAGCTCCAAGTAAAGAGAAGATAATTGAACTGTTTCATGTGAGGATCATTTCCAAACATACCAAGGTTGATACAATATTTGACAGTGGGTCACAAGTGAACCTTATTTCTGAAGACTTAGTAAAAAAACTGAATCTTGAAACCATTCCACATCCTAAGCCATATCCTCTTGGTTGGACTTGTAAGGATGTAAATTTACAGGTTTCAAAGAAGTGCATGTTGCACTTTGCCATAACAACACATTTTATTGACACGGTTGAATTAGATGTTGTTCTGCCTTATATTACATGTGTGGTGTTGGGCAGTCCTTACTTTTATGATAGGAAAGCTATCTTCCATCACCATGAGAACAAGTACCATTTATTCAAGGACGGCAAAGAGTTTATTGTGAGAGCACATCACAAAAAACTAGACTCTTCTTTAGTGAATACAGGGCAGATGAAAAGGCTTGTCAATGCAAGTCAAAATTTTAATTTATTGATGATTAAGAAAAGATAATTTGTACATAATCCTTTTCATGTTTATGCTGATGTAAATAATGATTTTTTTCAATCTGAAAGCAGGTCGTCTTTGGAAGAATATGACAAGAAGTTGCAGTAATTGTCTTTGGTGTTGATTGGTGCAGAAAACAAAGTGCCAGTGCAAGGAGGTGCAAAGATCCAAGAGAGGGTAAAGCATCCAAGGAAAGAAGGCACAAAGTTCGGCAATTATCATTGTTGGTTTCAGAATGACAGGGTACTATGGCGAGAAAAATTAGTCAGGAATCGACAAAAGTACAAGGCTAATTCAGCAAAAAATCGCCAGAAGGACAGAATGCAAGGTGAATGTAATCTTCAGTTTCCTTTGAAGGTAGACCTATGTAGGAACAATACGTTTACTACAAATTTTAGTTTCTGTTCTACAAGTTTCGATAATTTGCAGCATGACAAAGTTAAAGTTAGCAACAGTTGGTCAATAGATTCAAGGAAAAAAATTTCGTTTGATGAGAAGCTCCAATTAATGAAATCAGGGAGATTTTAGTGGATCAAGATTGGAAGAGTGGAGATTCAGTCTCCTCATCTTCAAGTTCATTAGTCTAGAGAGATTTTGGGGTCCGAAAGCTTTCTAGTGGGGAGGTGTGATTAGGAGATCATGTCCAAGTTACGAAAAATGCTCAAAAATGAAAGTGCTCAGAAGTTGTTGCAATCTAAATGATTGGAAAGGTCTCGTCGCTGTGATTCTGGTGTCATCAATGGTTCTCAAAACTTAGGTCATATGCAGAAGTTATTGAGGTTTGAAATCATCCAGTAAACTCCAAAAAAGGACTACTTGACTTGGTTTGACTTTAGACATTTTAGCAAAAAAAAATATTACTATGTTTTAAAGTAATTTTTGTATTATGGTGGAAGCCAATAGAAGGGCGCCACGTGGCCTTCCTGAAGGCTACCACGTGGCCCCAGGCCTAGTTGGACAGAGATGGAAAAGGTTAAAATTTTTGTTTAAGGTCGGCCCGACACCTTGGGCACGACCCGCACGAGACCATGGGCAGGCCTGAACGGGTATTTGGGTCTTTGCCTAAATACAGATGTGGGCATGACCTACATGCAATGGGGCAGCCTGAATGGCAGTCGGGTCGAGCACGTTACTTGTCAACAAAATAGTTTTTGCCATCTGCGGGATTCAAGCGTGTGTGGCCTGGCCACCAGCCCACAGGCCCGACCGGCCTGCCTCTGTGGTGTTTCTTAACCACTATGGGTGCCAGTTTAATTTAAACCTTCAAAATAATTATGGCGGAAAATAAAAGGGCTAGCCCCACATGACACGATTGTCCGCCGGTGACCAGGTGCTCCAACTGACCTTATCCACAATAGTTTATGGTTAGCGGGATTAGCGCATGTGAACGCACATTTGGATAACACCCACATTTAATGTTGCTGCTAATTTTGGGCAGATTCTACCATTTCTGTCAGGTTGGCCATATTTTCGAACTTAACTAGAGTTCCTCTAGTTTTGGAGGAGGTTTTTGAGGGATATTGGGCAAGTATTTTTTCTGCCATAACTCCCTCATTATTGAACGAAATTGGGTGCAAAATTAGTAAATTTTTAGTAATTTTGACATTCTAAGCAGTTTGGCACAGGTTTCAGGTATAACAGAGGTCATCTTCAGAATTTTTAGCTCCGAGGAAGATCAAGGAGCCATCAGGGCCATCATGGAGAAGGCAATGTATTCGGATTTCTTTATCTATTTTATGTAAATGATTCGTAATCTCTAGCTAATTCATACCTTATGAAGCTAATTTTACAGATAGTTTTTCCTATTGAGGCTTATTTTCACTTGTACTTACATTTTGAGCAAATTAATACATGAGGGACATGCCATTGGGAGCTGGACCATCCGATGTAGCCCAGGAGGGGTGAACTACTTCAATAATTTGCTGAGTAATGTGCTTTGTGAAGTTTATTTCTCTGCTATTTAATGTTGTGCAATGATAAATAGTTAAAATACTTAATCAATCCTCACATAGAAATCTAATTAACAAAGCCATAACTATTTGTTTGTCCTGCAATTTAAGGAGAACCTTATGCACACGTTATTATTACTGTTTGGATAATTAGAAAAACATAACTAATACAATCCATTGAGATCACTAGGGAAATGGCTGGAACTAGTATCCCTATTCTGTGGTGTGCTGACTGTCAGGTAGAAGGAAGACATGATACAGATCACTGCCCACGACTAGGTTCCTATGTTCAAGAATTGAAAAAATAGTGGCGCAGATTCTACTTGTCTATAGGCCACGACGAACAAAACTGTCAAACACTCGACCTAATGGTAGATAGAGGAAACCTATACAGGGTGCAGGATGACTCCTCATCACCACTATCTCCCTCTGGGAGGGGAGGATATCCTGGAAAAGGAAGAGGTGGAAGTGTAGGTTGAGGATGAGGGAAACTGATTTGCTACAATTTTTGAGACGTGGGACATTATGCACAAGACTGAATGTACAACAGGTTAAGGTAGAACCACAAGATGATGGGCCAAGTAACAATGTTATCACGCACAATAGCATTTCCACCGGAGGGGCTGAGGAAAAAGTTGCGGCTTATACACTAATCAGGAAGGCTGTGGAGAGAAAAGAAAGCTTAGATCTGAAAAAGGAGAAAGAAACCTTCGTGAAAGCTTGGAGGGAGATGGCCAAGGATGAATCATCTACCTCAAATATTTCGGTAGACCTAGAAGAAGATGAAGGAGTTAAACCATTCCCTCAAGCATGTATGAAGCTACTGTGCAACCACAAGGCAGTAGATAATATCCAAGCATTAATATATAGCTGCGCAGAAAATATTTCCTCACAACCAGAGGTTAAAACAGTGAAAAAGCTATAAAAGAACAGAAAAAGGACTGGCTGGGTGATATGCATGACTGCACAGATTGGAGACTATGAAATGGAGCAAGTCATCCTTGACTTAGGATCAGAAAAAAATGTCTTGCCCAAGAAAACCTAACAAAGAATGGGAGAACCTAAGCTGGAATTCTCTACTATTCAGTTATGGATGGCTAATCAGCAGAAGATCATCCCACTGGGACGATTGCCAAAGGTTGTGGTAGACATCGTAGGTGTTAAGGTTTATGCTGATTTTGAGGTAATCCAGATAGTGGATGATGCAGACCCTTACCCCACGCTCTTAGGCCTGGATTGGGTTATTGACATGGGAGGTATCATTAATTTTAAAAGGAGAAGTATGATCTTTGAAAACGAAGGTACACGGGTGATAGTCCCCCTGGATCCTGCAGAAGGTGAGCGATATATTAAAAAAGTACATGAGGAGGAGGATGTTGATCACATCTACAAACTGACTGCCCGGGACGATGGTTTGATAAACCCTACGACTGATGGCATGTTATGTTGGGAAAAATACAACGAATGCCTCTCAGATTCGGATGAAGAAATAGAAATTTGGAAAAATCGGTTGCATGATGTATCTACGCTACGATGTCTTAAGATCACCAAGAGATTCTAATGCATCTCCTGAGAGGTAAGGGAACTACCCTTCTTTGATGGTTCAGTTAGTGTTAAGGACTTCTTGAAGCAATTGAAGCAGAGGTTCCTAAAGAACAGAGATTTTGGGCCCTTGACTTTTCTATGTGCATGACCCACACATGATGGTAGCAAACCCATAAGGAAGCTTTTTAGTATAGGGGGGAATGTCAGAAGATGATGATCCTGTGATTTGACCCTTCGGTGAACCCACCTATGGAAGTCTTCTCGGGACTAGAGGATCTGCGCAAGCACTTAGCTCTCTGGATGGAATTATGGAATGAATGGGTCCATATGTTTATTCATGCGTTAGGACCAATCCCCACCACCTGGTATTTGGACGTAGAACTACACCAACGTACTCGTCACAAGGGTACAATGGCTGAGGATTTTGTAATGACGTTTGGGTTAGTAGGAGGAACTAAGAAACTTGATGAAGCCCTCCAAGATATATATGCTCTGGTCTTTAATGAGTCCTTCTCTAAGAAGTAATGTAATGCATCAGCTTGGGATGTGCAGATGCAGGATATTGTCAACTGTAGAAATTTGTCAGTAGGAGACTTTGATGAGGACCACCGAAGCATCACTATCCCAGAATCAGAAGGAGAACGTGCCATTTAAAGACATTTTCTACATGTGTTTGATGCAACCAAACCATTGAAACCAAAGGAAGTCAACATTGGCACTGAAGCACTGCCCAATATGGCCAAAACTGGGGATTACTGGGATAGTTTCACAGTGGGAAAGATCGTGGACCTGCTGACCGAATATCAGGATCTGATCCCCACACATTTCTCTAAACTAAAAGGGATCGTCAGGGATATGGTTGTTATGAAGATTACCTTGAAGCCGGATGTGTGCCCTATCAAACAGTGGCCCTATCACCTGAACCATAAATATAAACAAAAAGTCAAGGAGGAAATAGAGAAGATGGTGGCCACATGTATCATTGAACCAGTGGAACAGTTAGATTGGGTAAGCCCTATGGTGTCCTAGGAAAATAATACTAAAGGAGAGATAAGGATATCCGTCAACCTACGCAAGTTAAATGATGCCTACATACATGATCCTTTCCCTACGTCATTCTTTAATGAAATTCTGGATAATGTGGCAGGAGAGGAAGCATACTCGTTCACTGATGGGTTCTCTAGGTACCATTAGATCTGCATTGCACCTGAAGACCACATCAAGACAAACTTCGCGACTGAGTGGGGATCATTCCAGTACACTGTCATGCAGTTTGGACTGAAAAACAGCCCTGCCATATTTTCACATGTAGTTGTAGCAGTATTCAAGGAATTCATTCATAAGTTTCTGGAAGTCTGTTTTGATGATTCGACAGTGTTTGGATTAGTGAAGAGTCACATGTCAAACCTACGCATGATGTTGGATGCCTGTAGAAAACATGAAATTTTTCTAAACATCAAGAAATGCATATTATGTGTCCCATTTGGAATTTTTTTGGGACATGTGGTGTGCCAACAGGGATTTATGGTTGACCCAGCCAAGATCGAAATTATCATCAATTTGGAAGTCCCTACCACTAAGAAACAACTGCAATCCATCTTACGCCACATAGGTTACTACAAAAAATTTATTCAAGGGTACGGTTTGATCATTGCACCAAAGGAAAAACTACTAAAGAAAGATGTCTCTTTTTTTTGGGATGATGAGTGTCAAAAGAGCTTCGAGCTGCTAAAGGAAAAGATGGTAGCTGAACCTATTCTTATATTTCCCAACTGGGCAAAGATCTTTCATGAGCATGTGGATGCATTAGGGATAGCCCTAGGAGTTGTCTTAGTGCAGCCAGGAGAAGGGGACAATGATCATTTGGTTTCCTTTTATAGTAGAAAAATATCGAGCGCAAAGCATAACTATTCTACCACAGAGTGTGAAGGATTCGAAATGGTGTATGCCCTATAGAAATACAGGCACTATTTATTAGGTTGACACTTAAAGATGTTCACAGATCATTCAAATTTAAAATACTTGGTCAATAAGCTTGTGTTGTGGGGGACTATTTGTAGGTGGTTACTATTGTTCAGGAGTATGATTTTGAAATCATTGTGAAACCGGGGAGATTGAATGTCAGGCCTGATCACTTGTCTCAGATAGAGAATGGGGAAGAACCAAATAATCTGGAAGAAGGATTACCGGATGCACAACTGTTTTCTATTAAGGTGGTGGATGAGAAATTTGCAAACATTATTCATTTTTTGACCATAGGTATGGTGCCCAACGACTACTTAGTACCATAGAAAAAGGAATTGGTTGCCCGTGCAGCCAATTTTACTACAATCACTAGACAACTCTAAAAGTTGGGTGTAGATGAGGTGTTGCGGAGGTATGTATTGGAACACAAAAGACAAGATATCTTGATTGAGGCCCATGGAGGAGTGGCAGGAGGGCACTATGCAGGAAAATCCATTGCACAGAAGGTATTGAGGGTTGGGTTATGGTGGCCCACATTTCATAATGATGCCCATGCATACTGCCGGGCCTGTGACACATGCCAATGGACTGGGAAACCCTCCCGTCAAGATGAGATGCCCCTACAACCACATATGGCTCTATAGGAGTTCGAAAAGTGGGCCATAGACTTTGTAGGACCCATTAATCCCCCAGGAAAGAATACGGGCACCTATTACATCATCACTGCCAATGATTATGTAACCAAGTGGGCGAAAGAAAAAGCTATCAAGGACTGTACTGCAAATATTGTTGTGCACTTAATTTATGAACACATAATGACCAGGTTTGGTTTCCTGAAGATGCTAATGAGAGACAAAGGTACGCATTTTTTTAACGAAACTATTGTGGCTTTGACTAAGGAATTCTAGATCAACCATGCGAAAAGTGCCCCATATCACCCACAAGTGAACGGGACAGTTGAGGCCTTCAATAAAATCCTAGAACATGCACTCACTAATAACTGTAATGCTGACCGAAGCGATTAGGATGTACACATTCCCTCATTACTCTGGGATTATAGGAACACATGTAAGAAACTCACTAGAAAAATTCCATTTAGAATGGTCTACGAGAAGGAGGCCATCATGCCTATGGAATACATCATTCCGAGCCTACACATTTCGGCTTTTACAAACATGGCGAAACCAGATATTATGGAGGAATGATTGGCACAACTGGTGGCCTTGGAAGAAGAACAGTTCATAGCTCAATTCCACCAACAGGTTCAGAAGGCTCGCGAAAAATTGTGGCATGATTGACATATTCGACAGAAGGTATTTAAGGAAGACGAATTGGTATTACTTTATGACAGCCAGTTTGCACGCCATATAGGAAAGTTCCGTAAGCACTGGTTGGGCCCATATGTAGTAAAGGAGATTACCGATGGTGGTGCGGTCAGGTTAGCTATGCTACGCGAAGATTACTTGCTAGGCTACGTTAATGGAAGTCTTCTAAAACCATATAGGGACAACCTGGTGCCGACCAAATGACTATATGGCCGAAGTAGCTATGTAAAGGATGTTGCACACACCAGGGGGAAAAAATGAAGGTGTGACACAGGTGCAGGGGTCATATGTGGCTGGAAAAACTAGCCGTTGGAATGGGGTAACTGGGTGAAAAAGAAATTTTACTGTTGAACGAAATGGGCAATTAGAAATTAATGTGGCGATCTGGAAGAATTTTTTACTATTTCCGTAATGTTGAGTTTCCATTAAGGTTAATCCGACCATTTTTACCCAACGGAGAGCTATAAAGAGAGGGGCATCGTTCAGAACAGGTTTGTTTTCTTTCTGAGACTATTGTGCCTTGCATTCCTCCGTGAACTCAGTTTATTTTGTGCCATTTCCATCCGTATTTCTAGGCGAGCTACTCCTTCTAATAGCAGCAACCCTAAATTCATATTTCGAGCAAGGATAATCGCTACTAACCCCGCTGAATCATTTCCTGTCATGGCTTCTGGGGAAGTTGGGTCTGAATATGTATTAGGAGTAACCCTTGAGATGGAGGAGGTTGTTTCTAGGCTGGCCAAGAGGAAGGGTGAAGGTAGCAGAGAAAGGAAAAGAGAAAGAAATAAAGTGGGTCGGGGTGAAGCTGCACACGCCCCCTCGGATTGTGCATTCCCCTCAAAAGGTGCCTAAGGGTTGCTTGCTCGATTTATCGAAGTCCCACATGACAGATCCAAAAGAAGCTCTACACGCGACTTTGATTTCCTGGCTACCTCCATATGTTAAGCCAACCGTGTATGTCCCAAATAATTTTGACATTGTCTGTGCCTACATGTAGATGCATTTAGTCCCAACGAAGGTGCCTCTGAATGGTGATATGTTCGGAGGTCTTCCCCTCCTTAAATTCGATGACCATGATCTGGGAAATTTGGAAGTCTTCCCAGCACTGGCTCCATAATTATATCTTGAAAGAGTGATGTATAGTAACGTGTCGAAGGTATATCCAATGTCGTGGGCACGGAGACTGGCTAGCTCAAGGATATTAAACTTGTTTTGCATCCCCCTCTTTGGCCGCTACAACATCACCAGCCTGGTTGTTCGCCAACTATTGGCACTAGTCCACGATGGGTGTTTATGGATCCACGATCGCATCCTGATTGATGCTGCCTTAATTCACCGAATCACAAACCTCCCAGTGCATGGGCCAAATCCTGAAGAGGGCATTAGTAAGAAGTACCAGTAGCAGATTACTAATGAAGTCTAGGAGAAATATCACGTTGAACACAACCAGAGAGGGTTCCTGGTAGATACAATAGATGATTCAGGAGCACAAATAGGTACCCCACTACTTGCATGAAAAATTATGTGCAAGTGTCAGGCATCGGCCATCCCTGCCTATGTAATTCAACTTGCCGGAAAATGCGAAAAATGGGTCTACTACAACTAGTTGCAGTACCTCATTGATGAATTTTTAGATAATGTGCACGAGGTGTAGAAACACGGAAAGGAATTCTACTACTCCTAGTTGATGTCGTTAATTTCCTTGGTTGCGTTGGAGGCACCTGACGAAGCGGTGCTCCCCGACCTCGAGCCAGGTATGTGTGAGGGTGCGTAGTTTTCAAATCTTTTGGATTCGAAGGATCCCAAACAGATCGAGGAGAATAAGGTATTATGGGTATTTTTTGATCGTGCCCTGGCATCAAAAATTCATTCACAGCCATGCTTGTCGCCCACAGTCTATGAAAAATATAAGGATATTGTGAAATTTCAGGTTACTATGCACAATGTGCAGGTTTGGGCCTACAGAGATCCAACATGGTATAATCTCCCTTATATGGCTATAGAAGCATAAATTGATCAAGTGGTTGCAACGTGGCCACTGACATGGAAGCTTGGCCTCAAGTCATCTGGCTCAGGTACTGCAGGCACATCCGGCAAAAGAACAACCGCAAAGGATATTATTCCGCTGGACACAATGAAGGAACTCGAGGTACATGCTATGAAGAAGAGCACGACCCAAGAAATCCCTAAGGATGTTACCACGGGGACAAAGTAAGAGTCACAGTAGGATCAGGGACTTGAAGAGCTTGGTGGCGAAGATAAGGTGTCCCCACATGGTATCAAACACACCAGTGAACCTCCTAAAGGGCCTAGGAAGAAGCACAATTCTATTAAGGCTGGCGCATACATAGAGGTCACATTGAAAGAAGATGACTTAGAAAATATTGTGGATGCCATCAAACTTTCATCAAAAGACTGATGGGTTGCTTTGGAAGGATAATAATAGGCCGCGGAAGAAGCTTTACACTCTGAACTGCAGGCCCTTCAGCTAAAGGTTGACACACTTCAGGGGAGCGTGGATCAAGCGAGGCATAATCAAGAGAACTAGCCAGCTACGGTTACAGCCTTGACCACCGTCGCGGACAATCAGATCTGCCCCCTCCCGGGTGTAGCTTTTGCAATGATACCCTCAGAATTATGCAACCAAGTCTGTGCATGCTCTTCAGTTGACCTCGATGTTGCATGCCTGACGGGTGCGCAACTACATGACCTGTTTATCTCCATCACCAATGAGCTTCAACACAGAGAACTGCGGGTGCAACAAAAACTTAGTGAGGCAGAGTAAAATATTGTGACTAAATCTACTGAAACTGCCCAAGCCCAGGCTACACACATCACTGCCATCACGCAGTAGACTGAATTAGAGAAGTTGATAGACCGTCTCTGTGAGGATATGCCCAAATTAATTCTTGCCTCCACTGCACTGCAGGCCAAGGTCGAAGGCTTGGTCGTTTCTTTGAAGGCATCACGAACCAAAGTGTAGGTTGTTAAGGTCGATTTGGAACTTTAGATAGCATCGCTATAGGCCAAGCTATAGCTTGAGACCCCTCTGAAGGTGCGCACCAAGTGAGAGGCACTCGTCGCAGAAGCTATAGCTAGTATTACTGCACAGATCACTCAAGGCACTGCATTGTTTGAGACTGCTATGGAGTTATGGTCCCAGGTGTAGCGTGATCACCTCCTTCGCCAAATCAATAAGGATTTTCACCATAAGGATAAATATTTTGAGAAAATGGAAGCCAATTATGACCACCCTCGTCCCAGCCCAACGACTAGCGTGCCTTCAGACCAGTCACACGCTCAAAAGTGAAATTGCAGGGCTCCATTACAAACAGTAGGTACTCAGGGACCATCTGAAACCATGGCTGACGAAGCTCTCAATGTTTTGGAGGAATTAAATGGGGTCATGAAGCAGTTGAATCAGACCTTGGAGAGTGTCACCGCAGCTACTGAAGGGCCAACTTCACAAATTTTTTTTTATATTGTGCAGAATTCAACCGTGCAGAGCATAGGTGTTCTGCCCCCTTTGGCTTTCACTATAGAGCAGCTCTAGGAAATGATGAATACCCCTCTGATGCTATGACTCAGGATGAGTCACAAGATTGTGTTCGCGACATGTTGGAATGAGGTCCCCTAACCTCATTTTTGGTCCAGTTTTGTAATATTTTGTAATATTTAGTCTAGTTCAGGGGCTTTGGGGTGGGTCAAAGCCTCTAATGAATTGTAAAGGGTCAAAGGGTAGACCAAGAGTTTGCAAAACACGGTTTGCAGACCATATAGAAGCACAAGCTAATATGTTATAAATAGATAGATAAATTGAGTCTAGAGAGAGGCTAAGTTTGTATTAAGTTTGGATAGGAACTTGTGGATCTTTTGTCGATTGTCTGGGTAAGGGTTCCTACTGGCTGTGTGCGTGGAAACCCTGAGTCCTACTATTTGTGGACCTCGCTGGCTTTTTATGCGGGATGGTAGATAGATTCTGTAAGTTGGATATGGAAACGAAGGAGTGAGAAGATCGTTTGTGATATTTAAGTGTTTCTGCGTTATGGTTATCGGCTACGCTTTATGTTATTTCTGAGATTAAAATTGGACACTGAATACTGATGATTTATTGATGGGAACGTGGATGCGATATTATGAATGCATAGATATAGTTTAATTAATATGTTCTGTTTATATGTTATCCAATGATTTATGATATTTTCTCTGCCGATATACTCTTAAGGGTTTTGTATTAGGGCTTCTCCCATGGGTCTGTCTGATCTAAAGGGACCCACTTCAATTAATTTTCTCTCTCTTAGGGTGCGGAAACCTAGTTCCAGCACCCTCCCATATTACTTTGGGTGATACCTTGACCTGTTCAAGTAGGTCATTCCTGAAAGAGCCAATAGTACAGGGGTTTGTTAGAAAACCTTAAAACTGAACCTGGGTCAAGACCCCTAAAGGCATCATCCATTTTTTTTTTTCATGTAGGAATCCTTGTTTGGAGGTTGTGGTCATAATCTTCTTCTTTCCCCATGGGTTAATTGTAATGAAAACAAATTTCCTAGTTTGGGAAATAATTTTACTGCGTTGATTTATGGTAATCAAAGAGATGATGGGAGGCGGTACTACCTCCAGTATCCTGTACAACTTATTTCCCAAAGTAATAATAATAGAACGTGGTCTAGAGGAGCAACATCACACAATACCTCATCCGTGAAGGGCTTGATGTTGTACAAAAGTCAACATTGTTGGCTGACGCAGAGATCTTTTCCCTAGTGAAGCCACTCGATGGTATACGGCTACGAGTATCCTATAGTCGATAGGTTGAGCCGCTTCATGAAATCTACTAAAATGAGGCTCTTTTGGCTTCTATTATCTACAAGGAATTGCAGTGAAGAACCCATCACACACATCTGCAAATAGAAGAGACGCTCCCCCTCTATACATCCTCATGATCCTCCCTTTGGAGCTTGGTGGTGGAAATAGTGGCACTGGGTTCCACATCAAGGATATCCTTCCATTTTTTATTCCCCTTGTCTGGTTTTGAATTAGAATTAGAACATTCATCTGATTTAGATGCCTTCACTTTGACCACCAGTGACTGTTTGGTCTGACACTCGCTTGTGTTCTGAGTGGAGCTGTTATAAATTCACACCACTTCCCCATGTCCTTCTTTGGCTTTGTGGTGTTGTTATGAGTTTCCATGATTTGGATTTGCCCCTTGTTCTATGGTTCAGGGGCACCTTTCCCTAGCTTCATATTCACATATCCAAAGTATCACTTCTTTTGCTTAAATTTATGCTCGATGTTGGAGGAATATCAATATTTCGAGGAACTCCATTTCCTATTTAATGTATCTATTCAAAAAACTGCAGTAATTGGGCACCAAATGTCTCTCTGAATATTTAATACCCAAATTTTTTAGTAGGGTATGGAAAAAATTCATCCACTCATGCACATCTTGATCCCTTTGTTGTCACAACATGGTCCATTGGATGTACTTGTCCTCATAGCTCCCCACAGGGTAATATTGTTCCTTGATGCCATCCCAGAACAAATTCCAAGTGGGTGCATCTAAGAACACAGAGGGTTCCCTCTTGTCCTTTTTCTCATAGTAGGTTTCCCACCAGTATTTGACATGGGGGGAAGATTTGACGAGTGCAAAAATAATCTTTTCTCAGCGAGAGAAATCATGGATCAAAAAATACCCTTCCAACAAATTCAACCATTTATCTACGACAACTGCATCTATCTGGCCTTCAAATACAGGAATGTCGAATTTGGCTTGTACCTTGAAAGAAATGGCGCCTCTAGAGTGGTTGCTATATGAAAATGCATTGGCAGTGGGAAATCGTTGAAGGATCTGGGAAAATTTATCCATCATCATGTTCCTTTTTTTCTCGAGGGCCTCCTAAAGAAATATTTTGATAGGATCTCCAACTCTCTCGTATTTCTTTTCTTTCGCCATGGGAGGCCATTGGGGTTTGTGAGGCTGATCTTGCAAAGGTTCAACCAGATCGAGCCCTAACTCCTTATACCCCGACCTTGTTGGGGACATGAAAAGAAATATCAAGAAAAGAGCAAACCGCTCTGATACCACTGATCCAGATCTTGGGTGGAATGGACCTCTTGCTGCAACTTTGCTGATAAATTCTGCTATAGGTGATGAAATGAAATTCCATCAAAGACCCATTTGAGGTATTGAATATATATTTCTAGTGATATAGGACACATGAAATTTGATGATTTGTGGGGTGAGAAAATGATTCCACGAACTCATAGGACGCGCGGTGGTGTAGTGTTCCAGACAGGTGTAACTGCAATTGCTCATATCTCTCAAACTGGGAAACAAAATCAAATTCCGTAAAAAACCAATTTGAGATAATAAAACATAATTTAAAATGAACTATTTTTTATTCTCTAATATGATCTATGGATACCATGGAACTTGCGTGAAGTTTACTAGTGATTACTGAAAAAAATTGAAACTAAAATATGTTTCAAACCCTCATGGAGTTGTAACCTAAATCTGGATTTATGCAGGAACAAAATAAAATACATAAATAAAAATAAACACAGAGATGTAGTAGAAATAAAACTTATTTTCATTAATATCAAATAACTGAAATCTTCTTATAGACAGAATGGACATAAACTAGCTAGGGTGATGGTAGCTTATCTCTTAGAAGAGATGTGGAGGCTACATGCCTCTGAACCATGTTACAATGAGGCTCAAAGGCCTTTTTATTATTTAAAAATAAGAGAAAACCCTAAAAAACCAAAACCCTAACCCGAGGAGATGTAATACCAATATTTTGTGGGCCACGTTTGGGTTAGTTGGGCAACAAACTTCCTGGGGTCATAACTTGGTCATAGTATCTTCGTTTGACACATATGATGCCTTGCTTGAAAAATATCTCTAAGGACTATGCTGTTCAGGGCCTCAAAATAGATCAAAAAGTACAGGACCCGAAAAACTACTAAAAATAGTAAATAATAAAATTTATGAAACTGACTAGGTGGAATAGGCTAGTGGCCACCAATATCCACGTGGATCATTCCTCCCCCCTTAGAAATAAATAGCCCCCATTGCATGCAGACCTTCCATGATGTAGGAAAATTTTTGTTTAACCTAGTCCCTGGTGAAGGAGTTGGCTTTCTTAGAATTTGGCATAGCTTGCGGTGGGGTCCAGAGAGGCTCTCCTTTTGCAAATGTAACCAAAATGTGTCACCCACCTGGAACTTATGTGGCACTTGATGTTGATCTTGTTGCTTCTTGTACTTGGCATTGAATTCTCTAGGATGTCGTGGACTTGTTGGCGGACATTAGACAATAAACATGTGGATTCTGTCTGTGTGGTCACATGAGGTATGGAAACATCAGGAAGCGGCACACCTAGGATCTGATCAATGGAGTGTTTGACCTGATAGTGTAGAGGAACCTCTGTGGGTGAGGAGAAAATGTCATTGTATTCCTCCAGAAATTTCTCCATTTGTTGCTACTGTGCAGGGGAGCCTTGCTTGGAGGTTGTGGCCATAATATTCTTCTTGCCATCCGGATGAATTGTAATGAAAACAAATTTCCTAGTTTGGGAAATAATTTTACTGCATTGCTTTGCAGTAATCAAAGAGATGGTGGGAGGCCGTACTACCTCCGGCATCCTGTACAACTTATTTCCCAAAGTAATAATAATATAACAAGTTCTAGATGCATACGCGGCATGTCGCTTCCACAAGTATGGTTGGCCCAATAATACATCAGGCACATCAAGAGCAGCAACATCACAAAATACCTCATCTATAAAGGGCTTGATGTTGTACAGAAGGGAGCACTGCTAGATAATGTGGATATCTCTTCCTTAGTGAAGCCACTTGATGTTATAAGGTTGTAGGTGTGCTTTGGTCTGTAAGCCGAGCTACTTCATGACCTCTACTGAAATAAGGTTCTTTTGGCTTCCTCTATCGACAAGGAATTGCACTGGAGAACCCTTCACCCACATCTGTGAATGGAAGAGGCACTCCCCCTCCTCTCGATCCTCTCGATCCTCCCTTTGGAGCTTGGTGGTGGAAATAGTAGCACTGGGATCCACATAAATGATATTCTTCCCTTTTTCATTCCTCTTGTATCGTTTTGACTCAGAATCAGAACATGCAATTGATTTGGATTCCTTCAGTTCGGGCACCAACAAATATTTGGTCTGACACTCGCTTGTGTTGTGAGTGGAGCTATTATGAAATTCACACCACTTCCCCGTGTACTTCTTTGGCTTTGTGGTGTTGTTCTGAGTCACCCCGCTTTGGATTTCCCCCCTGTTATGTGGCTCAGGGGCACCTTTCCATGGCTTCAGATACAAAGATCCAAAGTCTCGCTTATTCTTCTTAAGTTTATGCTCAATCTTCGTAGAATATCGATATGCCGCACCAAGCAAGGTAATATCGAGGAACTCCATTTCCTCTTGAATGTATCTATGCAAACAACTACGATACTTGAGCAAAAAATGCCTCTCTAAATATTTAATACCCAAATTTGTGTGTAGGGTATGGAAGAAATTATTCAACTCGTGCACATCTTGATCCTTTTTCTGTTGCAGCGTGGTCCATTGGATGTACTTGCCCTCATAGCTCCCCACAGGGAAATATTGTTCCATGGTGCCATCTCAAAACAAATTTCAAGTGGGTGCAACTGAGAATAGATAGGGTTCCCTCTTATCCTTTTTCTCATTGTAGGTTTCCCACCAGTCTTTGACATGGGGGATGATTTTGAGGAGTGAAAAAGTAATATTTTCTTGGTCATAGAAATCAAGGATCGAAAAATACCCTTCCAGAAAATTCAACCATCTATCTACATCGTTTGCATCTATCTGACCTTCAAATACAGGAATTTCAAAGTTGAATTGTACCTTGAAAGGAGCAGTACCTCTAGAGCGGTTTCTAGATGTAGATACACCATCAGTTGGCAGTCATTTAAGGATCTAGGCAAAGTTATCCATCATCGCATTTGTTTGTTTCTCGAGGGCCTCCTTAAGCAATATTTTGATAGGATATCTTGCTCTCTCATATTTCTTTTCTTCTGCCATGGGAGGCCATCGGGTTTGCGAGACTAATCTTGCAGAGGTTCAACCAAATAGAGCCCCAACTCCTTATACCCCTACCTCATTGGGGACATGCAAATAAATATTGAGAAAGAGTAGATTGCTCTGATACCACTGATCCAGATCTGTGTTGAAATGGACCTCTTGCTGCAACTTTGCTGATAACGTTTGCTATAGGTGATGAAATCAAATTCTGTCGAAGAACCATTTGAGGTATTGAATATATATTTCTAGTGATATAATACACTTGAAATTTGATGACCTGTGGGGTGAGACAATGATTCCACAAACTCATATGATGCAGGACGCCGCAGTGTTCAAGAGAGGTGTAACTTAAATCTCTCATATCTCTCAAAATTGGAAACGAAATCAAATTCTGTAAAAAAACCCATTTGAGATAATAATAAAAAAATCAAATGAGATATTTTTCACTCTCTAATATGATTTGTATTCACCATGGAACTTGCGTGAATTTTACTGAAGATTACTGCAAAAAATTGAAACTGAAATATGTTTCAAACCCTCATCGAGTTGTAACTTGAATCTGGATTTATGAAAGAACAAAATAAAATACAGAAATAAATATAAACACAGAGATGTAGAAGAAATAAAACGTCATTTAATTAATATCAAATGATTGAAATATGCTTATAGACAGAATGGACATAAACTAGGTAGGGCGATGGTATCTTATCTCTAAGAAGAGATGTGGCAGCTACATGCCTTTGAACTATGTTACAATGAGGCTCAAGGGCCCTTTTATTATTGAAAAATAAGATAAAACCTTAA
This sequence comes from Pinus albicaulis, assembly GCA_034641835.2. NCBI lineage: Eukaryota > Viridiplantae > Streptophyta > Pinopsida > Pinales > Pinaceae > Pinus > Pinus albicaulis. The sequence goes on along the minus strand of CM076579.1, from coordinate 1,416,698,395 downwards.
ACAAACAAAACCCTAACTTGAGGAGATGTAACACCAAGATTTTATGGGCCATGTTGGGGTTAGTTGGGCATCCAACTTCCCGGGGTCGTAACTTGGTCATAGTATCTCTGTTTGGCACGTATAATGCCTCGTTGGAAAGATCTCTCTGAGGACTATGATATTTAGGGCCTCAAAATGGCTCTGAAAGTACATGATCTAAAAAATTTCTAAAAATAGTAAATAAGAAAAATGATGAAACTAACTAGGTGGAATAGGCGAGTGGCCACCAATTTCCACTTAGATCATTCTTGCCCCCTTAGAAAGAAATGTTCCCCAATGTGTGAAGAGCCTCCATGAGGTAGGGAATGTTTTTTTAAACCTGGTCCCTGGTGAACCACCTTCCTTGGTGAAGGAGTTGGCCTACTTTGAATTATGTGTAGCTTGCGGGGGGGAGGGTATAGAGAGGCACTCCTTCTATAAATTTAACCAAAATGCGTCGCCCACCTGGAACTTGTGTGGCACTAGATATTGATCCTGGCACTGCTTGTACTTGGTATTGGATTTCTCCAAGCTGTCGTGGACCTGTTGGTAGACGCCAAACATTACACATGTGGATTTCGTCTGTGTGGTCACATGGGGTATGGAAAGATTAGGCAATAGTGTGCCTGGGGTTAGATCAATGGAGTGCTTGACCTGATAGTGTAGAGGAGTGTCTGTGGGTGAGGAGGAAATGTCATTGTATTCCTCCACAACTTTGTCTATTTGTTTTTTCCATGCATGGGAGCCCTATTTGGAGGTTTTTGCTGTAATTTTATTCTTTCCTTATGGGTGAATTGCAATGAAAACAATTTTCCTCATTTGGGAAATAATCTAAATGCATTTCTTTACAGTAATCAAAGAGATGGAGGGAGGTGGTACTACCTCTGGTATTATGTAAAACTTATTTCCCAAAGTAATAATAACATAACAAGGTCTAGACTTATACACGACATGTCACTTCCACAAGTATGGTTGACCCAATAATACACCAGACACGTCATGAGGAGCAACATCACATAGTACCTCATCGGTGAAGGGGTTGATGTTGTACGTAAGGCGGCACTACTCGTTGACATAGAGATCCATTCCCTGGTGAAGCCACCCAATGGTATATGGTTGTGGGTGTGCTATGGTCAGTAGGCTGAGCTTCTTCACAACCTCTACTGAAATGACGTTATTTTTACTTCCATTATCGACAAGGAATTTTAGTGGAGAACCCTTCACCCACATTTGTGAATGGAAGAGGTTCTCTCCCTCCTCTAGATCCTCAAGATCCTTCACTTTGTCATTCCCCTTGTCTAGTTCTAACTTAGAAACAAAACATGCATATGATTCAGATGCCTTCAGTTCAGCCACCAATGACTGTTTGGTTAGACACTCGCTTGTGTGGTGAGTGGAGCTGTTATGAAATTCACACCACTTCCCTGTGTCCTTCTTTGGCTTTGTGGTGTTGTTATGAGTCGCCCCGCTTTGGCTTTACACCTTGTTTTTTTGTTTAAGGGCGCCTTTCCATTGCTTTGGATTTGCAGATCCAAAGGCTTGCTTCTTTTGCTTAGCTTTCTGCTCGATCTTGGTGGCATATCTATATGCCGCACCAAGTGAGGTAATGTTGAGGAATTCCATTTCCTCCGAATGTATCTGTGTAAAAAATTGCGATACTTGAGCACCAAATGTATCTCTGAATCTTTAATACCTAACTTTTTGCGTAGGGTATGGAACATCTTCGTCAGCTCATGCACATATTTATCCCTTTATTTCCGCAGTGTGTTCCATTGGAAGTACTTGTCCTCATAGCTCCCCATGGGGTAATATTGTTCCTTGATGTTGTCTTGGAAAAAATTCCAAGTGGGTGCAGCCGAGAACAAAGAGGGTTCCCTCTCATCCTTTTTCTCACAGTAGGTTTCCCAGCAGTATTTGACATGACGCGCAGCTATGGGGAGTGCAAAAGTAATATTTTCTCGGCCAGAGAAATCATGGATAAAAAAATACCCTTGTAGCAAATTCAACCATCTATCTAGAACAACTATATCTATCTGACCTTCAAATATAGGAATGTCGAAGTTGACTTGTACCTTGAAAGGAGTGGCTACTAGATGCAGATGCACAATCGGTGGGCATTCATTGAAGAATTTGGCCAAAGTTATCCATCATCACGTTCCTTTGTTTCTCGAGGGCCTCCTCAGGCAATATTTTGATAGCATATCCTACTCTCTCGTCTTTCTTTTCTTATGCCATGGGAGGCCATCGGGGTTTGTGAGGTTGATCTTGTAAAGGTTCAATGAGATTAAGCCCTAACTCCTTATACCCTGACCTCATTGGGGACATGCAAAGAAATATCAAGAAAGAGTAGATCGCTTTGATACCACTAATCTAGATCTTGGTTGAAATGAACCTCTTGCTGCAACTTTTTTGATAACTTCTGTTATAGGTGATGAAATCAAATTCTGTTAAAGACACATTTGAGTAATTGAATAGATATTTCTATTGATATAAGGCACTTGAAATTTTATGACCTATGGGGTCAGAAAATGATTCCAAAAACTCATAGGACGTGTAGTGGCACAATGTTCCAGAAAGGTGTAACTTCAATTTCTCATATCTCTCAAACCGGGAAACAAAATCAAATTATGTAAAAAAATCATTTAAGATAATAAAAAATAATTTCAAATGAGATATTTTTCACTCTCTAATATGACATGTGGAGACCGTGGAGATTTTTTGAAGTTTACTGAAGATTACTGCAAAACATTGAAACTGAAATATGTTTCAAACCCTCATGGAGCCATAACCTGAATCTGGATTTATGCAGGAACAAAATAAAATATAGAAATAAACATAAACACAAAGATGTAGTAGAAATAAAATTTTGTTTCGTAATATCAAACTAAAATATGCTTACAAACATAATGGACATAAACTAGCTACGACGATTGCAACTTACGTCTGAGAAGAGATGTGGTGGCTACATGCCTCTAAACTATGTTACAATGAGGCTCAAGGGCCTTTTTATTATTGAACAATGAGAGAAAACCCTAAACAACCAAAACCCTAACCTGAGGAGATGTAACACCAAGAGTTTATGGGCCCTGTTGGCAGCCAACTTCCTAGTGTCATAATTTGGTCATAGTATCTTCATTTGGCGCATATGATACCTGGTTGGAAAGATATATCCAAGGATTTTTGTAGCTCCTAGAGACAACCTGGAGTTGTAAAATACCAATGCTTAGGAATTCTTAAAAAATCAGAGGTTGAATGTGGAAAATTGTATAAAAGGCCTCTGACAAAATATGGAATGAGAGAACAATGGTTTTGGTGGTTCATGGATGGAGAAGACCTTGGAGTCGATTCCTGTGAATTGCCTATACCATGAGAGGGTCAAGAGGCCATGAGGCTTGATGGATTTTAAATGGGCCAAGTATAAAACAATGAGCATAAAATTTAAAATATGCAGAGACGTTGAGAGATAACTGAGAAGGAACCCACGAGGGACATGCTTAAGAGATTTAAGAATCTGTCCCGTATGAGCTCAGAGGAAATGAATATGAATGAGATATGGAAAATAATAGAGGTTTGTGGAGCATGAATTAAGGGAGTGTAACAAGCTTAATACTTGAGCATTAACACCTAAGCATTATACAGATACAAATTCATGCATAAAATTGCAGATCACCCACAGCTACATTACATGAACCATCAAAGCATAATATCATGAAAGATGATTACACATGAAGAGGAGATTACTAATAACAAAAGAAAAAAAATAAATACTGCTCATTACTCCATCTGGAATCCAAATATCATCTTTGTATTATATTGAGTTCAAACAGCTCTCCCAAATATGTATGTCAGAGCAGAGGGAGCACAGTCGTACAAAACTACAACAAAATTCTTCCAAAAATTCCAGAACCCTTTGTTTCATGTTAGAACTCGATACATATAGAGTTCTCCCTGAGGGTTTCTGACTGAATATTCTATCATAATCGACCCACATAGGTGAAACCAAAGTATCCTAACAGATTTTACTGCAAACAAGATTTTACTGCAAACATTATTATCTAATAGTAAAATAAGCAAAAAATTTAGCCAGAGAGGAAAAATTCCAGAATCTTAAAGAAGTGGATGAAAACCGGTGAGCAGTACGATTTCTACAATTTTATTTCAGCTACTGACGAAAGGCCTTCACTCCATGTTCTCATGATTCGCATTAACCGAAATGGAAAGGCCATCTATGCCGCGCGTGATTCATTCTTCAGCAGTGGTTAATGGACAGACTGAACAATCATAGCTACATTGTTCCATCAAAAATCTGTAATGTGTTTTAACTTGTGAGAATAGGAGGCCGGGCTTTAGAAGGGAATGCGCGGTACATAACACATGGCAGGGTGGTTTTAATCATTGCAAAGGGTGAGAAAAATGTCGCGGGGAAGGCTTTGATGACATGGCGAGGAAGTGGGGCCCAAGACACATTGCAAAATTGCAATCAGAATAGGATATGCTTCGGGAATATGATTTAAACTTCAATATTTGCGAGGCATGGAGGAGCATAAAGTTATAATGTGCGTGATGTGATATTGCACCTTAGTGATGGCAAAATATAGAGGTTGGCGGAGATGAAAAAGTTACAATTTTTTATTTGTGATGTGTTACGAAGTGAGATGGCGATTGGGTCATGTCACAAGCTAACATATTTAACTTGTGAGCATTTTAATAGGTAATTTGTGAAATCTGTGAGCTGCGACATGCGACGCGCCGAAAACGGGTGAGTGCAAAAAGGCGAAAGGTAAGGAAAATGCAGAATATGAAGGTTTTCATGTGGATGTGAGTAGTGTATCATGGTTGGATGGGTCCCACTAAGTCGTATCAGTGGCAGGTTAGGTTTTGGTGAGTCTTTTAAGATGTAAAGGTTAAAACTTGCGGGGAGTGGGGTTGCTAATGAAGAAATGCAATTTGGGGCTTTATAAAAGGGAAAGTGAATGATAAGAGAGGGAAAATGTAGGTAAAGGAGGGTAGATGACATGAGGGATGGCAGAAATGAAGTTTTCTCACTATTTAAGCCTTATCAGTTACATTCCCTCCCACCCCCCCCCCCCCCCCCCTTTCTATTGAATTGAGATGCAAATTGATTCCTTTGAAGCTTTTTAACAGTCAGGACTGGCCTTCCTTTCTCCCTCTCCCTTTGTGTGCAGTCACATGCAAACATTGCCTCCATTAGGGGACAACATGCTATTCTTTAGTGCATTGAGAACCTGTAGACCTGCATGCCGGTGATTTTATTGGGTAAATGGAGTCACAAATACACACTGATTAGAAGAATTTTTATACCAATGGTCAAGTGGACACAAAATGGAAGATGAAATGGAGGATGATATGGAAGATGAAATGGAAAATGCAAACAGTGGATGAAACAAAATGGAAGCAATGGAATATGATATGGAATATGAAAAAGGGAGTACAGTGGAATGACATATACAGTGAAAATATATGTACAGTGAGCTAGATTAGCCCTCATCAGTGATGAAAGTAAAAATTGAGGAACTGCCCATTTATGGGCGCCTCAAGTATGTTTCCTTCTAGGTTCTCCAGCGTGAAAGTATTGTTTCCTTTGTCCTCTACCACCCTGAATGGACCAAACTAGAGGGGGTCAAACTTCCCATGTTTCCCTTTTTCTACTCGCCTGATATCCCATCACAGCACGAAATCCTCGACTTGGATTTCTCTATCTTTAGCTCTTTGTTCAAATAAGCCTTTCATTTTTTATTGATATTCTGCTAGTCTAAGGCTTACCTATTCTCGAGTTTCATTCAGCTCCACCAATTGATTCATTCTTCGAACAATGTCATTTGGATCCTCCTCGCTTTCCTGTAAGAACCGTGCCATAGGAAATGCAAGTTGAAAGGGGAAGGCTGTGGCCCTACCATACACCAGTTCATAACGGGATTTTCCTGTAGATATCTTATTTGTGATGTAGTTTTCCTAGAGTGCGAACTTGAGCTGAGAGTCCCAGTTCTTTTCATTTCCATTGATGGTTTTATTCAGAATTTTCATCAGCATATTGTTAGATGATTTAGCCAGCTCGTTTCCCTATGGGTATTATGCAGTGGAGTGTCCTAGCAAGATATTGTAACACTGACAAAAATTTACAAATTTAGCTGACTTGAATGCCTGGGAATTATCTGTAATGATTTTAGCTAGGAATTTGAACCTGACTATTACGTTCTCTTAGAGGAACTTGATCACCACTGAATTTGTAGCATTTATCATGGGCACAGCTTCTACCCACTTGGTGAAGTAATCTGTAGCAGTAAGGATCCATCGATGCTGATTGCTAGAAGCTAGGTGAATCTCTCCTATGAAATCAATTCCCCACTACTTAAAAGGTTCTTCAACATGTACTGGGATCAACAGAAGAGGTGCATACTTTTTCTTTTTAGTGAATGTCTGACACTTCTCGCATGCCCAGACGCAAGCATGTGCGTCACCGAATAGTTTAGGCCAGAAGAAACCTGCCCTCAGGATCTTGTGTGTGGTGGATCGCCAGCTATAGTGTCCACTGCATATCCATTTTTGGAATTCAATAATCACTTGGTCCACCTCTAGCTCTGTTAAACACAATAGTAGGATCCTTGTCGGGTCTTTCCAGTAAAGTCGTCCATTCGCCATGATATACCTTTGAGATTTTAGCCTTAAGGTGTGGTACTTGTCCTTATCATAGTTAGGAGGACATCTCAGCGATAAAATATATTCCAATATATATTTATACCATGGGGAGAGAAGGTACTTCATGTGTGTTTTTTGAGTGGAGGATTCTACGCCTTGATATGCACCTATGCCCTCTTATGCCTCTCCTCCTGTCATAAATATATTTATACCCAAAGCTTTACAATTGGATTCCGACGAGATTTTGGCCAGCCCTTGGCCTTTAATGTGTTTTGTGGGGTTTATCTCCAGTTCATACTCCTGAATCTTGGTTATCCACTTGCCCCTTCTGCCCTCTCTGTCACCCTGTACCAAAACATCCTTCAGCGCTGCTGCAAGACCATAGGAAATTATAGCATATTGTAATACATATACCCAGAATGACTTTATATATTTGACCAGGGCATAAGCTTGCTTCCATGGGATATCATATTTTAGCTCAGCATCTCGCAGGACTTGGCTGAAGAACACAATGGATTGCTCATGTCCTTCGGCATTTTTCTATAAAACTACTGCGACTATTGTGTGAGGAGATGCAAAAAAGAAGATCATGAACGGTTTCCCATAATCTAAATTGGAAAACACTCGAGCTTCTGCAAAGGCCTATTAATCCTGTTAAAGGAGTCCCTGGATTTAGGGGTCCATCTAACTTCACTGTTTTTCTTCAGCATCCCAGTGATGTTTCAGACAATTTAGGCATAGTTGGGAATGAACCTTCTGAGGAAATTAATTCTTCCCAAGAACACCTGGATCTCCTTCTTGTTTCTTGGTAGGGGGATGCCATATATCACCTCTACCCTCTTTGGATCAATCTTCAATCCCTCCTTAGCTACTATGTGCCCTAGTAACTTTCCTTCCTCTAGAGAAAACATGGATTTCTGAGGATTCAGGGATAAACCATACGTGCAGAATTTTTCAAAGGTTCTACGAAGGTGCTCAATGTGTTTAGTGTCACTCTTTGAAAAGACAGTGATTCCGCACAGGTAAATCACCACAAATTTGTCTTTCTCTCCTATGAAAGTGATTTCCATTGAACGTTGGAATGTGGTACCAAAATTTATCAGGCCAAAGGGCATTCAGGCGTACATGAAAGTACCCCAAGGCGTGGTGAGCACCGTCTTCTTTTGGTCTTCCAGGAGCACTAACACCTAAATATATCCTGAGAAGCCATCCATCATGGATATGTTGGAAGTTCCCACACTTTTTGCAAGATGTGGTCCATCTTTGGGAGGGGATAGTTATCCTTGAGTGAAGCTCTATTTATATTATGAAAATCCACACAGAGCTTGATTTCCCATTCTTATTCTTTATCAGCACTAGGTTCACCACCCACTAGGAATATATTAGAGGGACAAAGATCTTGGCTTGAAAAAGCTTCTTTATTTCCTTCTCGATAGCTGGGAGGAGAAGGGGGTTGATCTGCCTCAGCTTCTACTTATGAGGCTTCACATCTTCTTTCAGAGGTATTTTATGTTGTATAATATATATTAAAAGTCTTCAGATATTTGTATGACCAAGAGAAGACATATTTGTATTATTGGAATATACTGAGACACTGACCTTGGTATTCTTCAAGAACCCCTTTCGACAGCTTTATCACCTTTAGATCTTCTTCTGTCCCAATATTCATATCCCTAACAAGCTCATCGAGAGTCATTTTGCTGGGATTTACTGGGATGTCATTCTTGTCAAACAACTTCTCGAATGGCACAAGCCCCCTGGGAATGACATTTCCATTTAATTGTAGAACACGGTGTCCAGCCAATGTTTCTTCCCACCTAGTTTTTGACTCTTTGCTGTTGTCCTTAGGGACTGAATCGATCACCATATTTGAAAATTCACCTATCGTTTCCATGAAACGTTGGACCTGATCTTCATCTTCGAAGACTTTCCAACGCTTTATGTTGTCCAAAATGGAAGGGAAATATCACACTTCAACCTCGTATCTGAGCAGAGGATTCTACGGGGGACGGAAACTACTAGCAGCCACATCCAGTGAGTCTGCCATTCTGTTCTTATCCCTTGGCATGAATTGAAGATTAAACAAAAAAATGAAGATCTCAACTAAATCCCATACCTTGTTCCTATAGGCTCTGTGCCATGGGTGTTTGGTTTGGCATTGGTTCCTGACTTGTATCACTGCAAGCTATGAATCTCCAAACACCTTGAGGTTTTGTATGTTCATATTCCATGATGTATGCAACCCCAACAGTAGTGCTTCATATTCAGCCACATTATTTGTGGCTTCGAATTCCAACTTAAAGGAGAGGGGAACTAAGCATCCCTTTGGGGATATCATGAGTACCCCAGCCCCGTTTCCTTCTCGTGAATTTGCTCCATCAAACTACAATGTCCATATCTTTTTTTCCTCTCTGCTCATGGGATTCTTGTCTATTATAGGGAAAATATCTATTTCTTTCAATAAATATTCATCCTCCTCAAGCATGAGACAAGATAACTCGCCCTCCTTACCATATATTGGAGAATTTGTGGAACCATTTGCTTTGGTTTCCATCTTCACGATTTTAGATTCACAATATAACCTTCTTTCCTCTCTACCAAATACTAGAATAGTGTCATAAGTGAGGTCTATTTTTATGTACCTTCCAATATTATATCCTCAGGATCTAGATAGCAACATTCCAAATCAAGCTGGGATATCAGCTACAACGAGGTCCATCACCACACTTTTGGCCGGAATCTGGGCCAAGTTTACTACCAGATCTTTGATCATGCCCAAGCACTTTACCCTCTTGGAATCAAAATAATACAGATATTTATAAGGTCTTGTGATCCACAACCCCAACAGCTCCATGATAGGCAATGGAAATAGATTATGTGAAGCCCCAGAATCTAGCATGCAGTTGTTCAGCAACAGGTCATGAATAACTAGAGACACATAGAATGGGGGACTGGCTAAGTCCAACTCTTCTACATGAGGTCCAAAGACTACCATGGGCCTTTCCTATTGGAGATTGAGGTTTTCAGGGAGAGGCCTATGCTATGAGGCAACATGAATTGAGATACTTGGGATTTGTATGAAGGCTGCTTTAGGAGTTCGATCAAGGGAACCAGGATCTTGACCTTCTCTAGCTCTTTCTGGAGGTTAAAGGCCATGTGATCTTTTTCTGCAATAAATTCTTTAGACTTCTCTTTAAGGTGTTCAGGAAGATTTGAGGCCACAGAAGAGGACTTCTAGTTTGCAAGAGGATCAGAACCTAGCTTTGTGGAGGTGGAAATAGTGGCCTTATGATTTGCAGACTCTTCTAAAGGCTTCTTCCCCTTACTGGTAGAACTAGAAGAGCTTTGTCCTCTTGGTATTGATTATTCATTTTTTTCCTAGACTTGGGTTCTCTTTCTAGAGGACCTAAGGTCATACTTCTTATGGAGATGAGCTTGCATGAAGTCCACAAACTGCGTGTAGTAATTATCAATATCTGGATCCTCTCAGGGAACTTCCTTTTCTTCTAGTTCGTCTTGCAAGGTGAGTTCACCTTATTCATCTTTTTAGTAAGTGAGGAATTCATCTTTTTGGCCTTTAGTTACTTCCTTGGCTTGTCCCTCCATTTCCCCTTCTAATTATAGAGGAGGTTGGATGTGATCTTGTTACTCCTTCCTTTCCCACTGTAACAACTATAGAGGCGGCTTCTGGTATTGGGGATTAAACCTTCGGTTTGGAATAATTTGGTTAGGACGAGGAGAGGAATTCTTAGCCTCCGATTTGAGCTTCACAAACTTATTTGAGAGGTTATTGATCATCTTATTCATCTCTTCAATTTTATACTCTGGTGATTCCCTTCCTTGATTAGAGATAGAAGCCTCCTCCCTACTTCTTCTCCTGTCATCATGCTCTGTCCTCCCTTTGAATTTAATTGCATAAGAAAAATTTTCTTCTACCTCCAGTGCATCAGTCTAGATCTAGTCTAGGGATGTAAACTTTCTTTCCCTTAGGGTGAAGCCAAACTTAGGTTTGAAATCTCCTGCGAAAACCACCTTAGCATCTGCTTGGAGAGGTTTCATCTCAGAAGGGAGATTGTTGTAGAGCTTATCAACCTATTTATAAATTTTGTAACATCCTTGTTGTGTCTCTTTCTTAGAGCATTGAAATCTGTGAGGACATATCCATAGTCCCTCTTCTCTCCCCATTTTAGTGTGAAGAAATTCTCCATTTCTTCCCAAGTGGTGATTGCATTATTAGCAAGAGATTTGAACCACTTCTGAACCTCTCCATCCAAGGATTGGACAAAAATCCTCAACACCACATCTAGGTGCTCCACATTCACATTCTCAACAAAGGAAAAAAAGTCTTCAATATGTTTCTACGCGTAAGTACTAACCTCCCAGGTAAACCGAGGCAAAATCTTTAGATAATCTTGAGGCATGTCATTCAATACTTGAGGTAAAGCCAATGGAGCATATTGTTTGAGGAGGAAACTAGGTGCAACCATTAGGGGCGGTGGTGGGTTTTGAGGATGATTTGATTGTGGTACAACATGTATATGCTGAGCAGAGGTTTCGGTGTTTATCTGTAATGAGTTCTGGAGTGCTATAACTTCTATGACTTATTCATCCTCTAGAGTAGGATGCAAAGGAGGCAAAGAAATATCAATGGATTCAGATTCGTATTTTATGTTTGAACTAGTTAAAACAGAGGTCTCTAGAGGGTACTCAAGTACACAGACTATGGAACCAGGACCATAGATATTATCTTTCTGAGAAGAGGAAGGCGAATCTTCTAGGGAAAATGAGGGTAGGTCAGCTTGGATGGGCTTCTTATCCCTCCATATTATTCTAAATATAATATTTTGATGTTGTAGATCGTAGAGACAACCTTGAGTTACAAAATACCAGTGCCTAGGACATCTTAAAAAATCATAGGTTGAATGTGGACAATTGTATAAAAGGCCTCTGACAAAATATGGAATGAGAGAAAAATGGTTTTGTTGGTTCATAGATGGAGAATACCTTGGAGTCAATTCCTGTGAATTCCCTATATTGTGAGAGGGCTCAAGAGGCTGTGAGGATTGATGGATTTTAAATGGGACAAGTATAAAGCAATGAGAGGAAACTTTTAAAATATGTAGAGACGTTGAGAGAGAACTGAGAAGGAACCCATGAGGGACAGGTTTAAGAGATTTAAGAATTTGTCCCCTATGAACTCAGAGGAAATGAATATGAATGGTATATGGAAAAAAATAGAGGTTTGTGGAGTGCGAATTAAGGGAGTGTAGCAAGCTTAATACATGAGCGTTAACACTTAATTCATATACATATACGAATTCATGAATAAAATTGCAGATCATCAGCAACTACATTACACGAACCATCAAAGCAGAATAGCATGAAAGATGATTACACATGAAGAGGAGATTAATGATAACAAAATAAAACAAATACATGATGCTCATTACTCCATATGGAATCCAAATATCAGCTCTGTATTATATTGAGTTCAAACAACTCTCCCAAATATGTATCTCAAAGCATAGGGAGCATAGTCGTACAAAACTACAACAAAATTCTTCCAAAAATTCCAAAACCCTTTGTTTCATCTTAGAACTCGCTACGTATAGAGTTCTCCCTAAGGGTTTCTAACTAAATATTATGTCATGATCGACCCACACAGGTGAAACCAAAATATCCTAACAAACTATCAGAGTGTGCTTCAAGCAATCACTCTTACAACAAAAAAAGAAAGAAATAAAAATGGGTAAAATCGGGATTTTACCAGCAAAAAATCATTATCTAATAGTAAAATATGCAAAACATTTAGCCACAGAGGAAAAATTCTAGAATCTTCAAAGGAGTGGTGAGAAGTGGCTGAAAACTGGTGAGCGGTATGATTTCCACTATTTGATTTCAGCTACTGATGAAAGGCCTTCACTCCATGTTATCATGATTTGCATTAACCGAAATGGAAAGGCCATATGTGTCATGCGTGCTCCATTATTCAGCAGTGGTTAATGGATAGATTGAAAAATCATAGTCGTGTTGTTCCATCAAAAACTCATACTGTGTTTTAACTTGTGAGAACCGGAGACCGGGCTTTAGAAGGGAATGTGTGGCACATAACACACGGCGGGACGGTTTTAATCACTACAAAGGGTGATAAAAAGGTCATGGGGAAGGATTTGATGACATGGCGAGGAAGTGGGGTCCAAAATTCATCACAAAATCGCAATCGTAACAGGATATGTTTTAGGAATATGATTTAAACTTCAAGATTTGCAAGGTGCAGAGGAGCATAAAGTTATAATGTGCGCAATGTGATATCACACATCAGCGATCGCAAAAGATAGAGATTGGCGAAGATGAAAAATTTATAATTTCCAATTTGCGATGTGTTGCGAAGTGTGATGGAAATTGGGTCATGTCGCAAGCTAAAATATTTAACTTGCAGGCATTGTAATAGGTAAGTTGTGAAATCTGCAAACTGCGACATGCGACGTGCCGAAAGCGGGTGAGTGTGAAAAGGCAGAAGGTGAGGAAAATGCAGAATATGAAGGTTTTCATGCGGATGTGAGTAGTGTATCATGGTTGGATGGGTCCCACTAAGTCGTATCAGTGACATGATAGGTTTCAGTGAGTCTTTTAAGATGTAAAGGTTAAAACTTGTGCGGAGCGGGGTTGCTAATGAAGAAATGCAACACAGAGCTTTATAAAAGGTAAAGTGAATGATAAGAGAGGGAAAATGTAGGTAATGGAGGGTAGATGAGATGATGGATGGTGGAAATGAATTTTTCTCACTATTTAAGACTTATCAGCTCCATTTTCCCCCCTTTCTACTGAACTGAGATGCAAATTGATTCCTTTGAAGCCTTTTGACAGTCAGGACTTGCCTTCCTTTCTCCCTCTCCCCTTTGTGTGCGGTCATAGGCCAATAGTATCTTCGTTTGGCGCATATGATACCTAGTTGGAAAGATATCTCTAAGTACTACACCCTTTAGGGCCTCAAAACGGATCCGAAAGTACACGACCCAAAAAACTGCTAAAACTATTAAATAAGGAAACTTATGAAACTCACCAAGTGTAATAGGTGGGTGGCCACCAATATCCACTTGGATCATTCCTTCCCCCTTAGAAATTTTTTTGCCCCATTGCGCGTAGAGCCTCTAAGGTAGGGAAAGTTTTTTTGAACCTAGTCCCTGGTGAAGGAGTTGGCCTACTTTGAATTGGGCATAGCTTATGGTGGGGTCTAGAGAGGTGCTCCTTCTGCAAATGTAACCAAAATGTGTCTCCCACCTGAAAATTGTGTGGCACTCGATGTTTAACCTTGCATTGCTTGTACTTGGCATTGGATTTCTCTAAAATTTCATGGACCTATTGGTGGACGTCAGACAGTACACATGTGGATTGTGTCTGTGTGGTCACATGAGGTATGGAAACCTCAAGTAGCAGCATGCCTGGGGCCAGATCAATGGAGTGCTTGACCTGATAATGTTGAGGAACCTCTGTGAGTGAGGAGAAAATGTCCTTGTATTCCTCCACAACTTTGTCCATTTTTTGATGCCATGGAGGGGAGCCATGTTTGGAGGTTGTGGCTATAATATTCTTCTTTCCCTGTGGGTGAATTGTAATGAAAAAAAGTTTCCTAGTTTAGGAAATAATATTACTATGTTTCTTTACAGTAACCAAAGATATGGCGGGGGGCGGTACTACCTCCAGTATCCAGTAATAATGGAATGAGGTCCAGACTCATACACAACATGTCGCTTCCACAAGTATGGTTGGCCCAATAATACATCGAACACGTCAAGAGGGGAAAAATCACACAGTACCTCATTCGTGAAGGGCTTGATGTTGTACAGAAGGCGGTACTGCTGGATGACGTAGAGATATCTTCCTTGGTGAAGCCACCCGATGGTATATGGCTGCGGGTGTGTTGTGGTCAATAGGCTAAGATGCTTCACGACCTTTGGCTTCCGCAATTGACAAGGAATTGCAGTGGAGAACCCTTCACCCACATCTACGAATGGAAGAGGTGTTCCCCCTCCTATGGATCCTCGGGATCTTCCCCTTGGAGCTTGGTGGTGGCAATAGTGGCACTGGGATCTGCATCAATGATCTGATTCCCTTTGTCATTCCCCTTGTCCGGTTCTGACTAAGAATCAGAACATGCATCTGATTTGAAGGGTTTTAGTTCGACCACTAGCGACTCCTTGGTTCGACACTTGCTTGTGTTGTGAGTGGAGTTGTTATGAAATTAACACCACTTCCCTATGTCCTTCTTTGGATTTTTGGTGTTGTTCTAAGTGACCTTGCTTTGGCTTTGCCCTTTTTTTTGTTCGGGGGTGTCTTTCCCTAGCTTTGGATTCACAGATCCAAATTTTCGCTTCTTTTTCTTAAATTTTTGCTCGATCTTGGTGGCATATCGATATGCTTCACCCATCAAGGTAATGTCAAGGAAATACATTTCCTCCTGAATGTATCTGTGAAAACAACTGCGGTACTTGAGCACCAAATTTCTGTCTGAATATTTAATACCCAACTTTGTGCGTAAGGTATGGAACAAATTCATCAGCTCCTGCACATATTGATCCCTTTTCTATTGCAGCATAGTCCATTGGATGTACTTGTCCTCATAGCTCTCCACAAGGTAATATTGTTCCTTGATTCCATCTTAGAACAAATTCCAAGTGGGTGCAGCCGAGAACAGAGAGGGCTACTTATCTTCCTTTTTCTCACAGTAGGTTTCCCACCAGTATTTGAAATGGGGGGTAGCTTCAAGGAATGAAAATTAATCTTTTTTCGGAGATAGGAATCATGGATCAAAAATTACCCTTTCAGAAAATTCAATCATATATCTACGGAGTCTGCATCTATCTGACCTTCAAATACAGGAATGTCGAAGTTTACTTGTACCCTGAAAGGAGTGGTGCCTCCAGAGTGGCTGATCCAGGAGGATCGTATAGGTCCATGTACAAGTGGCTTAAGGAGAAGGCTCAAAAATAAAAGTGGAAGAAATGTGACAAACTCAGTTTCAAGTTGAATATCTCTTCTTCTTGATTGCAATGGTGTGAATGGTCTGTCAAACCCAGTTTGCATGTGAAAGTTAGAGCTGGTCAAAGTTCTGGGGTTGACTAGGTGACATGGTAGGTTAAGGAGGATGCAATCTCGCAGGATTCCGATGGCCAGATTCCAGCCAACTCTGGCTAGATTCCGGGAAATTTTTTTGGACACTTAATTTTTACAATGAACCTTATGTTTGATAAAATCTAAAAATATGGTTTGGTTTATAAAAAATAAATAATTATATATATGGTGGGTGGCGAGCCACCGATCCTGCAACCCCACCATGCCATATAACACGCATACATCAAAATTATAAAAGGTCATCGGGGGGTGGGTTGTCAACCTTGCCACCCCCATGGAACCACCCTTTATATACAGTGTGTAACAAATATAACGGGTCATGGTTGGGTCGGGCCGCGTGGAAGTGGACTCGCCCACCATACAACAAAATTACGACATGTGCTTGCATAGTCGGGCCGGGTTGGGCCTCATGGAGTGGACCTGCCTGCCCACCATAAAAACTTCAACCTACTCTATGCTAAAAATGGAGGGGCCAAATTTGATCCCCTGACCCCTCCTCCTCTAATCAAGTGACTTACCAATCCACCAACCACCTCAGCATTGGTAAGTCCACCCAACTTTTATATAAAAACCCTGTATTTCACAAATGCACCAGGGATACTAGGTGCAACATAGAGTTCGAGGCAGGTGGCAGAACCCTGAGCCTATTTCAGGGGCAGTGGAACCATGATCTAAGCCAATTTTCAGAGGGCCCAGAATTGTCCAGAGTCTAAATTGGACAAATTTTATATGGATTTTACACCTTTCAATGACAAGAATCAGATGGTGTTGTCTGTTTCTATAACAGAGGTCTCCATTTTTAAGGAATTTTCCAGATCAGAGGTATAATGGTGTTTTATGTAACTTTCCTTGTACTTCTTCTTCTCACTACTTAATGAATGAAGGCCTCCCCACTGTTGAGCAGGGCCCGTAGACATAGTCCAAATTGGACGAACTCCATAATCAATTTTGGTGTCTTGGTCTTATGCATGTCATGGTTTATTTGTTCTTCGTTTTATGTTTTTATGTTTCATGGTTTTTAAGCCCTATGTTATATGTAATTCTTTAATGCATCTATAATAAAAAGATCTTGGATCATGTGGTATCATAGTAGGTCTCCATGGATGCGAATTGCATGAGTGTATGCTAACCATAAAAAAATTCCAAAAAGGTGAAGGAAAGCTTAAATATTTTGATCCCAAAGTAGGACGTGCGCAAAGAAGAAGGAAAACGGTAGATGAGGAAGCTCGTTGGGAAGAAGAGAAGAATTACCGCAAGGCATTCTACAACAAGGTAGAGAAAGTAGAAATTTTTTTTGAAGAGTATGAGAAGACCGGCAAGCCCGAGAAGAAAAATGCAGATGACCATGGATCAGTAAACCATGGAGATGGTGGAGAAGATCCCCCTCCCTCTCCATCTTCTAGTGATAGTTCTTTTTCTTTGTCTCATCATTCTCGTAGACGTAAAAGGCATACATCTAAGAAACCGTTCCTTAAAATAGATTAAATTTTTACTTGCCTATGTATACAGGAGAATGTAATGCGAAAAAAATCAACAATTTGATTAGATAGATTGAGGTCTACTATCGGATTCAGCAGATCAAGAAAGACGAGGTAAAGATCCAGTTAGCATCCCTTTGACTGAGTGGAACCACTCCCGTTTGGTGGGAGAGAAAATTGCAAGGCAACAACAATCTAGGTAACCTTCTCTCCTCATGGTCCAATTTTATTTCTGCATTGAAATGGAAATTTTACCCATTGGGCTATATGCAAAAATCGTTAATGGAATGGAAACACCTAAATAAAGGAAAAGGCCAAAAAGTGCAAAAATTCACTGAATAATTTATGAAACAAGAATTGAACTTAGACATTCCATTAGATTCACCATAGATTGTAACTAAATATATTGGTTCTTCACATGGTTACATAAAAAATTCATTATTATTGTTTGAGACTGCTGCTATCGATGAGACCAGTGTGAAGGCCATGCATCTTGAAAACAAGGATACATATGAACTAAATGAGCATCCAAAAAGAGCCACAACAGCAAAGAGAAGAGGAGAAAAGACCTCTTGCACCCATAATGAGAAAGAAGGACACGACAAAGACAGTTACTGGAAACTACAGCCCGAGCTAAGATCGAAGAGAGATGATAGGAAGGAGAGACAGAAGAGATTTGCCACTATGAAAAAATATCAAAAGTATAAATCAGAAGAAGATGATAAGGTTACGGTTGCAGGAATTGCACGAGGTAGACTAATTGACTTGGGGTCAGATTCCAGTGATGAAGGGAGGATTTTAGCTCTTGGAATTGCATCAAATGGACCCATCGATCTAGGTTTAGATTCGGGCGATGAAACAAAAACTTCAACACATAGTGTACCAAATATGAAAGGGTTGCCCAATGCAACATGGCTCTAGGAACTTGTGGAGATCAATCAGAGCATTCAAGAAGAAATTATTGAGCTAAGGAGACTCCTAAAGGAAGCATAAAAGGAGAAACAAAGGTTGATACGCCAGTTGCAAGCTAAGGACGAGGCCTTGGAGAAGCTACAGCATAACCCCCTTGAGGTAAAAAGTGTTTCTTCAGTTTCACAAACTTTTCATGATGACAATTTCACTACTTTTGAAAAACATAATACAGGTATCGAGTCCAAAATATTGAAGAGAATGGGGTATGAGGGAAAGGGCCTTGGCATTAATGACCAAGGAATCATCAACCCTATCAAAGTAGAAGAATTACCTTGTTATGCAAGACTTGGGTATGTCAAGAAGGAATTTGGAGGATGCTCCAAGATAGCCAACAACCCTCCAATGACAGATGATGAGATAATCTCATCACTTCCTAGCTACAGTGAGGGATCCATGAGCACTTATCAAGGGCACATCAGGAGGAAGCGTTCCAAGAGAAGTTGGAAAGTATGGAAGAGGAAGGATCTTTGCAATGAGGATGAACACCAAAAAACTTCATGTCAAACACTTCAGGACCCAAAAACACCTATGGAGAAACCAGTCCTTGAAAATATTCCACAAGAAAACCCACCATAGGAAGATGACCCATTTATTCTCTTAAGTAAAAGATGGTTTTTTTAAAGGTAGTAGATTGTTACGACCACATTTTATAAATCATGCACTGAAAGTAAATGTAAAACTAATGATGTGTTTTCCATCACTTCAAAACACAATGATGATGTTTTGGCCTAAAAGTAGCTGAGGTATTGGTTTTCATTATGTAATCCTTGACCAATGAGTGTGTGCTATAAACTCATGGAAAGTGAGAGGTTTTTTGAGTCATGTGTGGTTTATATATGATCGCAAAGGATGTACCAGGTTTGTGTGCAGGTGATTGGAAGTGTGGTTTGGTGAGGAAAAAAGCAGCGTGTTGGATGTGTGAATTCTTTTGGTGGTCCAAAAGCAATTCAATGGGGAGGAATGATCCAAGAGGATCGTACATGTCCAAGTACAAGTGGCTTAAGGAGAAGGCTCAAAAATCAAAGTGGCAGAAATGTGACAAACTCGGTTTCAAATTGAAGATCTCATCGTCTTGATTGCAACGGTGTGAACGGTTCATCAAACCGAGTTCACATGTGAAAGTTAGAGCTGGTCAAAGTTCTAGGGTTGACTAGGTGACATGGTAGGTTAAGGAGGACACAATTTTGCAGGATTCTGGTGGCCGAATTCCGGCTAGCTCTGACCACATTTCAGGAAAATTTGTTGGGCACTTAACTTTACCAATGACCTTATGTTTCAGAAAATCTAAAAATATGGTTTGGTTTATAAAAAATAAAAATATATATATATGGTGGGTGGCGGGCCACTAATCCTGCCACCCCACCATTCCATATAACACGCATACATCAAAATTATCAAAGGTCATTGGGGGGTGGGTTTTCAACCCCGCCACCCCCATGGAACCACCAAATATATATTGTGTGTAACAAATATAATGGGACATCGTTGGTTCAGACCACGTGGAAGTGGACCCGCCCACCGTACAACAACATTACCATGTGTTTATACGGAGCCAAGGTCAGTTCGGGTTGGGCCATGTGGAGTGGACCCACCCGCCCACCATAACAACTTCAGCCTACTCTATGTTAAAAAGGGAGGGGTGAGATTTGATCCCCCTACCCGTCCTCCTCAAATCGCGTGACTTTCCAATCCGCCAACCACCTCAGCGTTGGTAAGTCCACCCAACTTTTATATAAAAACCTTGTATTTCACAAATGCACCAGGCAGACTAGGAGCGGCATGGAGTTCGAGGCGTGCGGCGAAACCCTGAGCCTGTTTCAGGGGTAGTGGAATCGTGATCTGAGCCAATTTCCAGAGGGCCTAGAATTGTCCAGAGTCCAAATTGGACAAATTTTATATGGATTCTACACCTCTCAGTGATAGGAATCAATTGTTGTTGACCATTTCTACAACATAAGTCTCCACTTTTTTTGCATTTTCCAGATCAAAGGTATAAGGGTGTTTTATGTAACTTTTCTTGTACTTATTCTTCTTCTCACCACTTAATGAATGAAGGCCTCCCCATTGTTGAGAAGGGCTAGGAGACGTAGTCCGAATTGGACGGACTCTGTAATCAATTTTGGTGTCTTGGTCTTATGCATGTCATGGTTTCTTTGTTCTTCGTTTTATGCTTTTATGTTTCATGTGTTTTAAACCCTCCGTTATATGTAATTATTTAATGCATCTATAAGAAAAAGAGCTTGGATCAGTGGCTTCTAGATGTAGATGCACCACCAGTGGGTGGTCGTTGAGGGATCTAGCCAAATTTATCCATCATCGTGTTCCTTTGTTTCTCGAGGGCCTCCTCAAGCAATATTTTGGTAGGATATCCTACTCTCTCATCTTGCTTTTCTTCTGCCATGGGAGGTCGTTGGGGTTTGTGAGGCCGATCTTGCAAAGGTTCAACCAAATCGAACCCTAACTCCTTATACCCAACCTCATTAGGGACATGCAAAGAAATATCGAGAAATAGCAGACCGCTTTGATACCATTGATCCAGATCTTGGGTAAAATGGACCTCTTGCTACAACTTTGTTTATAACTTCTGCTACATGTAATGAAATAAAATTCCGTCAAAGACCCATTTGAGGTATTAAATATATCTTTCCAGTGATATAAGACACTTTAAATTTGAGGATCCAAAATATTTTTCTTTGAGTTGGATTAAATAATTACATGTAAAATTGCATCTTAACCATGAAACTTAAAACGCATGAACATAAGAAGAGAGAAGCACATAAAATCATGCAAATAAGACAAGAAATTTGTGTATAAAAATTCGAAACGCGTCGGCAAAAATTTTCTTACGTGTGATTTTCACTGAAAATTTTTGTACACAATTTATGGATCACAGAAGCCAAATTCCTAATAAGACAAGAAATTGATAATGGAGTTCGTCTAGGAGGGACAATGTCTCCGGGCCCTGCTCAATCAGTGGGGAGGCCCTCTTTCATTAAGTGGAAAATAAAATTAAAGTATAAGAATTTGTTAGTCATCAGTAATTTTTTCTATTTGTAGATGACTAAATACTTGTCCTAGATTTCTAAAAACAAGATTCATGAATATTGTGAGTTTTAGAAATCTCACTGCTTTCCTTATCCTTAAAACAAAATTTTCACTATTTTACTACTCTGACATTCCCTGGTTAGCCTACCACTCCTAGAAAACCCCTCATGGGCTCATGCCACTCATCTTTGTCCTATTTTTCAAACATAATCTCACCACTCTGTTTTGTCTTTGCCTCACCCCTCCACTTGCCATCTAGGATTGCCAAATAGCCTACTCTTTCCAAAACCTTATGCCTCAAGCATTTATGGTCTCAAAACTATCTCTGTAGGATCTTTAGATAAATAAAGTACATTTGATTTTGGATCTTCAATACATCAATTTGTTAAAAAATCTGAATTTCATACTTGAAGACTCCGAGCCAAGCTTTCAGTCAAAGACCAAGTAAAAAATGCCTTCCACTAGGTCACTAGGGTTTCATAGGTTGTAGGATTATCCTTGATGTTCTCAATTCTATTTTTAATATGAAAGAAGCTGATTCAAATGTGAAATAATATCAACACTTTTTTTTCCAAGGTAAATCAGAAAAGTCTCCAAGGAAGATCTCCTTATCAAGCTCAAATTTTACAAAGACAACTACGCATTTTGACATTTCTGCAAGAGTGTCAAGGTGATTATCAGTAGAAAAATTGGTAAGGTAAGAGGCTTGCACCTCATTAAAGGAAATCCATAGCAAAGAAGGAGGAAGCAGCCTATATTCAAGAAAAATCAGGGTTCCTAAGACCAATTGGGCTAGCACTGTGCGAAGCAAGGGGTCAATGTAGCAAATCACACCAAGCATGAATTGAAGATTTTTAAAAATTATTAGTGAATAAGGGAAAAAGGCGAGGTAAACTGGAAATAAATGAATTAAATTTAAAGGGATATAAAGAACTTAGAAGACAACACTAATGATTCTTCTCAAAACATCCCAGAAACCTAAGGTTTTGGAAATATAGTCAAAAGAGGTGAAATGAAGATGATAGGCCTCCATGATGACAACAGACAAAAGGTTTGATGAAACTATTGTAAGTGAATTCTATGGTTTTCCAAGGTAAAGTGTTTCACTGCCTCAAAGGGAAAGAATGCAAAGAGTATCAATGACAGGAAGGTCAAACCTTCATTTTCAGTTATCTGCACTCAATGATCAAAGGAGTGAAAACATAGGCTTAAGCTCCAAAATGGAAGACCAAACTGATCATAAGGTTGTTGTTGTATAACTAAATGTGTCAAACTCCAAAAACATCAGACAGGGCTAAATCATTCTATCCTAGCATCTGCAAATTAGAAGTGGCAAAAAGCAGTTAGCATACAGGATGGTGAAAGTTGTGGTGCTTGTCAAAAATGGATTTCGCATACCTAAGGATCAATGAGAAAGAATAAACCATGTTTCAAGTCACTCACACTCAGAAATGTTAAAAGGGGTAAAAAACATGATTTAAACCTCACAATGCAAGCAAAAGAGGTTTTGATAGTGCTCAACAAACTGCCACAAAGGGAAAAGAGCCACTCAAAAGTTTTCAAGTCTCCTACACAGAAAAAAGGTCAAAGGATTATCACACACATGGAAAAGCTCAAGAAACATTAGCAAAGTGGATTTTTTATTTAAATTTCTTTTTCTAAAAGATATAAAAGACTATTTTTCTCTCCTCACTTAGCTCATTATGCACATGCAAAAGAGTAAAAATCTCTTCAAGGAGAAAATCTCAATTTTTGGTGAGAATCTGGGCAAGGTTACACGGCGCTACGTTTTCAAGTAGGCGCCATGTTTACAGCACCCGACGTTGCACGTAGGGGAGATTTTGAAGTGTAAAATTACACTGTGTTGTGCTTACAAGTGAATGCAATGTGCATTCGCATGGGCGCTACCCGTTCGCCTAGGAGCCCGACAAACCCACAGACCCGATAGGCTTGCACGCAGGTAGCTCTGCGCCCAAGAGGACCCGACAGGCACAGGAAATTCTCGGCAAGCCTGCACGCGGGCAGTGCTACGCCCAGGAGGACCCTACAGGAACAAGAAATTCTCAGCAAGCCTGCACGTAGGCAGGCGCTATGCCCAGGTGGCTCAACACCCGACTGTGTGTGTAGGCATTGTGCCTATGTCAGAAACCTTCTTCCTCTTGCAAAATTTCCAAAATCACAAGGGAGCACCTCCAAAGCTGCATCCAAGGACCTGCAAAGAAGTTGAAATTTGGTAGGTGGCTGCTTAGCCCTCTCCTCCAGTCAAATTCATGATTTTATGGTTAAAGGAAATTGACTAAAACCTAGTGACTAGAAGCCCTAAGTTCTCATGGAAAATACTCTGTTTTGACCTCCAAACTAGAAATTATCAGTCAAGACAAGTGTCAATTAGGGTAGTTACAATGACTTAAAGTTACCCTTCATCAAAGCTCAAAGGAATCAATCATAAACCCACACCTCCATCTCACTCACTTGCAAATAATTTCCTTTCACCATTATTCCCTTTCACTCATCCTATCAAGTTTCACAAGAAAGCCTAGGGTTGTTAAAAAGCAGCACTAATCACCATGTCAAGAGAAGAAGGGAGTGGGGACAGTGAAAGAGGCCAAGTTCCTATGAGGCCAAAGCACACAGGTGTGAGGGTTAATAGATTTGAACCCCAAGACACTGTGGAGATTAATACCTCTCCCATGATTCTCACATGCTTTCAGAATGTAGGGAGTTTTCAGTTTTGTGAAAGGGTCCAACATGTAAAAAATCACCCAGAGCTCATAAGGTTATTTACTCCTAACTTACATAACAAACAATCAAGCTTGGCAAGGGTGACCTTTGAACTCTCATCTGATACCATTGCTCATGCTACTGGACTTCTTGATGTTGGTGAAAAGTGGTTCAAGAGAGAAAAACTGGACATGAGTTGCTATGAGCCTTTCCTCAAGCCTAGGTAAAAAGAGGGCTGCAAGACTATTTTCCCTTTCTCACACCTATGGGAGAGGTATGGCCCCTTAATGAGGGTCATCATGAAATATTTTACCTGTGAGGGGAGATACTCTAGGCTTTACTCCTACCATATCAGATTACTCATGCATTTCATTAGGGTCAAAATGATTCATTTTCCCTATTACTTGTATAGGAGTATCGAAAATATGTCTTATGTTGTCCAAAGGAGGAGTTATTCCTAGCAAATGTGGAGTTTGTTCCACCACTTCTTGATCAAGATGGTGGTACTACATCAGTTGGAGCAGAAACGCATACCTTGGGAGGTGTTCATAGCTCATTAAATATTCACAAGCCCACAGCCTCATCATCATCCAAGTTTACCCTCATCATCTAATCCTCCTCCCTCCACTCCTCCATCACCTCCTATAGATCATGCCTCATCATCTACACATGTATCCTCTCTGTTGAGCCCCAAAGATGTCCTTTTATTTCACCAAATTTCACTTCATTTCCATTGTCCCTTATCAATTATAGGCTTAAATGATCAATAGGATTGATTAAATTCACTTTAGGAATGTATACAATGACTGAATTGCTATATTTTCGTGGTTTTGTTGTTGTAGTAATTTTTGACTAGACTCAGCTACAGAATGCAGCCATTCTGTAGCTAGTCACCTATTCCGTAGCTATCCTCATGTTCACATAGGTTACATGTGTCACTTAAAGGAAAAACGCATATGGTTGAATTCCACAACATTCCTACGTCATTTATTTCCCTCTACGAAGTCTGAGCAAGAATCTACAGGTGGTTATGCACGTGGAAGAGACCAAAACTAAGAAGAAGATTCCTACCAGGACAAGGACTCTACAGATTCTCCAGCAAAGTACGAGGCATCCACAAGAGTTATAATTTGATTTTGATTGAAAAAGACACTTGTCCCTATTTCTTCTCTAAGATAGTCATGTATTTCTCTTATAAGAATAACTTGGGAAATCGAGAGACAGGGAGCTAGATTGATGTTTTGTTGTTAGATCTCAAAAGACCATAATACTCTATTTTTGAAGTATTTTTCCTTTAATGAAAGAAAATAAACTTTATTGCATGATCTGAGGAAATATTGAGGAGATTTGTATGCTAATTCGATGGTAGAGGGCCCCTACTGCCCGAGAAGATCTGTGCATGTTGTTTAGATAAGTAACTTTAGCCTTGCTTCATTCCTAGTTTAAGCAATTTTCTGAACTTTATGTTTATACTCACTTGCATCAGATGCTACAGCCAGTCTTGTTCTTACGAATTGTTCCAAAATATTACTAACACTGCATGAGATATAGTTGTAGTATTTCAGGGATTATTTTCATTTTAGTTCAGCTGTAATACTCCGGAGGTTAATGGCACTCTAGTTTAGTGTATTTCGAGTTTGATTGATTGCATTCTAGTTTAGTTCTATCCATTGTATTTCAAGTTCTGTTAGTTAGTTGTACTCTAGCTCTGTTAAATTAGACTTAACGGCCTTCATTATTTACAAACTTCTCTTGTTCTTAATTTCTATTAATACATCATTATCATAGGAAAAAGAATTGGTAATGTCATTTTGAAGTCTTGACTGTTCTGCAATTTCTCATAGTTTCACAAACTTCCTTTTTCCAAAGCTATTCCAAAAGATTTCTAACTCTTCAATAAGGCTTAACAGTGATATTTTGAGTTGTAGAATGGATTAAATTCAGTTTCATAAGTTAATTTAGAGTTTAGAGTAGAGTTCCTCCCTATGTTGCAGACTATCTTTTCCAAATGTGTTCCAACAAATTTCTAGCCATGGATGAGATTTTCTTTGTGATATTGTATGTTGTTGTTTACTTAGAAGAACCTCATTGCGTTAAAATTATCCTTCTCTCAAGCTATTCCAACATATTTCTAATGAATTAATTGCACTGAGTTCATTTTGTGAGTTATTAAGTTCATGCTATGATTTATTTTATTTTTTCCTTGTCAAGTTTTGCATTTTTTGTTCTCAAGTGCCATACATAGTTTAGAATAGACTTTTCTCTGTTTTAGTGTGACCAACAACTTCTCTTTGCCAACAATTTAGTTCTTTTCCTCTTAGCATAAAAACACAAAACCAAAAACATTGAAAAAACACTAAACACAACGAATTAAGAAACAGATACCTAGGCACATATAGTGCACTTCACTTCAACAGTTTACTAGCCCTGGTTGACAATTTATGACATCAATTTAGGTACACTAAGTTGAGCAGACATTTTGGCGCCATTTTCGGGGAAGTGTAACTAGGTAGCCTTGTTTCTTACCTCCTAAAAACAATGATATGCGTAGAGAAAGAGACTCAAGGGGTAGATTCATAAGAAGCATAAGCTTGATTTCTAGAACACCACTTGTTCCACCAAGACCAAGAGGCAGCACACCTCCAACTCAAACCCACATTCCATCCTTTACTGATTCTAGAATTCCAGAGGACTTAATCTTAGATATTCCATTAGAAAAACCTTCCACTTCATCCACTACACCTGTTTTAGAAGAAGATTCAAGGATCCCTGCTAGAGACACAAACTTTTCCACTTCCACAGAAGAATCAACTATGGCAGAAGAAGGGGGAGGAGGAGTCTTTAATGGAGGTAAAGGTGCAGAAGGAGAAGGAGGTAGAGGTGCAGAAGGAGGAAGAGGAAGAGGTAGAAGAGAATTGGGAAGCTCTTTTGGGTTTCCTATAGTAGATGAAGAAACCAATGCAACTATGAAAAATATTTCACCCTCTATCCTTCCAAACTTCCATGGAATAAAAAATGAAGATCCTAAAACCTTCCTATTTGAATTTGAAGTCCTATGTAGAACCTATGATTACTTACAAGATGCCCAAAAACTTAAACTATTCCCTTCAACATTGAAAGGAGTAGCATTAAAATGGTTTATGAGTTTGATCAATAGTTCTATTAGGACATGGGAAGACATGAAACATGCATTTCTAGAGAGGTATTTGGATTACTGTATGTCAGTCAACCATAAGGAGGAAGTGTTTAAAATATTACAAAAAGAGGATGAAAATCTTGAATATTTGTTAGAGAGGTTTAACTACAACATCAAAAGAGAAAAAATGGAAAACTTAGACCAAGATACTTTGAAAGCTCTCTTGTTGAAGAAAATTAGGGATGAATGGTTAGATATCCTTAACATGATGGGAAAAGGGGATATATCTCAGCTCACATTACCTGAAATAGCTGAATTATGTATCAACCTTTCAAGAGGGAAATCTAAAATTGTAAGAGGACCAAGAGACCCTGCTCTTGCAAGGGCAAGTAAGTCTGCTTATGGGATAGTAAGTAGGGCAGAAATAGGACATCTTCTTGATGAATTCAAATCTGATATTTTAGGGAGTCTTAGTGAACAAATATGCACCCTTAAGCTTCAAAACAAGCAGAAAGTTGAATCTGATGCCTTAGTAATCTTTTGTCCCAAATGTAGAAAGAAGCATGCCTTGAGAGAGTGCCCTTTGGATGCAAAAGTAGTAGAGACCTGTGTAATTTGTTCAGAAAAACATGAGACCAAGAGTTGTCCTTCACTTCCTGGTCTTAAAGCTATCTTTCAAGAAGAAACCTCCACAAATTCCAAAAAATCTCTCAATTTTGTCTCTAGAAGGCCTTGGCAAGGACCTCAAACACAAGGATTCCATGATCAACTGTATAATCACCCCCACCAAATTAGAATTCTTGGAAGAAACCTTGGTCCCAATTCCAAAATCAATCTCAAACTTGGGCACAAGGAGCACAAAATCCCTATGGAAGATACTATCAGTACTATCAATATCCACCAAATCCACATTTCCCTCCTCAACAGAGTTTTCAACAGAATCCTCAAAATCCACAACATCAAAATTCACCACTTCCATTACCATTTCCTCAGAAAACAAATCAGTTGCCCGCCCAACCCATACCAAACCCCAACAAAAAAAATCCTCAGAACACATACATGATAGAAGGCCAACAGTTTCCAACTTATTTGATTACTCCTTTGGACCTTAGTGATGTTCAACTGAGGTCTAGAAGAATACCTGAAAAAAAGAAACCTGCTGTAATCATATAGGAACAAAACAACTCTGAGGAAGATTATCTACTGGTGAATAAAAGTCTTGAATAGAACACACCTTTCCAAGACCCAAACATTGAAAAATCCAAACAAAAAGAGCCAATAATTTCAAATCCTATATTAGAGCAGCCATCAACATCCACCTCTACACCTCCCTTTCCAGAAATATTATAAATTGATAGGGGTGTAGAAAAACAAATTATGGTGCCTAATTATGATTTCCTAGATGAGCTGAGAAATGTTTGTATTAAGATCCCATTATTACAAGCTATCAAGGAAATTCCAATTTTATCAAAAACAATAAAGGAGTTGAGCATGAAAAAAACAGGAAAAAGAATCAAAGAGACAAAGAAAATTCAACTGGCAGGAAAAATAACAGACATCATGATGGGTAAGCTTGCCATTCCAAAGTAACTAGACCCAGGAAATCCAGTTGTTAAGATACACATCAATGGAACTGAGATCCAAAACACACTTATTGATTTAGGAGTAGCAATCAATATTATGAGTAGACAAATCATGGATAAACTAAAACTTCCTAATATTATTTTTACACCCACATTATTACAATTAGCAGACAGATCTGTGATCAAACCTGATGGGGTAATAGAAGACATTCCAGTGTCCCTATATTCTTGGGAGTATCCTGTGGATTTTATGATCCTAACTCCTAAGAATAATCTAGGAGGACATCCTATTATATTGGGAAGACCTTGGTTAGCTACAGCTGATGCTTTCATTAGCTGTAGATCCGGTGATATGTACATCTCTGATGGTAGTTCAACCAAGAAATTTACCTTGTATCCTCCAGAAAAAACAATTACAAAATTAGATGATACTCAATGGATAGAGGATGAAGAAGAATTACAACCTCTCTTCACAATTTCAAAAATTAGTGAAGATGGACAGATTTTGAATACCTTAGAAAACTTTGAATCCTCTTCGGAATACAAACATGAACAATTTCAAGAAGAATCCAACATTGAGTTTTTATCATCAAGATAGATGTCTCTTTATCCCATGGATAAATTTGGCAGCTCTACAAGTGAGATATTTCCAGGCAAAACTTTAAACATAAACAAGAACCTAGAGAAATCTCAACAAGAAGAGCTAGTCAAAATATTACAAAGACATTCTTCTACATATGCATGGGAGTACACTGATATGAAAGGGATAAGCCCTAAGACTTGCACTCATCACATCTACATAGAGGAAAATTGTAAACCAGTCAGACAACCTCAGAGATGGATGAATCCAAATCTTAGGGAGATTGTTAAAGAAGAATTGTAGAAATTGTTAAATGTCACCTTTATCTATCCCATTTCAGATAGTCAGTGGGTTTCTCCTTTGGTAATTGTGCCAAATAAAAATGGTAAATGGAGGGTATGTATTGACTACCGGGAATTAAACAAAGCTACTCTTAAAGATCATTTTCCCCTACCTTTCATAGATCAAGTGTTAGATACATTAGCTGGAAAAAAGTACTTCTCATTTTTAGATGGGTTTAGTGGTTATAATCAAATTCAAGTAGCACTTGAAGATCAAGACAAAACCATATTTACTTGTCCTTGGGGTACCTATGCTTACCGAGTATTGCCATTTGGACTATGCAATGCACCTACAACATTTCAAAGGGCAGTACTAGGAATCTTTTCAGATCTAATACATGATTGTGTAGAGGTATATATGGATGATTTCACAGTCTATGGAAACACATTTGAAGAAGCCTTAGAAAACTTGGATAAATTTTTAAAGAGATGTAAAGAAGCAAATCTTTCACTAAGTCATGAGAAGTGTTTTATGATGTTTACTGAAGGAATTGTTTTGGGGCATCACATTTCAGGGGATGGGATTAGAGTTGATGAGTCAAAAGTTGAAGTCATCTCTAACTTATCTGTTCCAAGTTGTCAAAAATATGTTAGGAATTTTCTAGGATTTACAGGATATTATCGAAGGTTTATAGAAAACTTCACCAAGATAGCATCTCCACTTTTCAAATTACTTACAAAGACTGTGAATTCAAGTGGAATCCTGATTGCCAGTTAGCCTTTGAGACCCTGAAAACAAAAATCTCTGAAGCACCTATTTTAAGGGGACCTAACTGGAAGTTACCTTTTCATATTTCAACAGATGCCTCAGATATAGCTCTAGGAGTAGTATTGGGACAAAAAGACTTGATTCCTTATGCCATCTACTATACAAGTAAAAATTTGACTCCTTCAGAGTTAAATTATACTATAACTGAAAAAGAGTTTTTAGTTGTTGTTCATGCCATAAACAAATTCAGACACTATATAACAGGCTATGAAACTTTTGTTCACACAGATCACTCTGCAATTAGATATTTAATGAACAAATCAATCACTAATGGCAGAGTCATAAGATGGTTATTTCTTTTACAGGAATTAAAAATTACCATTCTAGATAGGCCGGGAAAACAAAACACAGTAGCTGATTTCCTATCTAGACTCCCAAACATCAAAGACAATACTCCAGTTGAAGATCAATTCCCTGATGAATACCTTTTTGCAATTTCTACTCAGACTCCTTGGTTTGCTAACATTGCTAATTATTTAGTTTCAGGGAAATTTCCTTCAATAATGAATGCAAGAGACAAAAGAAAGATCATTTATGACAGTGAAAAATATTCATGGGTTGCTAATGAGTTATACAAAACAGGTCCAGATTTTATCATTAGGAGATGTGTTCGGGAAAATGAGATGCCTGAGATCCTCAAGGCATGTCATGATGAACCTTGTGGCGGACACTTCGTTGATAAAAGGACAACATATAACAGTTTCCAAAGGGTAGGGAAACCTTCTCCTTTAGGTGAGATGCCATTGCAGCCTCAGGTACATATTGAACCTTTTGAGAAATGGGCTTTAGATTTTGTAGGACCTATTAGTCCTCCATCAAGACAAAAGAAATATATATTAGTTTGCACTGATTATGTGACCAAATGGGTAGAGGCCAAGCCATTACTTTCTGCTACTGAAGCATCTGTAGTTAATTTTCTTTTTGAGGATATTTTTACTCATTTTGGTTTCCCAAGGGAAATTGTTACAGATCAAGGAGCTCAATTCACATCAAGGCTAGTGGAACAAATGGTGGAGAGGTACAAAATCAGACATAGAAAATATACGCCCTATCATCCACAAGAAAATGGTCAAGTGGAATCTACTAATAAGGTCATTGAAGGGATCCTAACAAAGACTGTTCATTTACATAGAAGATATTGGGCAGACAGGCTTCCTGAAGCCTTGTGGGCCTATAGAACTACATGGAGAAGCACAACAGGCCATACTCCTTATGAACTTGTTTATGGAAAACAAGTTTTGTTTCCCATACAGTTTCAGATTCAAACTTTTAAAATGGCAGTTCAGCTAGGACTTGATCTAACAGAGGCACAAAAGCATAGATTGGAGCAGATTAATGAATTGGATAAGATCAGACAGGATGCAGTCCAGAGAACAAATATAGTCCAGCAACAAAGGACTAGATGGCATGATAAGTACATAAAGGAAAAGAAATTCAAAGAAGGTGACTGGGCCCTCTTGTTTGATTCAAAGTTCAAAGATTTTCAAGGTAAATTCCAAACGCATTGGCTTGGGCCATATGAAATTGTCAAATTTTTTTATAATGGAGTAATAAAAATCAGGACAATAGATGAAGAAGAGGTCACTTTTCTTGTAAATGGTCATAGATTGAAGTTGTATCATAAGCCACTTTCAAGAGAAGAATTTGTCAAGAGATTCCAGGAAAACAGTGATGTGAAATTAATGAAGAAGAATTCTTCTTCTTCATCAACTTAATTGAATTTTCTGAATTCAAATGCATAAAAGAAAAAAGAAAAAAAAGTATAAACATGAAAACTAATCACTGATTAGCATGTTTATACAGAAAAGATAAAGTGAAAATCAGAATCCTTCTAACACTTTAGCTTTTCAAATTTGTTCTTTTTCTGCAAGCAGCTATCACAAAATCATAAGTGCAGACCCATTTTATATATCATATTCCACTTATGATCTATCTCACTCCATCATGTCTCACTTAATTAATATTTCATTCACTCCATTCCATGGTCCACCTCATTTTCATCTCAGATTTTTGAATTTGATCTCTTTCTGCAATTGAATATTACAAATCATAAGTTGCAGGCCACTTTTTATATTTCACTCCACTTTACATTTATGATCCATTTCATTCCATTACATTTCACTTCAATCATGCTCCATTACACCATATTTCATTCACTCCATTCTAATTCACTTCATACAACATTCCATTCCATGTTTCAAAGCATCTACAGGTATATTCTATAGCCAGACATTCTGCAGCCAGACATTCTGTAGCCATCCAAAAATTCTGCAGCCAGACATCCTGAAGGTAACTATCCAGTAATCACTTGATCAGCAGAAAATTGATCCTGCACACCTATGACAACAAGAAAAATCAAAGGGATTATGAAGACTGAAGAATCAATGATTTTCAAAGGAGGACAAAGCATATGAAAACCACAAAAATAAAAGTAAAGGAAAAGGTAAAGTTGTGAAATTATTATGATGACAGATTATGAAAGTTATAGTATAGTTAAGTCATGTATGATTCAAAAATTTATTTTGATTATTCGTGTTGATCATGCCTATTAAACCTATCATAAAAACTTTGGACAAAATCCCTTCCATTCTGCCATATCAAATCATCATTTAAAACTTAACAATTAAGTACTAAAGTGACCTATTCGTTCACGTCACTAGCCCAAAGTATTCAGTGATGATTTTGAAATTCTCACGAGATTTTTCCGCGGCCTTTTCCTCCATGATAGCTCTCAAACTCATTAATTCGTGTGAATCACCCTCACCGTATTTCACTCATCTCATAACCACTTCATGTCATCTTTCCGTAGCTAATTCCTGGTGTATAAATAGAGAAGGCATATGTGGGGTAAAAAAAACTCTCTATAGCCATTGTTTTATGTGAATAGAAGACCAGTAACGGAGCACTAAATTGAAGGTTGAAAAAAGAAGATGTTATACATGTTAGCCTCATCATTCAAATTTTTTGCCATTAGCCCCTCCTCAACCTTTCAAAAATTCCTACAGTGGCCCAAGAGATCTTTCTTCTACTTATCGTGGCCCTCCTCCGCACTTAGAATTTCGAAATCAAAGGCCCAAAGGCTCGCTTTCGAAAATTTGAATCCGAGCCCTTTTGGGCTTAGCCCCCGACTACCTGACTTTCACGTGACCCGGGCGCATGACCCTGTGCCGGATTAAAAGGAGCTCAACGTTCAAATGTCATCGGATGCATTTTTCACTGTCCGATCATGCCACAGATCGACGGCCCGCAGCCTATCCCTATCTGGTGGTCCCCACAGCACCTTACCACTGCTTAAAACCGGCTGATTATTTCGCACCGCTTATCCTGGGAGGGCGGTATTCCGCAAAACTCAGTGATTCCATACGCTGATCACCGCGTGTCCCTCTGTACGATCCCAAAACTGCTCCATATCGCGCATTAACTCCCGGACAAAGACGCGCATCGAAATTCTTGTGAACCGTCCTATCTTGGGCGTTCAATCCAACGGCTCGTGCTCCCCAAAACTGCGCAGCTTTTAACTCTCGCTCACATCGCCCGTTTCCCACCATCACGTTGTCGCCCGATGCCGTATTAACCATTGATTTCATCTCTGATCGTGTGGCCCGGAATCTTTTACATCTTCCACCGTTGACTCAGGTCTCCCTCCACGTCGTCCCCTTCACTTAGCCTCTTGTACGCCCACGTGTCATTTGGGTCCACCTCCACCATTCGTATTCTCTATCTACGTGTTATGTTACATGGTCTAGGTTAAATACCTCCGCCCCGTTCGTTCATTACCGCTCATCTGTGTTTTCCGCCACCCTGCACCTCCTCGCCATTTTTCCCAGTCCACATCATCGGTCTGTGATCACACCCGCGTCCGCCACCCTTGTGTCCAGTTTTCTTAACATATTTGTGAGTTTTGCAGGTTGCAGCGGCAAGAAGATCGTCATTAATCTCCGCCTCCGTTACAAAAATCAAAGATTCATCAGAAGATCAACTTCCAGAGGCAGAATTTATGAAGGGAAGTCCTGGGTAGTTGATAAGATATGACTTTCATTAAATAAAGTAGGAGGGAAATCTGTCAAACTCCCCCGGAAAAGTTCAAAGGGCATATTTCTACAGGTGAAGATATTAATGTCGCGGAAAGGAGTACCAGTTGAAGACCGAGGGTTTCAGCCTCTAGCATCGAAGATTTTAAATTTTAATCCAGAGTTCAGAAGGCAGGGAGTACGAATGCATTAAAATCATATCCTCCAGGTTTATTTCAACAGATCTTTCCTCTCAAGAAAGTACAGAATGTCCATTTTATTCCTGCTTCAAGCCGTGTTCCTGGGGAGTTTTTCTTCCCCAGCATTTACTCCAAAAGAGCAGTAGCAGAGTACCTACAGTAGTCTAACGCCGTCAAGCAGCATGAGTGAGCTCTTCTTGCCAATTGGTTTTAATGAGTCAATTAAATGTATATCACCTACCTCATTTTTCCAGAGTTTTCTATCTCTTCTATATAAACCCAGAAATAATACATTGTAGGGGTTCTAGTCTTTTATCAGGGAACTTGTGTAGTGAGAGAACTATTGTAATTCATTTTGTAAGACTTCTATATGAAAGCTCAGAGCCTGTAGGGTCTCAGTGAGGAGGAGTTATGTCTGTATTGAGGATTCTGGTCTTTGGTATCCCACAGTATGTAATTTTCTCTTATGTGTTAATATAACTTCTCATTTCATTTCATTTAGTTTATTCTTGTATCATGTTGTTGGAATGCGAGTGGCTCACTGATTTGTAGTAAGGATTCATCCTAGTTGATGCCCTTTCTGAGATTAGTCAAGCGCTTTAAATAGGCCTAGGCATGATATACTGTTCCATGTTCATTTTATCCATTATTTCTGCTATACTAGTTTCTTTGGGAGGGTGCTTTTAAAATGCCATTGTCATGTATGGATTCTTGATTTGACAAGCCCATTCATGGTTCTGTTGTATATCTGGGTGTCAGTCTAATGTCAACTGGTATTTTCCTATCATTTCTTTCAATACATACACTTTCTGATACTTGATTTCTATGGTATATTAGTTGAATCGGCCCTCTTTACAGTAAATTGTCTCTTAACTGTCTGATACTTTCCTATTGAAGTTTTGTATCTTGTTTTTGCAATATCATTTCCTTGTGACAGTTTCTGTGAAATTCTGGTCCCATTCAAAATTACTTCCTTGTTTTAACAAGAGATAGCAGGAGAGTACTTGGATTGACAACACAAGCTATATTATGTGCTCCCTGTTATGCTAAGATGCCCTAGGCACTGGTCTATAGCAACTCTAGGATGTCTCTAGGGGTGACAAAATTGTCTACAACATCTTTCGTGCGCCGTTGCCGAGGATCGAATTTAGGAATATCAGTTTCCCTGGCCTCGACAAATCAAATTCACTCTCTAATCAGGTGAGCACAGAGAGTTGAAGAGTTGCATATCTCTCACCTTGGTGACTCCACTGTTGTTTGTTCGATAAATATATTTGGTAGTCCTGGCTCCTCGTAAGCCACATTTGAGGTCAGATAAGTCCCAACCAGAAACACCTTCTGTATCTAACCCAGAAAAGATCATTCATAAAAGAGTTTGGAAATAAAGAAGGTCAGTCTGTGCTGAAATCCCCGAATATTCCGTAGAAGACTTTCCATCCTCTTCTTCTCAAGAAATCCGAGTAGAAAATCTCAACCCCACTGAGGAAAATCTTGAATACTACTCTGATAGTTCACCTCGAGAAGGTATTAGAATTGAAGATATTTTTCATCCTTCTCCTGAGCCTGAGGAAGTTAAAGAAGTTACTCAAGTAGCTGCTGTCAATAGGGAGCTATTTCCATCCAAACCTCAGGCTGTTGTACAGTACATTCCTATTGTCATTCATACCCCACTTCCACCTCTTCCTCTTCCTCCATTTGTACATCAAGTTGTTGCTCAACCCCCACCTCCTCTAATGGCAAATGTTCCAGCCTTTTTGTTGAATAAATATGCTCCCCTGGCCTTACCACAAGTGTTGAATGATATGCCCCAGGATTATTTGAAGATCTTGCCCAAATTCACTGGGGAAAATGAAATTGATGCCCAGAAACATCTTAAGACTTTCTGCTCTTTTGCAGAGAACTTTAATGTTGAACATTTGGATGTGGTCTTGGGATTGTTTGTTCAATCTCTGGACGGTGAAGCTAGAAAATGGTTCAAGACGTTGGGAAACCGTTCCATAACTACTTGGGAAGACATGGAAAATAACTTTCTCACAAAATGGGGAGAAAAGAAATATCATGGACAGTGCCTCACCGAATTCAATACACTCAAAAAGAAGCAAAATGAGGGAGTGTCAGAGTTTATTAAGAGATTTAACAAGTTATATTTAAATCTACCTGCAGATATGAAGCCTCATCAGAACGCTGCTAAAGTGGTCTTCATAGCAGCCTTTGACTCAGATTTTGGTTTCTCTCTCAGAGAAAGAAAGCCAGCCACTTTAGATGATGCTCAGTCAGATGCTCTTGAGTTAGAAGAAAACTTTGCCTCCACTGGGAAGTTAAAAGGAAAATTTGAACAGGATACTAGGAGGAGAGGCAAAGAAAAGGTTTCTACCTCCAATCAAGACAAGGATGCAGAAAAAATTGAAGAAATGAGCAAAATGATCAAAAATATTTCTAACAAGTTGGGAAAAATTGAATTAGAGACCAAGAATTCAGCCTCCAAGAATTTTTATAATGCTCCAAACAGAGGTTATAATCCCCAGTACAAGAGACCACCTCTGCAAATATTGCCAAGGGAAACAAAGGAGAAACAAGATCAAGTGCCACACCCATTGTACCTGGAAGGACCAGCAGATGATTCCACTGGAGATGCTGCCTACGAGCTGGAGGATGCAAATCTTGCTTTCTCAAACAATGATGAAATGGAATGCCCACTGCAAGAAGAAGATGAAGCAGAGGCTGATTATTATTGTAAATAATTTGCTGATTTCATGCAGGCACACTTCAATAGAAAATATGATCTCAAATCTTCCAGGAAAAGGACTCGGACTCAGAATGAAGAAGAAGAGCCATCACAGAAGGAGGTACCTCTTCAGAAGGAGTTAGAAGTGAAAAAAGCCACCGACAAAGGTAAGAGTCCTCTGAATAATTCTCTGCAGTCTAATGATCAAATTCCTTCTTCCTCAAAGATAGTCAATCCTCCTAATGCTAAGTTTGTGCCTAAAGAATCAAAGTCCCCAGCTGAAAATAAAGAGTCAAAAGAAGTTGTAGTAGAAAATTCTCCCCCTGTTTTTAGTTTACAAAAATAGCTTGAGAAAGTTAAAATCCCAGTCCCCTTGACTGAATTATTGAAACAGCCTGCATATCAATCTCAAATTACTTCTTTTATGCTCCCTCCTGAAATACCAGTTATTCTAGATAGTTTAAACCTTCAAGAAGAGAGACCCTTGGTTGTGTTTGGCCCACATGTCGAGGAGATAGACCCCTCTACTCCTCCCTTCTATGTCTCTCTGGTGATTCATGACTTACTGTTACACAATTGTATGTTAGATTCTGGGGCCCTCCATAATCTTATGCCTTTATCAGTCATGGAGCAACTAGGACTGCAAATCACGCGCCCGTATAAATATCTCTATTCATTTGATTCCAAAAGAGTCAAGTGTTTAGGAATGATTAAAGATTTGGTGGTCAACCTGGCCCAAATCCCTGCAAAAAGCATAGTAATGGACATAGTGGTGGCTGATATCCCAGCCTACTTTGGCATGCTACTGTCAAGGTCCTGGGGAACAAAAATTGGTGGGTCAATCAAGATGGACCTAACATATGCCACTATCCCAGTTTTTGGTGGCCAGGAGAGGAGGTTGTACAGAGAAACCAGATTTGTCAAGATGGTGACCAAGGCTGACAGCTCAGCAAATTCACCAATCTATAATCAAGAAGGGGATTTTTCATGTTTGATGTTGGAAGAAGATCAGAATTATGCTCATGAACCCTCTTTTTGTCAAATAAAGGCTGAGCAGCTTTCAGAAGATAATGAAGCAGGGATATGGACTTTGCATTTTGATGGAGCAAATTCAAGAGAAGGTAATGGAGCTGGAGTGTTATTAATTTCCCCTACAGGTAAATGGATCCCACTGTCTTTTAAATTGGAATATGAGGCTACAAATAATGTAGCTGAATATGAAGCACTATTATTGGGATTGCAGACAGCCAGGAGCATGGGCATACAAAGTATAAAAGCTTTGGGAGATTCTGAGCTAGTGGTCAGGCAAGTCAGAAATCAATGTCAAACCAAGCATCCTCGGTTGAAGGCTTATAGAAATGAAGTGTGGGACATGGTGGAGAATTTCTTCACAGCGTTCAATATCCAATTTATGCCACGGGAGCAAAACAGAATGGCAGATTCTCTTGCTGTGGCTGCTAGCACATTTTGTCCTCCCCAGAACCCTCTCTTGAGGTATGAAGTTGAGGTACGTTATAGACCATCAATTCCAGATAATATTAAGCACTGGAAATTATTTGAGGACGATGAAAAAATGAAGAAATTTCTAGAAACAGTTGGGGAATTCTCGAATATGGAGATCGATGATTGTGAAGAAGAGGAGGCTGAAAATGCCTCAGAGCACAAATGGGAAGAAAAAATGGCAGGAAGTAAAGTGCTGCAATTAAATGGGAATATTATACCTAGAGGGCTGGTGCCTCTAGAGAGATTACTTAATAAAAATGATGTCCCACTGCAGCCTAGTAAAATGGTGGAAGAAGACCAGGTAGAAGATTTAAATCTGGGTACTGATGTTGAACCAAAGATTGTGAAATTATCCAAGAAAGTCCCAGGAGAATATAAGCAGAAATACCTGAAATTATTTCAGTCATATAAGGATGTATTTGCATGGTCCTATCAGGACCTTAAAACTTTTGATATTAGTATAATGCAACATAATATTCCACTGAGGGAAGGTGCAAAGCCTTATAAGCAGAAGCTCAGACAGATAAATCCTCTGCTGCTTCCCTCAATTGAGAAAGAAATTAAGAAATTATTGAAAGTGAAAATAATTGTGCCACTGAGATACTCTGAATGGGTGGCAAATTTGGTCCCTGTCCGAAAGAAGAACGGAGAAATAAGGCTGTGTGTGGATTTCAGAAATTTAAACAGAGCATCTTTAAAGGATAATTATCCACTGCCAAAGATGGACCATATTTTGCAGAAAGTGGTTGGGGCTTCCATAATGTCAATGATGGATGGATTCTCTGGTTATAACCAGGTGGCTGTGCTTCCAGAAGATCAGAAAAAGACTGCTTTCACAACACCATGGGGAACATTTATGTATGCCCGGATGCCTTTTGGGCTAATTAACGCAGGAGCTACCTTTCAGAGGGCGATGGACATTGCATTCGTTGGGGAGAAAGATAACTTTCTGGTAGTGTACCTTGATGATATTACAGTATTTTCAAAGGATTATGGTGAGCACATTGAACATCTGCACAGAACCTTTGAGAAATGTAGAAGGTATGGTCTTTCTCTTAATCCAAAAAAGCCTTTATTTGCATTAGAGGAAGGCAAGATTTTAGGGCATATTGTGACAAAAGAAGGAGTAAGGATAGATCCTAAAAGAGTAGAAGTTATAAACAGTATTGCATTCCCCAGAAATAAGAAAGAAGTTCAAGTATTCCTGGGCCAAATAAACTTTTTAAGAAGGTTCATCCCTAACTATGCTGAGATAGTTAGGCATATTACTGATATGTTGAAAAAAGGGAATGAAGTTAGATGGTCCTAGGAATCAAGAGAGGAATTTGCTAGAATCAAAGTTGCATTTGCTGAAGCCCCTGTGCTAGCTGGACCAGATTATGCAAAACCATTTATGATATTTTCATTTGCTTCACCTCATATAGTTGTTGGAGTGTTATTAAAGAAAAATGATGATGGATATGAGAAACCCATAGCTTTTTTCAGTCAAGTACTTCATGATTCAGAATTGAAATATAACATACTGGAGAAGAAAGCATATGCTCTAGTAAAGTCCCTGAAGGCATTTCGAATGTATATCCTGTAATCCCAC
The DNA here is from genome assembly GCA_034641835.2 of Pinus albicaulis. Taxonomy (NCBI): domain Eukaryota; kingdom Viridiplantae; phylum Streptophyta; class Pinopsida; order Pinales; family Pinaceae; genus Pinus; species Pinus albicaulis. The sequence continues at coordinate 1,416,657,934 of CM076579.1, read as the reverse complement.
ATCAATGCATATGTGCCTACTGCAGCTGTCAAAGACATCCTCATTCAGGGAGATAGTGAAGGGAAAAGAGGGAGATGGATTGCAAAAATACAAGAATATGATTTGGATATCTGTCCTACTAAATTAATTAAAGGACAAGGACTTGCTAAAATGTTATCTGAATCAAATTGTCAAGCTTTGGGGATAAATTTGTCTATGATTACAAATGAAGAGTCTGAGGAACAAACAAAGCAGCAAGGACTGGAAATGGCTACTCAGAAAATACATGTGAAGTATCTCACTAGTCCTTGGTATAAGGAAATAGTTGAATATCTTTTAACACTCAGTTGTCCACCCAGCTGTGATAAAACAAAATATAGAGCATTAAGATTGAAATCACAAAAGTATATAGTTGCAAATGGTCAGCTGTATTGGAGAGATCCCTCAGGCATACTACTATTATGCCCCACAGAAAATGAAGTGGAAAATATAATGATAGAATTCCATGAGGGAATTTGTGGAGGCAATTACAGCTGGAGAGCTACAGCTCAAAAAATCCTGAAGGCTGGTTTCTACTGGCCTAAATTATTTGGAGATGTTTTTACTTGGGTTAGAGTATGTGATAAGTGTCAAAAATTTGCTGAGAAGCAAAAGTTAGCAGCTCTGCCTTTAATTCCAGTTCATATAGAAGAACCCTTTCAGCAATGGGGATTAGATTTTATAGGAGAGATACATCCCCCATCAAGTGGCCAACACAAGTGGATATTAACAGCCACAGATTATTTTACAAAGTGGGTGGAGGCCATACCTGCAAGAAATGCTACAGACACTGTGATAATCAAATTCATGGAAGAAAACATCATATCCAGGTTTGGATGCCCAGCCAGAATAGTGACTGATAATGCTCAGGCCTTCAAATCTGCGAAGTTTGTAAATTTTTGCCAGCAATACAATATTACACTGAATCACTCCACAACCTACTATCCACAGGGGAATGGCCTGGCAGAATCTTCGAACAAGACTCTAGTGAGGGCCCTGAAGAAAACCATTAATGAAAATCAGAAGAATTGGGATTCCCAATTGAAGTTTTCTCTATGGGAAAATAGGATTACCAGTAAAAGAGCAACTGGGAAATCTCCTTATGAACTGGTATATGGAAGAGCAGCAATTTTTCCTGTGCAGTTGGCTTTACCAGTGGCTCGTTTTATGCAGATAAGTCAGGAAGAACCAGATGATATGGTCAGGAGAATCTATCAACTGGTAGAGTTAGAGGAAACACGAGAGCAAGTGAATCAGAGGTTAACAGAGTATCAGGAAAAATGAAGAACATATTTGATCAGCAGGAAAAAGACAGGAAATTGCAGATTGGAGATCTAGTTCTCAGATGGGATGTTCGAAGGGCTGAAAAAGGAAAACATGGGAAATTTGATCCCCTCTGGTTCGGTCCTTTCAAAATAGTGGAACAAAGAAACAATAATACTTTTATGTTGGAGAACTTACAGGGTGATCTGCTTAGTACCCCTATAAATGGTCAATTTCTCAAACCATATTTTCAATTTTGATTCAGGCATAACAAGCCTGATGTATTATATTGTATATAATTCTTGCTTCAATTTGGCTTGATGAGTGTGCTGATAAATTACAAAAAGAAATGCAGAAGGGTCGAAGAGCAGTGTCTGCATAAGAAATGATCAAGTGGTCTACAAGTTCTCGACATGTCCACGGAGGAACATGTCGTCCCCAGATGGAGCCGATGTTGTACATGTTAGCCTCATCATTCAAATTTTTGGCCATTAGCCCCTCCTCAACCTTTCAAAAATTCCTATAGTGGTCCAAGAGACCTTTCTTCTACTTATCGTGGCCCTCCTCCGCACTCAGAATTTCGAAATCGAAGGCCCAAAGGCTCGCTTTGGAAAATTTGAATCCAAGCCCTTTTGGGCTTAGCCCCCGACTGCCTGACTTTCACGTGACCCGGGCGCATGACCCTGTGCCGGATTAAAAGGAGCTCAGCATTCAAATGTCATCAGATGCATTTTGCACCATCTGATCATGCCACAGATCAACGGCCCGCAACCTGTCCCTATCCGGTGGTCCCCGCCGCACCTTACCACTGCTTAAAACCGGCTGATTATTTCGCACCGCTTATCCTGGGAGGGCAGTATTCCGCAAAACCCAGCGATTCCATACGCTGATCGCCACGTGTCCGTCTGTACGATCCCAAAACCGCTCCATATTGCGCATTAACTCCCGAACAAAGACACGTAGCGAAATTCTTGTGAACCGTTCGATATTGGGCGTTCAATCCAACGGCTCGTGCTCCCCAAAACTGCGCGGATTTTAACTCTCGCTCACATCGCCCGTGGCCCACCATAACGTTGTCACCCGATGCCATATTAACTGTTGATTTCATCTCTAATCGTGTGGCTTGGAATCTTTTACATCTTCCACCGTTGACTCAGGTCTCCCTCCACGTCGTCCCCTCCACTTAGCCTCTTGTACGCCCACGTGTCATTTGCGTCAACCTCCACCATTTGTATTCTCTATCTACGTGTTATTTTACATGTTATAGGTTAAATACCTCCGCCCCGTTCGTTCATTACCGCTCCTCTGTGTTTTCCGCCACCCTGCACCTCCTCACCATTTTTCCCAGTCCACATCATCGGTCTGTGATCACACCCGCGTCCGCCACCCTTGTGTCCAGTTTTCTTAACATATTTGTGAGTTTTGCAGGTTGCAGTGGCAAGAATATTGTCATTAATCTTCACCTCCATTACAAAAATCAAAGATGCATCAGAAGATCAACTTTCAGAGGCAGAATTTATGAAGGGAAGTCCTGGGTAGTTGATAAGATATGACTTTCATTAAATAAAGTAGGAGGGAAATCTGTCAAACTCCCCCATAAAATTTCAAAGGGCAGATTTCTACAGGTGAAGATATTAATGTCGCGGAAAGGAGTACCAGTTGAAGATCGAGGGTTTCAGCCTCCAGCATCGAATATTTTAAATTTTAATCCAGAGTTCAGAAGGCAGGGAGTACGAATGCATTAAAATCATATCCTCCAGGTTTATTTTAGCAGCTCTTTCCTCTCAAGAAAGTACAGAATGTCCATTTTATTCCTTCTTCGAGCAGTGTTCCTGGGGAGTTTTTCTTCCCCAGAATTTACTCCAAAAGAGCAGCAACAGAGTACCTACAGCAGTCTAACGCCGTCAAGCAGCATGAGTGAGCTCTTCTTGCCAATTGGTTTTAATGAGTCAATTAAATGTATATCACCTACCTCATTTTTCCAGAGTTTTCTATCTCTTCTATACAAACCCATAAATAATACATTGTAGGGGTTCTAGTCTTTTATCAGGGAACCTGTGCAGTGAGAGAACTATTGTAATTCATTTTGTAAGACTTCTCTATGAAAGCTCAGAGCCCGTAGGGTCTCAGTGAGGAGGAGTTATGTCTGTATTGAGGATTCTGGTCTTTGGTATCCCACAGTATGTAATTTTCTCTTATGTGTTAATATAACTTCTCATTTCATTTCATTTAGTTTCTTCTTGTGTCATGTTGTTGGAATGCGAGTGGCTCATTGATTTTCAGTAAGGATTCATCCTAGTTGATGCCCTTTCTGAGATTATTCAAGCGCTTTAAATAGGCCCAGGCATGATATACTGTTCCATGTTCATTTTATCCATTATTTCTGCTATACTAGTTTCTTTGGGAGGGTGCTTTTAAAATTCCATTGTCATGTATGGATTCTTGATTTGACAAGCCCATGCATGGTTCTGTTGTATATCTGGGTGTCAGTCTAATGTCAACTGGTATTTTCCTATCATTTCTTTCAATACATACACTTTCTGATACTTGATTTCTGTGGTATATTAGTTGAATCGGCCCTCTTTACAGTAAATTGTCTCTTAACTGTCTGATACTTTCCTATTGAATTTTTGCATCTTGTTTTTGCAATATCATTTCCTTGTGACAGTTTCTGTGAAATTTTGGTCCCATTCAAAATTACTTCCTTTTTTTAACAAGAGATAGCAGGAGAGTACTTGGATTGACAACCCAAGCTATATTATGTGCTCCCTATTATGCTAAGATGTCCTAGGCACTGGTCTATAGCAACTCTAGGCTGTCTCTAGGGGTGACAAAATTATCTACAACAGAAGCCATGGGTCTCATTGTAAGGTCCGAACCAGTCGGAACCAAATACTTAGAGGGTTACCCACAGATTAGAGAAATGCTACAGCAGGTTGGGTGGTTACAGTTTTTGGAAAAATTCAATGGTTTTCATAAGGAGGTAACTAAGACATTTGCATGGTCCTTCAATGGAGCAGAAGTTGAAATAGGAGATTTCAAGTTCATTGTTACAGAATCCTTCATTGCAGAGGCAATAGAATTACCAAGGCAAGGTGAACGATGGTTCAAAAATAAGGAATGTCACAATGAGGCATGGAGGCAAACGCTCAAAACACCAGGTATGGATGTTTCAATTTTTAAGAAGGGTATTCCTAGCTCAACACTGAAGACTAAATGGCGGAATATGTTGCTCATTTTGAAAAATTTTATAACTTGTGAGGGAAGGTTTGGTACCCTATATGTTTATCATATTCGGCTAATGATGCATTTCTTAGATGAAGAAATCAATTTACCCTTTTTCTTACTTCATAGCCTAAAGAGAATGGCCTCTAATTTTCAAAAGAGGGTTCAATTCTTGGAAACCACTTTGTATCACCATGGCCTAGTTAAAATCCTAATTGAACATCATTTGAGAAAGGTGGGAGACAATTGCGATGAGTTCCTAGTGAGGAATCACTTTGAAGAACCCAAGGAATCTCCATCTGAAGGCAAACTTACAAGAAGAAGCAGGAGAGGGAAAATTTCCAAATCTGTTGAAATTAAAATAGGTAAGTCCATACAAGAGGACAGTGAGGAGATTATTTCTGAGAAATTGGCTGAAATTAAGAAACAACTTAAAAAGGAAAAGATAATAAGAAATTATGCCAAGGAGAGAGGTGAAGGACCATCTAAACCAAGATGAAGCCATAGGCTTAGAGGTATATTGAAGAAAATAGAGGTTAGACAAACAATAATCATAAACATTGAGGATGAAGAGACACCAACTGCTAGATCACCTGAGTACCAGTACGAAAAGGATCTTTATGAAGGAACTCCAAAGATAGACCTAGCACAACAAAGAATCTATAATTATGTTGAGTCATTAGAGAAGAGAGCCTCAGAAAGTAGAGGAAGAACTCCTAGCCCACCAGAATCTGCAATTGATGTACTAAGAAGAGACAAATATGAGTTAGAAGTAATCAATAGGCACATAAAGAATGAAAATGACATTTTAAGGGAGCAGGTTAAGCTGAAAAGTGATATGAATACAACTCTCTCTCTACAAATGGAAAAATTGTACAAGGCTAGTGAGAAATTGAAGAAGAAAAACAAAAAGTTGAGCAAGGCACTTATAAATTTGAGATTCAAGTTGGTCATAAGGAAGCCTAGAAGGCCATTGAACATCAGGCAAAGCAGAAGAAGGAGGTTATATGTCCTAGCAGAAGTTTCAAAATATATGGACTGATTGCATGAGGACATGCAAAAGCTTTGCAGTGGGCCATGTTGAGCCCCAAAGATGTCCTTTTCTTTCACCAAATTTCAGTTCATTTCCTTTGTCCCTTATCAATTATAGGATTAAATGATCAATAGGATTGATTAAAGTCACTTTAGGAATGTATACAATGACTGACTTGCTATATTTTCATGGTTTTGTTGTTGTAGTAATTTTTGACTAGACTCAGCTACAGAATGCAGCCATTCTGTAGCTAGTCGCCTATTCCATAGCTATCCTCATGTTCACACAGGTTACAGGTGTCACTTAAGGGAAAAATGCATATGGTTGAATTCCAAAACACTCCTACATCATTTATTGCCCTCTACAAAGTCTGAGCAAGAATCTACAGGTGGTTATGCACGTGGAAGAGACCAAAACTAAGAAGCAGATTCCTACCAGGACAAGGACTCTACAGATTCTCCAGCAAAGTACCAGGCCTCCACAAGAGTTCTAATTTGATTTTGATTGAAAAAGACACTTGTCCCTATTTCTTCTCTAAGACAGTTATTTATTTCTCTTATAAGAATAACTTGGGAAACCGAGAGACAGGGAGCTAGATTGATGTTTTGTTGTTAGATCTCAAAAGACCGTAATACTCTGTTTTTGAAGTATTTTTCCTTTAATGAAAGAAGAGCAACTTTATTGTGTGATCTAATGAAATATTGAGGATATTTGTATGCTAATCCGGTGGTAGAGGCCCCTACTGCCCGAGAAGCTTTGTGCATGTTTTTTAGATAAGTAACTTTAGCCTTGCTTCATTCGTAGTTTAAGCAATTTTCTGAACTTTATTTTTATACTCACTTGCATCGGATGCTACAGCCAGTCTTGTTCTTACGAATTGTTACAAAATATTACTAACACTGCATGAGATATAGCTGTAGTATTTCAGAGATTAGTTGCATTTTTTTTCAGCTGTAATACTCCGGAGGTTAATGGCACTCTAGTTCAGTGTATTTTGAGTTTGATTGATTGCATTCTAGTTTAGTTCTATCCATTGTATTTCAAGTTCTATTAGTTATTTGTACTCTAGCTCTGTTAAATTAGACTTAAAGGCCTTCATTATTTACAAAATTCTCTTGTTCTTAATTTCTATTAATACATCATTATCATAGGAACAAGAATTGGTAATGTCATTTTGAAGTCTTGATTGTTCTGCAATTTCTCATAGTTTCACAAACTGCCTTTTTCCAAAGCTATTCCAAAAGATTTCTAACTCTTGAATAAGGCTTAACAATGATATTTTGAGTTGTAGAATGGATTAAATTCAGTGTCATAAGTTAATTTAGAGTTTAGAGTAGAGTTCCTCCCTATGTTGCAGACTATCTTTTCCAAATGTGTTCCAACAAATTTCTAGCCATGGATGAGATTTTCTCTCTGATATTGTAGGTTTTTGTTTACTTATAAGAACCTCATTGCATTAAACTTATCATTTTCTCAAGATATTCAAACATATTTCTAATGAATGAATTGGATTGAGTTCATGTTATGAGTTATTAAGTTCATGCTATGAGTTATTTTTTTTTTCCTTGTCAAGTTTTGCATTTTCTGTTCTCAAGTGCCATACATAGTTTAGAATAGACTTTGCTCTGTTTTAGTGTGACCAACAACTTCTCTTTGCCAACAATTTAGTTCTTTTCCTCTTAGCATAAAAACACAAAACCAAAAAAATCGAAAAAACACTAAAGACAACAAATTAAGAAACAGATACCTAGGCACATATAGTGCACTTCACTTCAACAGTTTACTAGCCCTGGTTGAAAATTTATGACATCAATTTAGATACACTAAGTTGAGCAGACACTCTCCTCAAGAAAAACTCCCTTCCTCACCTTCTCCTGATGCATCAGATCAAGAAGGAAGTGGTAGTGAACAAGCAAGTGACAATGAGGGTGAGGGCGACAATGAATCAAACCAAAATGAAGATGAGGGTGATGATGAGTTGAGACAACAAGAGGCACAAAACATGGAAATAGAGGAAGAGGATAAGAATGAAGAAAATGAGGAAGCTGACAGTGGAAATGAATTGAGCAGTGATGAAGAAAAGGTCAGTAATGAAGTAGAATATATGGAGGTGGATAATGATGAAGATGAGGCAACTGACAAAGAAACAGTGGATGATCCCAAGGGAAGCAGTGAGACTAAGAGCCCTAATGACATTCAAAACAATGCGGCTCCTATTCATGACAGAGATGAGGGAAAAGGTGAAGACAGCAGCCCAAATGAGGAAGGAAACAGTCGTGAAGGTCATGAAAATAATGAAGGAAATGAAGAGTTTGATGATGAAAATGAAGATCACAGCAATGATGAGGCAAGCAGCTCCAATGAAGAACAAAATGACAGTGAAAAAATCAGTGAAGAAGCTAAGAGTGAGGCTAATGTTGAAGGCAAAGAGGTGAGCAACAGTTAGGGTAATGAAGAGGACGACATGGAAACAAATGATGGCAGCCATGATCAATACACTAAAATAATCACCATCAAACCTCTTCCATTGACATATCAAATAGGACAAAGGCATGTGTTTGATACCTCTAAAAGGTAAGGGACCATGCCATCCACCTCAGCCCAGAAACTTAACAAAGGAAAACAAAAGGTAAAGGAAGAAGAAGAAGATCAACATGAGGTATAGAGAGAGTTTGAAATCATTCAGATTGATAGTGATGCGGAGAATGAAGCAAGGATCTCAAAATTTCTCATCTAGAACAAAAATGCCCTAATTTAAGACCTCCAAGAAAATATGAATAGGGCCAAAAGTGTGAATGATGCCCTTGAGATGGAGAATAGGTAGCTAGGAGCGCAAATTTCCATTTATGAGATAAGATCAATCAAGGCCCGGAAAGAATCTCAAAGGGCACATGTAAATCTAGAGGAATTCATGGGCACCTATGAGGAAAGTGAGGATGAAGAGGGGCAGTCTAGGAGGAGACCAAGGACCATGGGTTTGAAGAAGGCATTGGAAAAACAAAGAGAACAAGAATCAGCCTTAACAGAGCAGCTCCCTCTAGATGAGCTGTTGGCCATGGAGATAGCACATGATCGAGAGCCTTGGCTATAAAGAGCCAACATACACTTGGAGGCTAAATTGGAGAAATCCAAGAAGGATCTTGATCTCCAAAGGAGGATGACCAAGCATTATTCCCAGAGAAACCAAATTGCAAGGGCTAAACTCAAAAAGGCCCATGCCAAGATGCAAGCACACAAAGAGGAAAAAGGCCAAGAAATCCTTGGAATCTTGGCTCAATCTTCTCTACAGGCCTCTCAAACCTCATGAAGAAGACATCCACCAATTTTGAGAAAATTTTGACAAAGTTTGGTTTTTTGCAAATTTTGATGCCTCTAAGTGCAACACCCCTGGCATTACGCTTTCATCTCAGGCATCCTCAGGAGAAAAACTCAACATTTTTGGAATCCTTGGCTCAAGTACAGCATGCTCACCAAATTTCAGAGCATTTGGAGCCTTTTTGACCCCTCAAAAGGCCAAAAAACACCTCATTTTTCACCTTTCTGCCTCATTTATAGACCTGTCATTGTGCCTAGAATAGTTTTGGTAAATTTTCATTTTGGATACATTAATTGAGCTCAATAAGAAAACCAAGAGTATATTTGGAAATTAGACTCAGCGGGATTTCCAACGAGCCATCACGAAGTGAATTCTGACATTAGGAAGGTCATCAAAACTTGGCTACAAGTGGACCCAGTTTTGCCCATGCATGGCGCTACGCTTTCAGACCTCACTGTGTGTTTTTGGCCAAAAAGTCAACAAAAGACACACATTGATGGAAAAATGATATTTTAGTGTTTTTTTAGGAAAATCACTCCAAAGTTAGGTTCTTGGAGTTAATTTTGCATTTGTTTCATGAGATATTTTTTGTCTTGGGCCTTGCATGGTCTCTTAGACATAAATGACATTTATGACTAGTTTTGACATTTTCAAACCCTAGTTAGGGTTTTTTCCCTCCTTTTCTAGATAAATAGAGCATGAGGGCCTCATTTTAAAAGGTTGGCATTTGATGACTCTTGAGAGCAATATATGGTTTTTTGGAGATTGAAGAAGAAATTGGTGTTGTGGAGTTTGTGAATGGCTTGTTTTGACTGATGATGGAGAAGGCTTGCTTGCAGGGTCCCTGAGCTTGGTTAATGGTGAAGTGCTTCTATTTTTTCCATGTTTTCTTATGTATCATTGTGTTTCATCCTTCTATATTGCAGTAGGACAAATTTTTTAGACAAAGAAATGTTTTTCAAAGGTACCTTAGCTCTGTTTTTTCTTCACTGCCTCTATGTTTTCCTTTCCTAGGTCATTTTAGAGAATTCTTAATTGCTCTCTAGACCCACCTAAGCTTGTTTATCTCATGAATGGTTCAATACAGTAGGTATCAAATATGTTTTATGTTTAGCCCTGCTTGTTTTATGTCACTAAAACATTTTTCTCGAGATCTATCTTTAAAGTACCACTAATTAGGTTTTGCCAAAGAGGCTATGTTTCAATCATACCCTTTTCCCATGCTTGAATAGTTGTTTTGAAGATCTTTATGGCTATGATCAATGATGTTTAGGAGTTCCCTCTTCTTGATTAAATTTATACGTTTATCTTAAATGTTTTCTAGCCTTGAAGGTGAAATCACTAGAAGTTAAATGAGTTTCTCGCCTTCTATATTTCATTGGATTGTTTGTCTGAAATGCTTATTTTCTTGAGTTGAATCAAAGAGTTATTGGTGTGCCCTATCTATTGATTACTTCTTTATTCTAAATAGTGTTGAACTCCCTTCTTGTTTAAGTATTTGACAAAGGATTCTTAATTTCCCTTTTCCCTACTTTGATTCACAAATTTGATGTTCATTTCATCTCACAAAAACCTTGAAAATCCATTTGACCATGCTAGATTTTCCCTGTGATGTACCCTGATTCATTATTGAACTTTCCATGAATTTTATTGACTCCATAGCCCAATGACTTGAATATTTCCTCACTCCATCTATTCTACTTGATCATCTACCCAACCAAAACAAACAGACAAACCCTAAACTTAACAACTAGCCTAAAATCAAACCCTAAAAGTAAACAAGCTCACATCCTTTGCACAAAATAGAGAGGGCCCTCTTTGATTCTAGGAAGGCTAGGTCCTAGGACTCCAAAGATTGGTTTGATGTTACCCTGTGCATTTGATTTCACCAATCTAACAAATCATGGGAACCTAACATAACGGTGATCACGGTGGGACCTTCTGAGTTAGTGACAATCTAAGTACTCCTTAGGACTTTAGAAACCCTTATCAAATCATAGCCAAGAGTAGAATCTGACTATTTCATCATCCTAGCAAAATGATGACTCAACTGGAGGACACTCATAGAAACCTTAGGGCTACATAAAGGAACTCAGAAAACCCCAAAACATCCCTAGATTGGTTTTTTGTTAATTATTGGTGGTGGACCATAAAAAAATATCCTTAAAATAGCAAAAAAAATCCACTTGGTGACTCCACAAACCTCCAGTAGGCCTTCTAACTTTACTAGTGTTCATCGACTTCCTTAGGATTGTGTCAAATCAGCCCTCAGGAGTTTTGAGGCCTAGTCACACACTGTGTGAGTTTAGAAAACACTAAGAGAGGTCAGTTTTCCAAAAATAGTCATAACTTTCAGCCTCTCTATACCTTGGGTTTGAAATCTAGCTTCACAAAGGATCAATAGCAGATCTCACCTGGACCCAAACCCTCCCACCATAGTTGATGACCCAGAAAATATTTTGTGGAAAACTTCTAAAACTAAGAACTCAACTACTATTAGGACCATTCATAGAGCAAGCTCTGTCCCTAAACATCTTACAGCCTTGCAAGATCCCCATTTTGACTTACATCATACAAGAAACCTTTTCATAACCAAGTCACAAAGTGGGATTGAACAGACTGACCTTGAGCCCTTAGATTTGCAGCAGAGTTCTATTAAAGAAGCCTCTCCTTCCACTTCTCCCGACTTTCAGTTTCTCATTAATTTGGCTCTTTTTATTCCAAGTGTGCTCAAAATCAGTTTGCTAGTCCAAGTACCTCCACCACCCCCATCCACACATCCACTGTTCAAACCACTCCACTTCATCCCCCACCTCCTCTCACAAACCCTCCCCTTGTAAATCCTCCCTGGATCCCATTCCCTCCCATCATGGTAGCCTAGTATGCCCTCGGGCACTGCCACAACATTTGTTACCTTTGCCAAATGATTACCAATCCAAGATCCATCACTTTACTAGAGCTAAATCCACCACTTCCCAACAACATGTATATAGGATAAATGATGCCTTTTATTACATGGAATTAGAAGAGGAAACCATAAAAATGAGGATCTTTGCACAAATCTTAGGAGGAGAAGCCAAAAAATGGTTCAAAAGCTTGACTCCTAACAACATACATGATCTCCCTTCCCTTTACCAGGCATTTATAAACAAGTGGGAAATCAAGAAAAACCCTCTCCAAATCCTCTCAGAATATAACAACCTTAAGAGAAATTTCGGGGAAAGTGTCCAAGACTATTGTACCAGGTTCAATAGTGTTTACAATGCCCTCCCACCAAACATGAAACCCCCACAAGTCTTAGCTTTAGCAAAAATTTTGGAAGGTTTAGATACATACATGGCTTATCAATTAAGAGAGAGATATCCCCTAAATTTAGAAGACATGCAAAGGGGAGTTGTGACTGTAGAGGCCAACCTGATTGAAAATAGGGCTAGGATGAGAATATAAAAGAGAGTCACATGCAAAGATGAAACTATGGCCTCAAACTCCTCATCTGATGCCAAGATTGACAATTTAGTGAGGGTAATGGAAATAATGATGGAAAGGATAAACTTGAGTGAAAGAACACCTCCTAGGGAAAACCAAGAAAATCCAAAAAACAAAAATAGGAATCCAAACTTCAGAAGAGACCCTCCCCAAAATAGACCAAGAGACAATGACCAACAAATCAGGCCCCCTTTATGTAGATGAAGAGGGAAGAGAGTCTAAAGAACCTGAAGAAAACCATGTAAAATTGATAGGTTCTAACAATGAGGGTGATGTTTTTTCTCACTGAAGAAGAACAAGGTTTATTTTCCTCAGATCTAACTGAACAAACTATGAGGATTCTGAAAAATATCAATTAGGATTTGAAAATGCCATAATGGAAGTCCATAGGAAATATGACCTTAGGAGCAAAAAGAATCAAGAAATCCCCAAGAAAAACAAAGTAGAAACTATTGTTAGGAAGACACCTGAAAATACTCCTAAGAGGACAGCAGACAATATGAACACCATGGTTAAGAAAACTGATCCAAATAGAGACAAAACTAGCCAATAAAATGGTGACACAAGCTGCCCTAGTGCCTTTACTAGTGGCCCTGAGAAAACTCTTTTGTCCAAAGTCCCAAATCAAAATCAGCAAACTAAACTTGTAGAAAAAATTATGGCTGATAAAACTGATGTAAATATGCCCAAAACACAAGTACCTTTCAGTTTTGAGGGAGATATTGCTAAAATCAAGATAACCATGCCTCTTACTGAGCTGATAACCCAAGATATGTACAGGTCCCAAGTTCTGAAGGTTTTGAACATGGGAAATGATACTGATACTCTAAACTTGACAGATGACAAACCATATTTGTTGTTTGGACCTGAAGTAGAAGGAAAATACCAAGAAGGAGCTATTCCCCCTTTCTATGTTAGCTTAAACATACATGAAAAAATCTTACATAATGCCATGCTAGACTCTTGTGCCTCTTACAACCTCATGCCAAAGGTAGTGATGGAAAGATTAGACCTAGAAATAATCAAACATTACAAAGACCTGTATTCTTTCGATTCAAGAAGAGTAAAGTGTTTGGGTCTAATCAAGGATTTATGTGTCAATATGGCACAAATCCTTGCTAAGGGCCTAGCCGTGGAAATAGTAGTAGCTGACATTCCCCCTAAGTATGGAATTCTTTTATCTAGATCATGGGGAACCTCCAACTTGACATGTCATATGCTACCATCCTTGTTTTTAACCAAACAAGGAGATTGTACCGGGAATCACACATGAATTTTATGGTTAACAGCCAAGAAAGACCAAACAACACACCTCTTTATTCCATCCATTCAAATCTTGACTCATTTATTTTATGTAATGAAGAGGACATTGATGAGTAGGTTAATGCAATTGAGATAGATCTAGACATACTACAATAATCAAACCAGGAAATGCATGAAGAACTCAACAACCTAAACTCTAGCAGCCCAGAACAACAACATGATGGCAAGGCTGAACTTAATTTTTTGCACACTGAAAATAAAATTGCAAAACCAAAACCAGGCTTAAAGTCTAAACAAGGTTGCTGAAGAAAAAACATAAAAATAAGAAGCTTTCCCTTCTGCCAATGTAAAAATGTTGGAATACTTTCATATAGAAGAGCCTTCTAGGAAACTGGATCAAAAGAACCTCAAGGTCTTGCAATACAAATACAACTCATCACTAAAAGGTTTTGTTACTTTATAAGAGTTGTTGAATTCCAAAAATGTTGTTAAGGAGCCTAAAGTGGTATCTACAGAGACTGATATAGAGGAATACAATGTAGGCAGCCTAGAAAAGACCAAAATGATTAAGTTATCCAAAACTTTTCCACCTCACTTAAAACATAAATACATAAGGTTGTGCAAAGAGTTTCAGGATGCTTTTGTACATGATGATAAGGGCTTAAAGCCTTGTGACACAAACATTATTCAAAGAAGGTTTCCCTTCAAGAGAGACTAGGAACCTTTTGAGAAAATTGTGTCAGTAAGAAATAAAACAAAGGGAAACATGTTGTGTATAGACTTTAGGTACCTAGACAAAACATCGTTGAAGGACAAATACCCTTTTCCTAAAATAAATCATACATTACAAAGGGTAGAAGGTTCTAACAAGATGTCATTTCTTGGTAGTGTTTCAGGTTACAATCAGGTGATAATACTTCCAACTGATAAACATAAGGCCACTTTCAAAGCACCTTGGGGCAACTACATGTATGACCAAATGCCTTCTGGGTTAAGCAGTGCGGAAGCTACTTTCCAAAGTGCCATGGCTCATGATTTAAGTTACTTCACTATGATATACATTGATGACATCATTTTCTGTTTCAAAACTAATGAAGAATGCCTTTTCACCTAAGAAGGGTCTTTAACAAAAGCAAAGTTTGGAAGCAAGACTCAAGGAGAAAATACAAAGGTAAGCATGGAAAATTTGAGAATCTATGGAAAGGTCCTTATATCATTCATTCAATGAGAGTTCATAATGATTTATTTTAACAAGAACTGAATGGAGAAGAATTATTTGGAGGTCCTGTCAATGGCAGGATGCTCAAGCACTATTTTTGTCAAGAGTACAAGTTTGAAGCTTTCATTCATTGTACATAATATTGCATGATGAGAGATCATAAAAACAAAAAACACAAAAACAAAGAAAGAAGGAAAAAGAGGGTAGATTTGAAGAAGAGGTACAACCCCATACCTGAAAAAAAGAGTACTACTGAAAGTGTGCAAGTCTAAATGCCACTACTTGTTAAGAAAGAGACTCTTGTTCAGTCATCTAGCCTAATCATGGCTGAACATGTTTTAAATTTCTGCTGATAGGTTAGTGAAAGAAGGCTTGTCAAATCATTTAAACTTGACTTGTCAGTAGGAATAAATTAGGAAGAAAAAATACTGGTTCCCAATGCTCAAATCTGAACCAAAGAGAAAGATTGAGATGACCAACAAATGATGAAACACAACCCTCATGCATTCTAGTTTTGTTTGTACAAAAATAATGTCTGTGTTCAGCTTCTCCCAATGCCACAGCACATGGTAAATTAAATAGCTTAATCCTGGTTTAATTCATGTTTTCAATTTCATGTCAGTAGATTAGAGAATGAAGCCTGTCAAACAACTTAATATTGACAAATGAATAGTTTAGGTAGAGAATAAAAGAGTTCACTAGCATAATCTGACCTCTTGGAAGAGATAAGGGTACAAGTAGATAGTTTGCTTTGCTTTCAAAAGAAAATTAATGTCAAGGGTTTTCTAGTCCAAGTGCACCCACAAGAAGAAAAAATTATAGGAAAAGGTATGATGGGTAGGTAGAGATGAGATTGAAGGAAACATGCCTTTCAGATTTTGAGTTCATAGCTTCAAGAGAAACATTAGCAAATGAAAGAAGAAAAATCTCCCCAATGGATGAGGCACTGGAATTCATAAACTCATAGATTTGGTATCTGAAGTTTTGGACACCTCCTGAAAAGGAGCTGCCCCCCCCCAAGTGGAGCCACTATTAGTCATCAGTAATTTTTGTTGTTTGTAGATGACTAAATACTTGTCCTATATTTCTAAAAACAAGATTCATGAATATTGTGAGTTTTATAAATCTCATTGCTTTCATTATCCTTAAAACAAACTTTTCACTATTTTACTACTCTGACATTCCCTAGTTAGCCTACCACTCCTAGAAGACCCCTCATGGGATCATGCCACTCATATTTGTCCTATTTTTCACCCATAATCTTAGCACTATGTTTTGTCTTTGCCTCACCCCTCCACTTGCCATCTAGGATTGCCAAACAGCCTACTCTTTCCAAAACCTTATGCCTC
Organism: Pinus albicaulis; assembly: GCA_034641835.2. Classification (NCBI taxonomy): domain Eukaryota; kingdom Viridiplantae; phylum Streptophyta; class Pinopsida; order Pinales; family Pinaceae; genus Pinus; species Pinus albicaulis. Next base: position 1,416,641,762 of record CM076579.1, on the reverse strand, counting down.
AAGCATTTATGGTCTCAAAACTATCTACGTAGGCTCTTTAGATAAATCAAGTACATTGGATTTTGGATCTTCAATACATCAATTTGTTAAAAACTCTGCTTTTCATACTTGAAGACTCCAAGCCAAGCTTTCAGTCAAAGACCAAGTCAAAAAAGCCTTCCACTAGGTCACTAGGGTTTCATAGGTTGTAGGATTATCCTTGATGTTCTGAGCTCTGTTTTTCCTATGCAAGAAGCTGATTCAAATGTGAAAGAAGATCAACACCTGTTTTTCCAAGGTAAATCATAAAAGTCTCCAAGGAAGATCTCCTTATCAAGCTCATATTTTGCAAAGGCAACTATGCATTTTGACATTTTTGCAGGAGTGTCAAGGTGATTATCAGCAGGAAAATTGGTAAGGTAAGAGGCATGTTCCTCATTAAAGGAAATCCACAAAAAATAAAGAGGAAGCAGCCAATATTAAAGAAAAATCATGGTTCCTAAGACCAATTGGGCCAACAGTGTGCCAAACAAGGGGTCAATGCAGCAAATAACATGAAGGAGGCATAGTAATGCAACCAAGCATGAATTGAAGATTTTTAGAAATTATAAATGAAGAAGGGAAAAAGGTGAGGTAAAATAGATAGAAATGAATGAAGTTGAAAGGGATATAGAGAACTTAGAAGACAACACTAATGATTCTTCTCAAAACAGCCCAAAAACCTAAGGTTTTGGAAATGTAGTCAAAAGAGGTGAAATGAACATGATAGGCCTCCATGATGACAGTAGACAGAAGGTTGAGGAAACTATTGTAAGTGACTTATAGGGTTTTCCAAGGTAAAGTGTTTCACTGTCTCAAAGGGAAAGAATACAAGGAGTATCAGTGACAGGAAGGCCAAGCCTTCATTTTCAATTATCTGTGCTCAATGATCAAAGGAGTCAAAATATAGGCTAATGCCCCAAGATGGAAGACCAAACTGATCATAAGGTTGTTGTTGTATAACTAAATCTGTCAAACTCCAAAAACATCAGATAGGGCTGAATCATTCTATCCTAGCACCTACAAATTAGAAGTGGCCAAAAGAAGTTAGCATACAAGATGGTGAAAGTTGTCGTTCTTGTCAAAAATGGATTTCGCATACCTAAGGATCAATGAGAAAGAAGAAACCATGTTTCAAGTCACTCACACTTAGAAATGTTAAAAGGGGTAAAAAACATGGTTTCAACCTCACAATGCAAGCAGAAGAGTTTTTTACAGTGCTGATTAGCAAACTGCCACCAAGAGAAAAGAGCCACTCAAAATTTTTCAAGTCTCTTGCACAACAAAAAGGTCAAAGGATTATCAGACACATGGAAAAGCTCAACAAACATTAGCAAAGTGGGTTTTTGATTTAAATTTATTTTCCTAAAAGATATAAAAGACCATTTTTCTCTCCTCACTTAGCTCATTATGCACATGCAAAAGAGTAAAAATCCCTTCAAGGAGAAAATCTCAGTTTTTGGTGAGAATCTGGGCAAGGTTCCCCCGCGCTACGTTTTCAAGCAAGCATTGCGATTACAGCACCCGGCGCTATGCGTAGAGGATATTTTGCAGTGTAAAATTACACTGTGTTGCGCTTACAGGTGAATGTGTTACGTGTTTAGACAGGCGCTACCCATTTGCCCAGGAGCCCGACAGACCCACAAAAGCTTCCCAGCGCTGCTCTCAGGGAGGACCCGACAAGCCTGCATGCAGGTAGCATTGCGCCAAGGAGGACCCGACAGGCACAGGAAACGCCCAGAAAGCCTATACGTGGGCAACACTGTGCTCGGGAGGACTCGACAGGCACAGGAAATTCCTGTCAAGCCTGCACGCGGGTAGGCACTGTGCTCAGGAGGCTTGACACCCGACTGTGCGTGCAGGCGCTACGTCTAGGCCATAAACCTTCTTCTTCTAGCAAAATTTCCAAAAATCACAAGGGAGAACCTCCAAAGCTACATCCAAGGACCTACAAAGAAGTTTAAATTTGGTAGGTGGCTGCTTAGCCCTCTCCTCCAGTCAAATTCATGATTTTATGGTGAAAGGAAATTGACTAAAACCTAGTGACTAGAAGCCCTAAGTCCTCATGGAAAACACTCTATTTTGACCTCCAAACCAGAACTTGTCACTCAAGACAAGTGTCAATTAGGGTAGTTACAGTGAGTTCAAGTTACCCTTCATCAAAGCTCAAAGGAATAAATCATAAACCCACACCTCCATCTCACTCACTTGCAAAAAATTGCCTTTCACAATTATTCCATTTCACTCATCCTATCAAGTTTCACAAGCAAGCCTAGGGTTTTTTAAAAGTAGCACTAATCACCATGTTAGGAGAAGAAGGGAGTGTGGACAGTGAAAGAGGCCAAGTGCCTATGAGGCCAAAGCACAAGGGTTGGAAGGTTAATATATTTGAACCCAAAGACACTGTTGAGATTACTACCTCTCCAATGATTCTCACATGCTTTCAAAATGTAGGGTGTTTTTAGTTTTGTGAAAGGGTCCAACAAGTACAAAATCACCCAGAGCTCACTAGGTTATTTATTCTTAACTTACATAACAAAAAATAAAGCTTGGTAGGGGTGACCTTTGAACTCTCATCAAATACCATTGCTCATGCTACTGGACTTCCTGATGTTGGTGAAAAGTGGTTCAAGAGAGAAAAATTGGACATGAGTTGCTATGAGCCTTTCCTCAAGCCTAGGTACAAAGAAGGCTGCGGGACTACTTTACCTTTCTCACACCTGCTGGAGAGATATGCACCCTTAATGAAGGTCATCATGAAATATTTTACCTATGAGGGGAGATACTCTAGGCTCTACTCCTACCATATCAGATTACTCATGCATTTCACTAGGGTCAAAATGCTTCATTTTCCCTATTACTTATATAGGAGTATCGACAAGATGTCTTCTGTTGTCCGAAGGAGGAGTTATTCCCAGCAAATGCATAGTTTGTTCCACCACTCCTTGATCAAGATGGTGGTACTACATCAGTTGGAGAAGAAAGGCATACCTTAGGACATGTTTAGAGCTCTTGAAATATTCACAAGCCCACAACCTCATCATCAACCAAGTTTACCCTCATCATCTCATCCTCCTCCATCACCTCCTATAGATCATGCCTCATCATCTACACATGTATCCTCTCCTCAAGAAAACCTCCCTTCCTCACCTTCTCCTAATGCATCAGATCAAGAAGGAAGTGGCAGTGAACAAGAAAGTGACAGTGAGGGTGAGGGTGACAATTAATCAAACCAAAATGAAGATGAGGGTGATGATGAGTTGAGCCAACAAGAGGCAAAAAAGATGGAAACAGAGGAAGAGGATAACAATGAAGAAAATGAGGAAGCTGACAGTGGAAATGAATTAAGCGGTGATGAAGAAGAGGTCAACAATGAAGCAGAAGATATGGAGGTGGATAATGATGAAGATGAGGCAAGTGACAAAGAAACAGAGGACGATCCCAAGCGCACCAGTGAGACTAAGAGCCCTAATGATAGTCAAAACAATGAGGCTCCTAGTCATGACAGAGATGAGGGAAAAGGTGAAGAGAGTAGCCTAAATGAGGAAGAAAACAGTCATGACAATCATGAAAATAATGAAGGAAATGAAGAGGTTGATGATGAAAATGAAAATCACAGCAATGACGAGGCAAGTAGCTTCAATGAAGAACAAAATGACAGTGCAGAAATCAGTGAAGAAGCTAAGAGTGAGGTTGATGTTGAAGGCAAAGAGGTGAGCAGCATTCAGGGTAATGAAGAGGAATACATGGAGACAAATGATGGAAGCCATGATCAAGACACGAAAATGATCACCATCAAACCTCTTCCATTGACATATCAAAGAGGACAAAGGCTTATGTTTGTTGCCTCTAAAAGGCAAGGGACCATGCCATCCACCTTAGCCCAAAAGCTTGACAAAGTCAAAAAAAAGTTAAAGGAATAAGAAGAAGATCACATTGAGGTTGAGAGAGAGTTTGAAATCATTCAGATTGACAGTGATGAGGAGAATGAGGCAAGGATCACAAAGTTTCTCATCGAAAACAAAAATTCCCTAATTGAAGACCTTCAAGCAAATATGAATAGGGCCAAGAGTGTGAATGATGCCCTTGAGATGGAGAAAATGTAGCTAGGAGCACAAATTTCCATTTATGAGACAAGAGAAATCAAGGCTTGGAAAGAAGCTCAAAGGGCACAAGTAAAGCTAGAGGAATTCATGGGCACCTATGAGGAAATTGAGGATGAAGAGGGGCATTCTAGGAGGAGACCAAGGACCATGGGTTTGAAGAAGGCATTGGCAAAACAAAGAGAACAAGAATCATCCTTAGCAAAGAAGCTCCCTCTAGATGAGTTTTTGGCCATGGAGATAGCACATGATTTGGAGCCTTGGATAGAAAGAGCCAACATACACTTAGAGGCTAAATAGGAGAAAGCTAATAAGGATTCTTGATCTCCAAAGGAAGATGACCAAGCATTATGTCTGGAGAAACCAAATTGTAAGGGCTAAACTCAAAAAGGCCCATGCCAAGATACAAGAACTCAAAGAGACAAAAGGCCAAGAAAATCTTGGAATATTGGCTTAAGATTCTCAACAGGCCTCTCAAACCTCATGAAGAAGACATCCACCAATTTTGAGAAAATTTTGACAAATTTTGTTTTTTTGCAAATTTTGAGGCCTTTAAGTGCAACACCCTTGGCGCTATGCTTTCATCTCAAGCATCCTTATGAGGAAAACTAAGAATTTTTGGAATCCTTTGCTCAATTACAGTATGCTCACCAAATTTTTGAGCATTTGGAGCATTTTTGACCCCTCAAAAGGCCAAAGAACACCTCATTTTTTACCTCTCTTCCTCATTTACAAACCTGGCACTATGCCTAGAGAAGTTTTGGGAAATTTTCCTTTTGGATAGGTTAATGCAGCTAAATCAGAAAACCAAGAGTATATTATTAAAGTAGACTCAACAAGCTTTCCAACGGGCCATCACAGAGCCAATTCCAACATTGAGAAGGTCATCAAAAATTCGCTGCACGTGGACCCAGTTTTGCCCATGCTTGGTGCTACGCTTTGAGACCTCACTGTGCATTTTTTGCCAAAAAGTCAACAAAAGACACTCATTGATGGAAAAATGATATTTTAGTGATTTTTGAGGCAAATCACTCCAAATTTAGGTGCTTGGAGTTATTTTTTCATTTATTTCATGAGATATTTTGTGTCTTGGGCCTTGCATGGTCTCTTAGACATAAATGACATTTATGACTAGTTTTGACATTTTCAAACCCTAGTTAGGGTTTTTTTCCCTCATTTTCTAGATAAATAGAGCATGAGGGCCACATTGTAAAATGTTGGCATTTGATGACTCTTGAGAGAAATATATGTTTTTTTGGAGATTGAAGAAGAAATTGGTGTTGTGGAGTTTGTGAATGGCTTGTTTTGACTGATGATGGAGAATGCTTGCTTGCAGGATCCCTGAGCTTGGTTAATGGTGAAGTGATTCTATCCTGTCCATGTTTTCTTATGTATCATTGTGTTTCATCCTTCTATATTGTAGTAGGACAAAGGTTTTAGACTAAGAAATTTATTTCAAAGGCACCTTAGCTCTATTTGTTCTTCACTGCCTCTATTTTTTCCTCTGCTAGGTCATTTTAGAGAATTCTTAATTGCTCTCTAGACCCACCTAAGCTTGTTTATCTCATGAATGGTTCAATACAGTAGGTATCAAAGATTTTTTATGGTTAGCCCTGCTTTTTTTATGTCACTAAAACATTTTTCTTGAGATCTATCTTTAAAGTACCACTAATTAGGTTTTGCCAAAGAGGCTATGTTTTGATCATACCCTTTGCCCATGCTTGAATAGTTGTTTTGAAGATATTTATGGCTATGATCAATGATGTTTAAGAGTTCCCTCTTCTTGATTAAATTTATACGTTTGTCTTAAATTTTTTCTAATCTTGAAGGTGAAATAATTAGAAGTTAAATGAGGTTCTCGCCTTCTATATTTCATTGGATTGTTTGTGTGAAATGCTTATTTTCTTGAGTTGAATCAAAGAGTTATTGGGTGTGCCTTGTCTATTGATTAATTCTTTATGCTAAATAGTGTTGAGTTCCCTTCTTGTTTATGTATTTAACAAAGGATTCTTAATTTCCCTTTTCCCTACTTTGATTCACAAACTTTATGTTCATTTCATTTCACAAAAACCTTGAAAATCCATTTGAACATGCTAGATTTACCTTGTGATGTACCCTAATTCATTATTGAACTTTCCATGACTTTTATTGACTCCATAGCCCAATGAATTGAATATTTCCTCCTTCCATCTATTCTACTTGATCATCTACCCAACCAAAACAAACAAACAAACCCTAAAATTAACAACTAGCCTAAAATCAAACCCTAAAAGCAAACAAGTTCACATCCTTTGCACAAAATAGAGAGAGCCCTCTCTGAGCCTAGGAAGGCTAGGTCCTAGGACTCTAAAGACTGGTCTAATGTTACCTTGTGCATTTGATCTCACCAATCTAACAAATCACAGGAACCTAACAGAATCAATGTAAATTACACACCTATACCTCCATAGCTAAAAGTGCTCGAAAATTGGAGACCTATGATGAAGAAATGGACAGCACCATTGAACTCGTGCCATCGAGAGGTGCAAAATCCATATAAATTTTTCTTGATTCTAACACCGGACAAATCTGGGCCTTCTGGAAATGAGCTCAGTTCATGGTTTCGCCCCCTCCTACAAGGCACTCAAGGTTCCACTCTACCTCGGTAAATGTGTCACTCTCGGTCTGCTTGGGCGCACTTATGAATTGCAGGTTTAAATAAATGAAGGTTGGGCGGACTCCCCAATGGAGCTGCTAGCCGATTTGGTTGAGATCCAAGATTGGAGGGAGGGGGTCGGGCAGTCAAACCCCACCCCCTCCATAAATGGTGACATATTGTTTTAACCCCGCAGCATATCTTTTAAATTAGGGCATCGTTAATGAGGTTGGGGGGCCGGACCCATATCGGGCGGCCCACCCATTACTACCCACCATGTGGTATCATGGTATTGGGGGGGGTGGGGGGAGGGGGTGAGGCAGCGGGGTTGACAACCCATGCCCCACCCACTTGTTTGTTTTAATATACATATATGGTGGGCGGCGGGGTCATGGCGGTTTGCCCACCTATTTTTAAATAACATTTTGTTGGTCTATTGGGGTAGGGTGGGGGTCATGGCCCGCCCTACCATATATATATATATATATATATATATATATATATATATATATATATATTATTTTATAATAACAACCTGCCCTTTTTAAAATTTTTGGAATTTGATCGAAGGATTCAAACTAACTATCCCACAAATTTGCCTGGAATCCAGTGGCCGAATTTCTACAAATTTGTCGCCTCCTTAAGCTACCACATCAGCAAGGCAACCCATAAAATTTGGCTTCTTCTAACTCCTCCATACAAACTCGGAATTTGAGTTTCGTCTACGCCATTGGAATTAGAAAGACGAGATCTTCAACTTGACACTAATTTTGCCACATTTTTGACACTTTGATTTTTGATCCTTTGTACTTAAGCCACTTTTACTTGGACCTGTATGATCCTCCTGGATCATTCATCCCCACTGTGGAGCTTTTGGATGATAAAAATCATTAACACACCCAACACACTGCTTGTTCGTTCAACACACACTTTAAATCCCCTGCACGCAAAACCGGTACATCATCTTCAATGATGCACACACCACACATGAATCAACAACCCCTCACTTGCCAAGAGTATATAGCACACACTCATTGGCCAAGGATTACATAAAAACAATCAATACCTCAACTACTCATAAGGAAAGGCCAAAACATCATCATTGCGTTTCGACATGATGGGAAACACACCATCACATTTACATTCACTTTCAACGTATGATTTACAAATGTGGCCATAACACTAATAACTCTAAAAAAACCATCTTTTAATTAATAAAGTAAATGGTTCATCTCCATGTGGTGGATTTTCCCGTGGAATATGTTGGGTATGTGTTATATTCTTTCCACGACTAGCCCCACTCATATGCGGACCCACCCATGTTTTGTGCATGAGTTTGCACATGGTTTTGGGGTACGATGGTTTTCGACACCTGGTATTTTGTAGATCCGGTCAAGGGAACTACGGTTATGTTCTAATCCAGGGTTAATGGATTGGGGTTTATGTATGCTTCGGCATGTATATATATGTGTTGTAACACTAAAAAGAATATAATGAAAAATCAAGCTGGTAGTCCCAATTTGGGATCCAGGGGAAAATCTCTGTGTTTATCTGTTTTATGTTTTATGCTCTCGCTATTGTTTATTTTATGTTATAAGATTCATGTGTAGATAATTTCTGTTCAGGGTTAAAACCTACATAACATTGAGGACTAGACTCTCAATGGGTGCTCTTTGGTCCTGATGTGTTTGACATGCAGGTTTATGGGGTTCATCGTGGTTGTGATGATTTTGCCTCCTCCATATTTTTCGTATCGTCTTGGAACGCTTTCCCTTGGTGTTCCTCCAATAAGTTTTCATGGAACTCAGTATCGTTGGAATGTGAGGAAGTGATTTCATCATCTGTCGCTAGTTGGTCACTAGCTGTGTTGGAGATTTCTCCCATTTTCTTCCTGCTGTATCTGAGTCCTACATGACACGACAATTCCTAGACTTCGATGGGGTTTATGATGCATTTTCCATTGGGGCCAAGGCCCTTTCCTTGATACCCCATCATCTTCAGCATTTTGGATCTGATCCCTATACTATGTTTTTCAAAAGTAGCGAATTCATCATCATGAAAAGCACATGAAATTGAAGGGTTGTGTTTTAACTCGTGAAAATCCTATGACTGTGACCTTCTCATCTTCCTCTGATTCAGAATATTTGTTTTGCTACATGGTGGTAGACGTCTTCTGCTTCCCCTTTTTGTCATTCCTCTCAGGTCTCAACTCAGGGTGCAGCTTCCAACAACTTTCCTTGTCATGTCCCTCTTTCTCACAATGTGTAAAAGAGGGATTTTCTCCCCTTCTCTTGGTTGTTGCAGTTATTTTTGGGTGGTAATTTTGTTCATGCATTCCCAAGATTTCTATATGCATGGCCTTCACACCGGCCTCATCAATGGTAGGAGGCTCAAAAAATAATAATGAATGTCTTATGTAATTATGCAGAGAACCAATATACTTAGTTACAACCTTTAGTGAATCTAATGGAATGCCCAAATTCAATGCTTGTTTTCTAAATTCTTCAGTGAAGTCTTGTAGATTTTGACCTCTGCTTTGCCTTAGGTGTTTCCATTCCATTAATGCCTTTTTCTTATAACCCAAAGGGTAAAATTGGTTTCTCAATGCGGAAACAAAATTTGACCATGAGGAGAGAAGGTTACCCAAATTTTGGTTGCCTTGCAATTTTCTCTCCCACCGTACAAGAGCGGTGTCATTCAGTTGAAGGGAAGACAACTGGATATTTGCCTCATCCTCCTTGATCCATTGAATACTGTAGTAGACTTCAAACTTCCTAACCCATTTGTTAATATTTTCTGCATTACTTTCACCATTATACATGGAAAGATCAAATTTGACATCTAATTTAAAGAAAGGTTTCTTAGATGCATTTCCTAAATTCCTATGATGATGGTGAGAAGAGGAAGAAGAGATTTCACTCGCGGAAGGAGAAGGAGGTGGATCCCATCCTTCATCTCCATGTGCTGAACCTTGTCCTTCTAGAGAATTTTCCCTCGCACTTTCTAGTTTCTCAAGCCTTGAGAACAACTTCTTGACTCGATCTGCCATTGTGTAGAATTTTTTGCGGAAATTTAGTTCCTCCTCATTTCTATCATCATCATCCATGTTTCTTCTTCGATGTGCATGTCCCGCTTCAGGATCAAAAGAATTTAGTTTTCCTTCGCCTCTTCATAGCCTGTTTCTAGTTAGCATACAAACACACAGATCACGTCTACAAAGACCTGCTCTGATACCATTTGATCCAAAATATTTTTCTTTGAGATGGATTAAAAAATTACATGTAAAATTGCATCTGAACCATGAAACTTAAAAGGCATGAACATAAGAACATAGAATCACATAAAATCATGCAAATAAGATAAGAACTTGATAATGGAGTTCATCTAGGAAGGACTACGTCTTTGGACCCTGCTCAATTAGCGGGGAGGCCCTCTTTCATTAAGTGGAAAATAAAATGAAAGTACAAGCATCAATGAAAAATTACACCCTTATACCTCCATAGCTGAAAGTGCCCAAAAAATGGAGACCTCTGATGAATAAACAGACAACAATGTTGAACTCGTGTCGCCGAGAGGTGTAGAATCCATATAACATTTGCCTGATTCCGACTCTGGACAAATTTGGGCCCTTTAGAAATGACCTCAGTTCATGGTTCCGCCCCCCTTCTACAAGGTGCTCAAGGTTTCACTCTACCTTGATAAATGTTCTTATCCCAGTCTGCTTGGGCACACTTCTGAATTGCAGGTTTAAATAAATGAAGGTTGGGTGGACTCCCCAAGGGAGCCGCTAGCCGAGTTGGTTGAGATCCAAGGTTTGAGGGAGGGGGTCGAGCGGTCAAACCCCGCCCCCTCCATAAATGGTGACATAATATTTTAACCTTGCGGCATATATTTTAAATGAGGGCGTCATTAATAAGTTTTGGGAGCTAGACCTGTATCAGGTGGCCCACTCATTACTACCCACCATGTGGTATCATGGTATGGGGGGGCAGCAGGGTTGACAGCTCGTGCCCCACCCGCTTGTTTGTTTTAATATACATATAGAGTGGGCGGCAGGGTCATGGCCATTGGCCCACCTATTTTTAAATAATATTTTGTTGGTATTTTGGAGGAGGGTGGGGGTCATTGCCCGCCCTACCATTTTTTATACATTTTTTTTAATTTTATAATAACAACCTGCCCTTTTTAAAATTTCTAGAATTTGACTGAAGGAGTCAAACTAACTGTCCCACAAATTCGTTCAGAATTCAACCGGAGTTGGTCAGAATCTAGTGGCCAGATTTATGCAAATTTTTCACCTCCTTACGCCGCCACATCACCAAGTCAACCCATAAACTTTGACTGCTTATAACTCCTCCATACGGACTCGGAATTGAGTGTCGTCTGCACTGTTGGAATCAGAAAGATGAGATTTTCAACTTGACACTAAGTTTGCAACATTTCTGACACTTTTATTTTTGAGCCTTTGTATTTGGACTTGTACGATCCTCTTGGATCATTTGATGATCTATGGGGTGAGAAAATGATTCCACAAACACATAGGACGCACATCGATGCAATGTTCCAGACAGATGTAACTTCAATTGATCATATCTCTCAAACCGGGAAATGAAATAAAATTTCGTAAGAAACCCATTTGAGATAGTAAAAAATAATTTCAAATCATATTATTTTCACTCTCTAATATGAGCTTTGGTTACCATGTAACTCGCATGAATTTTACTGAAGATTACTGCAAAAAATTGAAACTGAAATATGTTTCAAACCCTCATGGAGCCGTAACCTGAATCTGGATTTATGTAGAAATGAAATAAAATATAGAAATAAACATAAAAATAGGGATGTAGTAGAAATAAAACTTCATTTTATTAATATAAAATGATTGAAATATGCTTACTAACATATTGGACATAAACTAGCTACGGCGACGGTAGCCTATCTCTAAGAAGATATGTGGCGGCTAGATGCCTTTGAACTATGTTACAATGAGGCTCAAGGGCTTTTTTATATTGAAATATAAGAGAAAACCATAAAAAACCAAAACCATAACCCGAGGATATGTAACACTAAGGGTTTATGGGCCTCGTTGGGGTTAGTTGGGTAGCTAACTTCCCGAGGTCGTAACTTGGTCATGGTATCTCTATTTGGAGCGTATGATACCTCGTTGGAAATATCTTTCCAAGGACTATGCAATTTGGGTCCTAAAATGGCTCTGGAAGTTCAGGAGCCAAAAAATTTCTAAAAATAGTAAATTAGAAAAATGATGAAACTGACTAGGTGGAATAGGCGGGTGGCCACCAATATCCACTTGGATCATATTTGCAAGTGGTTGATTTCTACTGGTGGATTAAAACAAAAATGGGGAAGGTTCTAATTGAGAGGTCTAAATCTTATTAATAATGGATGAATTGCAAAGAAAGATTAGGAAATTGGATCACAAAGTCATAGTGTTAGAAAAAAAGGTGGCCAATATCGAGTTTTCATATTCTAAGAAGGATTTCGGTGCATCAAAAACCATCTAGGTGGACTCCCCCACTACATATATGTTGGTAAATTACTATTTAATTTTAGTCATGTTTATATTATTTTTATCCAAAGGTAGTAAATATATTCTGTGTTACTACAAATTTTTATATTTTATAGGGGTTTTGCTACTTAGTTTCAAATTTTTGAATGGCCCAAAAAGACTATGCTATTCTATTGATATGATTTTCCATATGATAAACAAATAAGCACAACCCAACATATCCATTTTGTGTCTCTATAATATTTTATTAATATAATATATTCAAATTAGAAAAACAATAAATTTAGCACATTCTTTCTACACATATATATAAAAACTAACTATTATATTGTCCAGACAATCAATGGATAAAATCATATATCTCATAAAAAAGTTTGTATACATCCTTGAATTCAAGGTTATTTTAAATTCAAGGGTGTCTAAGTACTTTGCAACAGTATTTAATATTATTCTTGCCTCAACCACTATATATAGAATTTATTTTTCTTCTCACTTCTTATTAACTTTTATGTATGGAATAAATATTTTACAAAATTCTTTAAAGATTAATAAATTAAATGTTTTATTTTGATGATGATGATGACGATGATGATGATGATGATTAACATACACTAAGACCAATGCGGCCTATCAAACCTCAATAAAACAAAAATAAAAAGAATTTAAGTGTGATTCTTCAAAATCTTGTTTTTATGATCAAAGAGAAGGGAGAGAAGCACTCCAAGATCACTATAGATGGGTTGGATTAATAAATCAAGAAGATTAAAAGTGTGGTAGATGTTAGGGAATTGGGAGCACATGTGAGTAAGAGCCAGGCAGTATAAAATGAAGTTCTTTTCAACTTCCACATTCTTAGTATCGCAAATATGACAGATTATGCCGTTGCATGGAGTCTTGGGAATAGACCATCACGTGGTCTCACTTCGAAGCTCATGAGAATTAGTTCTTATCCTAGTGATGTTAATTTTTTTCTTAGCATCAGTAAACACGGAGAGGTCATTTTGGTTATCAAGGGTGGGATTGATAACCTCCTTAGAGTATCTTAGCTTCCTTTTACCCGGACATCTCCTTATCTTCCCACTGCTTGCCCTTAAACTTTGAGGTAATAGTATCTTTGACACTATATTCGCTTCCCATATTGATCTCCTCCTTAATTCCCCAATGATTGAGCCCAGACTAGGAATCCTTATGCCACCCACGCTTGAGGCAAAGGTGGGGGTTTTGACTAAAGTTATAAGCAATTTTTGGGAGCCTTTTTTATTCCATGTTCTAAAGCTTCTTCTTATACATCAAATATATAAACATAGTCATACTTTCAATGGGGGACAGACCAATTTCGATCAAGAGGATATGATAAGGAGTATTTCCCTTGATCTTTACGTTGTCGATTATTAATTTCATTTGAATAATCTCATTTTTCCTCCATGAATCTCTGGACATACTGTAACCCCAAACTTCACATTCGTATAAGACAACAGGAGTGATGAGAGTCTCAAAGAAGAACCTATTTTTCCTCCAAATGAAAAGATCGACTGACTTACAATTCTTTTCAAGCTCATAATAATATTTCTAACCCCCAATAATCCTTTTCTCGATGCTATAATTCCAGTTGAGTTTCTGAGTAAATTTAATACCGAAATATTTATAAGAAGAAACCTACTCGAAGCACTAATGATTATAAACGAAACTACCATGGGTGATATTTCTAGATTTAATGATTATGAATTTAGTCTTGTTGGTATTAACTACCATACCCATCTTGGAGCAGAAGAGTCTTAAGCTACTTGTCTAGGTCATCATGGATTTTTTCAATAAGAACGATATCATCAGCATAAAGGAGAAGAGTAATGATTACACCAGCAATCTCAGTGCCTTTGCATCCCATAGTTTGCAGAAATTCGTATGGCTTATTGATGTATATGCTAAAAAGGGTAGGGGATAGGGGACACCCTTGATTAACTTTTATATTGCATTTAATTTCTCTAGATCACCCTTCGTTGGTCTTAAGCTTGGAAGTGACAGTCTCGTAGAGGCAGATCACAACAATCCTTAGTTCAGGAGGAACCATGATCTCTTCAAGTATCTCCCAAAGATTATCTTGAGGAATAGTGTCGAAATATTTTCTAGAGTCCACAAAACAACAGAAGAGATCAAATTTACTATTGATACATTCTTTTGCAATGATTCTGAGAGTGAAAAGATTATCTATAGTCGAGTGATGTCTCCTAAAACTAGCTTGTCCTTTAGCTCTTTTTCCTTGGCTTTCAAGCCAAAGGCTAAGCTTCTTTTCTAAAATGAGACCATAAAGTTTGGCTAGGATGTGGCTAATCATAATGGTCCTATAGTTAGAAGGAACAATTTTGTCCCCATTTTTAAAGATAGGCACAATAAGGCTTTGTGTCCAAATCTAAGGGAAGCCATGCTTTACCGCCAAATTGAGAAGCTCCCGGAGATAAGGAATGAAGATAGATCTTCCCATTTTAAGGATCTCAGCTTGGTATCCTTCAACATATTTAGCTTTCCCATTAGTGAGCTTATTAATCCCATACTCAACATCTTCCAAAGAGAATACATCCTCCCTAATAGGAGTGTTTAAGGTGGCGCCCATAGTGTTCAGAGAGTCATACAACTTCTTAAGATAGTTCTCCCAATTTTCTAAGGGGATAAAATGATTATATTTTGTTTTACGAAAAATCACATTCCACCAAAATTTTATGGGCTCGACTTTAGAAAGGTGGAGAAGATGTTCTTGTCTTTAATTAATATATCACTTCTTCTTACTCTTGATGATATCTTTGTATATATTTATATTGTGGAGCTTCATGATTGCATTAGGAGCATCTCTGATCACTTTCCTATAAATTATGAAATCTTTGTCATACCATGGATTGGAAGTTCTATTATTATACTTAAACAAAGTCTCATTAGAGAACTTTCTAATGGTATTGGAAAGGATAGTGGTAAAAATGGAGCCTAAATCCCTTTGTAAATCCCTTAAGAAAAGGTCGACCTTAATTCTATTGAAGCGAATGTGTCTTTTTCTTTCACTGGTCTCCTACATGTGGGTGGTATGCATAACAAGATTGAGGGATAAAGACAGAGGTTTGTGGTCAGATTTAGGCTTGAATCCATTAATTAGCTCAAATTTTGTAAAACGGTTGAGGATGAGGGTGTCGAAAATCGCACAATCCATGAAACTGCTACCCAACCCATGGAAGCAAGTCATCTGACTAGAGAGGGGCCACTTGTTAGTACCATTAAAAATTATTAGGTCCTCAGAACTACAAACCTAGAGGACTCAGTGCCAAATAAGTTCTGGATTATGTATTCATGTTTTCTCTTGAATCTATTAGCTAAGTTACTATCTTCATCCAGCCATAAGGGGTTGAGGTCAGAGTTGTTACTTAACGTAATGACTTGGTTAGTAGTATTTCTAACATTAAAGTCTCCAAGAAAAAAGGATATTACCTTCATTCCGTAGGTTGAATATGTATTTTCCTAAGGTATTGAAAGGACGATTCTTATCCAAGTTGTTTTTATCATAGGATGTAGATTTTATAGGAGTGAAATAGCAGATTGCAAGAAAGATCCTATTGGTGGTAGAATCATAGATTTCTATCTGAATGTATTGACCGAAGGGGTTGATTTTATGAAATCGGATATGAGAGATAACAGGCTATACCACCAAAACCCCTCAGAGAGGATTTCTTATTCCAAATAGACCAAAGAGTGAAACTGTCAAGGTGATGGACCCTAGATTCATCATGCTCCCAAGTTTCAACTAAGAGAATAAGGTCAATATCACTCGAGATCTAAATTAACATAGGACCTTTACACCATGGAAAACCACGACAGTTCCAGAAGCAGATTCAGAGCAATGTAAGTCCATATTTATCACTCGTGATTAAGAATTTATCTCTAATAATAGCTTTCCTATTCTTAATGATTACCCATTTCCCTGCCTTTCTTGACTCCTTGACCTTTTGGAATCCTTTCCTAAGTTCAAATTGGTCTTCTGGAATGATATCTTCATTTATAAATATTCGTGTTCCTTTTAGGCTTGGGTATTTCCTGAGTATATCCAATTTACGTTCATTACAACTGGCCTTGACACATATTAGTCTGTGTTTATGCTCAAGTATATTTCCTACCCTTATTGATTTCGTGAGAAAAGTTGTTCAAATTAGAGATTTTGTTTTTAATTGTTCTTTAACTATTTCAAATGTGTCTTCATTGTTTTGTTCTTCCATACCCACAATTATAATGTTTAAGGCTCTTTTGTGGCGCTCATGGTCGAGTACAATTAGGTTATTAATTTCCTCTTTTATGGGTTTAATATCTAAGTTATTCTTTGTGTTATTTAGGGTTGAGTTATTATGCAGTTTTTCTTTTACATTTTTAATTTCACTTTTCAATATGTGATTTTTTAAACCATTTCTTGTTTACTATGTTCTATTTCTTGAATTTTGCCTTTCATTTCATGGAGTTCATTTCCAGTGTGATTATTTTATTTTCTAATGATTTGTGGTTGTTGTCAAGCATTGTTGTTGATTCTAGTTTAAAATGATTTTTTCTTTCTTCTCTTCGTCTTTCTAAATATTCAATATACTCATAAAGGCTCTCTAATGTAACTTTAATTGGTATGCCTTTGCTAGAGGGGGGCTTAGAAATATGAGAGGGAGTACTCATAGTGTAATAAAAAAACTTAACAAGATGAGGGTAAGTGGGAACGTATGCACCTGTGAGATAGAACCAATGCAAAGTTACACTCACCACACCTCAGAGGTTGTATTTTTGGCAAATAGAGATATGTCAGAGCTGTCGAGATTAGGGTTTTCCTCTCTAAACCCATGCTAGAAAAGTTATTCCACCAATTGTTTAATTTTCTTTGAGATATCCTTCTTTTAATGCTTGAGCCAACAATGATAATCGAAACCACATAGATGCCTCAGGTCCGCACCCCTACAATATGGTCCTCGTGCTCTTCGAAATTTTCTACGATGTTACAAACTCACATTGTGATCCCTAAATGTTCCTATGCGGCTACAGATTCACACTCTTTAGACATTCAAATAATCATAATATACTACTATCTACTACAGATTTAAGGTCAATCCAGATGTTACACTACAGTTCCTCCATTGGTCAGGATCCGCTACTACAGAAGTCACAAGCCCTAACTTTTTTCTTGACAACTTTTTGCCTTACGTCAGCTACAGAGATACCTCCTTAGGGCTGGAAATAATTGTTTTCGTCCAGAGAGACAAATTCGGATAGCATGCACTTACTTCCGTTTGGAAATCCTCACAACGTCTAATCCTCGGGATTAGCAATCGAGCTACAGAGATCTGCAATATATTGTTTGGTTAATTGAAGCTTATATACTATATGAATAATGTATTTTAATTTTTTTTTAATAAGTTTCAAGATTCATTCACATGAATATTTTTAATTTGTAAGTAGGATTTTCTACAATATAATGGTCCAATATTATTGCTTATCAATACCATATGTCCAAAAAATTATAACTCATTTCACAATTAAAATATTTTTAATATTTTTTATTTTATTTTAATTTTATAATATTTTTTAATTAACTAAAAAGAGCATAACTACCTTTAACGTAAACCTCATCCTATTTAATATTTCTTAGATATTTCATAGAGGTTAAATCTCTACCATCCATTTATTAATTATTGATAATTAAAATAAAATTATAGAAGTCTTATTGGCTGGTTCTAAAGACATAGACATAGTTCTATGTCATGTGATTATTACTGAATTTTTTTTAAATATGTACAATGAATCACAAAAACCAAAATTCTAAAAATATGTTTTTTGTTTTTATTTTGTTTCTATATTTTTAAATGTCACTTGGCTAACTAGGATTTCAACCGACAACCTATCTCAAAGAAGTGTTGAATAGTGCACCCACCTATCAATCTAAAGTTTCATGGGATTTGTTTTCTTCATCAGTTATAAGTTTTTTCCTTCTTTTTTTTAATTTCAATCTTATTTTATTTTAATGTTAATTTTTCTTTTATTTTATGTAAATTTACTATATTTTTTCTATTTCCAATTTAGCTGTAAAGTAACATTTACTAATTTTCATGAATATATATATATATATATATATATATATATATATATATATATATATATATATACTTTGTTTTTACTTTTTATTTTATCATATATATATATATATATATAATAATTTATTTAGAAATATAATTTAATATATATTAAACCATAAGCATGTTTATTTTAGAATAGGGCTTTCATAATTTTAATTTATCTAGCGCATCCATATAAATTAAATGGTTGGTAAATGATGATAGACATCAATCCATAATAAACATCAAAACACTTAATCATAAAACTAACTAAATTATAGCTTTATTATTTTTATTATAATATAAATAATATATAAGTTAAACATACAATTTTTTACTATCTCTTTACCATGAATATTCTTAATTTATAAATATACTTTGTTCAATACGATGGGCCAATACCATGGCTTATCGATATCACATTCCAAAAAATCCATAACTCATTTCATACGACACTTGTTCATATGATATTTTTTAAATTAAAGAATTTAATTAAAAGAGAAAAAATGACAAACTAATTTGAAAATAAATCTCCACATTTAATTTGGATATATTACTATGAATATTCTAGAATATTCCACCAAAGTTAAATACCTACTATCCATCTAATAAATAAGCAGCCATATAAAATAAATGTTTTTTAAATGTCCATAAGTATCACTCCATAATGAACATAAAAAACATACATGAAATTAAAAAATTATAAAACTAACTAAATTATCATTTTATTTTAAATCATTACTATTATTAATTATAAAAACAAAATAAAATATAAGTTAAAAATATATATATTTGAAAAAGAGTGGAACAAAATTATTATCCATGGAGATTTATCCCACTTTGTCATGGAAATTCTTAATTTGTAAATAAGTTTAGTGAGATTACCAAACCACATGCCTAGAAAATCATATGACATATTATTTTTAATTAATAAAAATAATTAAAACAGATAAAAAGTATAACTAATTTGAAACAAATCTCAACTTTGGATTAGTGTATACTACTAAAAATATTTTAGAATATTCCATTGAGGTTAAATTCATACCATCCACATTATTGATAATTAAATTAAAATTCTAAAATCCCTATTCTACAATAAATATCCTTAGTATAATTATCAATAATTATTAAACATATGGTAGAGATTTAACTCTCAATATTCTAGAATATTCATAATAATATACACAAATAAAAAATTGAGATTTATGTTTTAAGTGGTGGGTTATGATTTTTCAAGCATGTAGTACTCATAAGCCATAGTATTGTAACAAAATTTGTTACATATTAAAAATATTTACAATACAGTGGAGGTCAATATTCATGGATCTTTTATATATATATATATATATATATATATATAAAATAGAGTTAGCTTTTATGATTTTTGAATTTTTTTAAAGTGTGATATTATGTAGTAAGTCTTTTAATGTTTTATTGATACTTAAGTGAATTTATCATCCCATTTAATTTATATGGCTAGTCTAACTATACATTACATTGATGTACATATTGGTGAGTAAAATGACTTATTTTCTATTATTTCCATTTTCAAGAAGTATAGTTTTTTCTCCATATTTCAATTCAAAATGACTTATTATTATGTTAAAAACATATTTTAATAAATTTAATCATAAAAATTATATATATTAATAAAAAATAAAACACATAAATATATATAAAAATAAACATATATACTAAAGTCTATATATGTTAATATAATATAGTTGATCATAGTTTTTAATTTTTAGGGATGACATTCAATAATATAGTATTTTATTAGTTGTTTTACTTTTATGATGAAATCTATGTCTTTATATTTTTCTAGTTTAATTAAGCAAAGATAATATTCAACAATACAATATTTTATTAACTGCTTTATTTTTGTCATGAAATCTGTCTTTGTTATTTTTTAGTTTAATTAACCTATATTTAAGTTAAGCGGCCCTTGTTAATTATTAAATTTGGGAGTAGTTTAATTATATTTTTTTCCTCGTCATATTATCATTTTTTTATGAAAAAAAAAAAATTATTTTAAGTTTATTGATAAGAGAGAAGAAGCAATATTCAAAAATCAAAACTTCAAAGATTGAGAAATTATTTTGAAAATTAAGTAAGATGGACAATTAAAGAGAAAGTGATTTTCATTTTCAAAAGAAAGTTATTGGACTTGTAATCTCCAGAGAAATGTACATACTCTACCCCACTTGAATTTGAGCTTCTCACCTCTTACTAAGAAACACATGTTTTTAACTACTAAACCCACTCTCATTACAATATTTTATTCTTAATATCCAATTTCAATGTTGATAAAGGGAAAGACTTAAACGCCTCAATGAGTAGGTACTCCTTGAGAAGCACGGGGGAAGCAGAGGACGTGATTTCCTCTCTCATGTTTGGGTGGACCATCAGTTAACAGGACAAACATTGAGATAAGTATAAAATGAATATCTGATTTTTTGTTTCCCTATGCATGACACACTAGGAATGATATGAGATTTGAAAATAGTTTTAGTTTTTTTTTCTCATTGTATTGATAAAAATGAATATGAGTATTCTGATATTTAATGTTGAGAGAATATTTACTTTAAAACTCTAACATAGAAATTGTGATTTTTTAAGCATGAACGAGATAACATGGGTGAATAAACTTAAAGACCCAATACAGGAAAATTCATTAATTAAATGAAGAAAAGGGAAATATTCTATCAAATGAGTTATACTATAAAATCCATATGAATTCCCAAAATAGGTTAAACATATATTCTTTCCAAACAACTTTAAAGGATTCATAAAGAATTACGTGCAATAGAAAACAACTGAAAAGAGGAATTTCCTGCAACTGTAAGGGCACTTGGGTTTAGCACCGAGCCCTGCAGACAAGGAAAGGATCATGGTCCCCTAGCCAAGACATGTTTGCAAACATTTCTACTCTATATTATATTACAAAAGCAAAAGATGATTTATAAGGTTTACCCTCAATCGACAATAAAGAAAACAAACTCGTGCATATAATAGCCAGACTAGAGAATTCGTCGAGAATTACTAGTAAAACATGACGGAGGAGTTGGAATGAGAGGTGAGCTCCCTATGGAGGAATTAAATTGCAAACCCATACCTGGAAAAGAAATAATTACTTAGTGGATCGAGTAAATGAAAATAATACCGAAGGAAAACAACTTAAAAAAGAAACTGGTAATGTAAAACAGAATCAATGATGCAAGATTACCTGGGGGTTTTCATGTTATAGAGACCTACTCATTTCTCACATCTCCATAAACTTGAACACCCATCCAGTGAGACCGAGCATAGAATATCCTCCACAGAAGCAAGAGAAACATGCTTACTGTCAGCGGTGAATGCACTAGACCTAAATCTAAACTCAGAATAACCTAAATTGACCTCAATATACAAAATATAATAGAGAGAAATAATAAACATCAGAGATGAGCTCATCTAGGCAGGTTTCAAATGAGACAACCCTTCTTGTAGTAAACAAATAGTGGTGTAGAGCGAGGAGGATGTTTACCTGTATAGGGTATGGCAAATATGTCATGACGGATAGACTTCAATCCTCATTAACCGATGCCCTCATACCAATAGTAAACCAGAACCAAGAAATCAAGAAATTGCATAGCAGAATAATAGCCAAGCGCAGCGAATGAATCAGACAGAGTGTTCATGCTCAAGTGAGTAGTTGCCCTAACTATTCCTGAGGCCCTCATGTCCATTGGATCTATGTTTAAACCCATCTACGGACGAGATCTCACCAACCAAAGATTTAGGATAGCTATACAATCACAGTACTCAAAAGAGCTAGGTGTCTATTGAAAAAATAAACCAAAATCACAATCCAATCGCAGAGTTAATAATTGTCTGCAAACCATATGAAATCTCTTCCTAATCATATTAAATATCACATGAAAACAACTTTATAGAGAAATCAAGTATTTGAACATATGTGCCGAGAATGATGTTAAATCGTGGTACTCTCGGATTTTATAAATATATATTCCAATGTATAGTGTAAAGGATAAATATGCTATGACGCTAACATGTTTAACGTTTAATGTGGTGGAGGCATGTATTATTGGGCCTATAATGTAAAGGAAATCAAATGTAAGTCTATACCTTATGCGTATAAAGAAAGTATACTTTATGGATGATATGAAATTAATGTATATAAATTGTATTTATAAATCATGCTATTATAAGGTGGGATTTAGGATTATGTAACTAGAGAATTTGGTTGTATTTAGAACTTATTGTTAGGGATCTAGATGATATTAAGAGATGTGCCAAGTTTGATTGAGATAAAAAAAAAAAAATTGGGTGAATTTTTTTTAAGTCTATTGTTGTGAAAAGTGGTATCAAAGCAAAGTTTACACACTGAGGCCAGATGGGCCAATGTGATAACATGGATGTGTTCATTGTGTGCTTGTGTTGAAAACTATGCATAGTGACAAAAAGGCTAATAAGAATGTGCAATGAGGAGAGGGACTAGTCATCAAATGCCCATAAATATAGGGGAAGCCCATCCCTTTCCAAATCATGAAGTTAAACCAGAAATGTGGGTGCAATTAAGCATAGACCAACACCAACAAACTAGTAGAATACTAAAGGAGAAGCAACACCAGACAAATATATTGTTGGATACGGTACATCAGCTTCAGATAGAGATGACTCGAGTTCGAAGTGATAATGAGAAGTTAATGAGAGAACAAGAAAAGATATTGAACAACCTCTTAGATAAACAAAACCATCACACTGCACAACCTAGTCCAAAAAGGGACACCCACGGAGAAGGTGAGCAACAAAAACAAATACATGATAACCAAGAGGGGAGTAAAACTCAATGGAGTAACAAGAGCAGGACTTATAACGAAGCCGAATCTGGTAATATTTCAGATCAGCAAGAATTGAAGAAACAAAAATTGGAGTTACAAGGGGAATTTTGTAAAATCAAAGCCCCTACATTTGATGGAGAGGCTGAGGAGATGGCGGAGACTTGGATAATAAATATGAATAAGTAATTCCAAGTTTATGAATACAAAAACAAACTCAAATCTTGCCTAGATATCTACCAATTGAGGGAAAATGCTACATTATGGTGGGAGGAGGTGAAAAATGTATGTGGAATCGAAGACCAGAACATGACATGGGATGAGTTTCAGCAATACTTTAAAGATAAGTACTTGAATGAACAATTTTATGATGAGAAATCATGAGATTTTCATGATCTGAAGTTAGGGAAAATGTCTATGGATGAA
This sequence comes from Pinus albicaulis, assembly GCA_034641835.2. Classification (NCBI taxonomy): domain Eukaryota; kingdom Viridiplantae; phylum Streptophyta; class Pinopsida; order Pinales; family Pinaceae; genus Pinus; species Pinus albicaulis. Next base: position 1,416,618,096 of record CM076579.1, on the reverse strand, counting down.
TTCGTCACAAAATTTACCTCTCTATTAAGATATATACGCTATTTAAGCGATGAAAAAGTGAAGGTAAAATGGTTCTTGAGCAGCCTGCCTTCTCACATGAAGGAAATAATCAATTTTGTGAACCCAAAAACCATGGATGAGGTGATAATAAAAGCCATAATGTGCTATCAATAGTCCAAGGCTAAGGGGGAAATTGATAAAAGCTAGCCACCTAAGAAAGGGCAGAAGGGCCCCTCAATTTTTAAAAATAGCAGATCGGGAAATTATAAAAACACTGCGAACAATCAAGAAAATAAAAAAACTGGGAAAAATCTGCAAAAACCCAGATGGGCAGCTAAAGAGCGGCATACAGAGGCTTCTAGTAGGCCTAACCTTGGACAGTCATAAAAACCCCCATTACAATGTTGGGGATGTGGTGAAGTAGATTATTTCAATAATTTCCCTCATCGAGGGAGAAACAAAGTGGCAGCTAAACTATAAGAGGCATCTACAGTGGGAGATGTGGTGTGCAACATACCTAGGATCAATGCTGCTCTAGAAGATAGACAAGAGGATTTTCAACCAACCATGATTGAACTGGAAGATAAGCTTCAAACTCAATTTGTGTCCATTTTGGTTGACCCTAGTGCTAGTTTTAGCTATATAAACCCCCGCATAGTAGACAATTGTAAATTGCAAAATCAAAAATTTAAGAATTCATGGTTGGTTCAGTTGGCTACGGGGACTAAAAGGAGATTTAATGCCAAAGTACGAAATTGTGATCTATACATAGGGGATCAACACATAACTGTAGAGTTGAACATACTACCTTTGGGTTCATATGACATTTTATTGGGTATGGACTGGTTAGAAAGACATTGGTTGTTAGTGGATTGTAAAGATAAAGTTAGCTACTTTAATTCTGAATATGGTACACGACAAGAATTGCAAGGAATTAAGAAAATACTTCAGTTACGCCCTATTATAGCATCTCCATTGAGTAAATTCATTAGAAAAGGATGCCAACTTTATGCAATTCAGATCGGTTTCTCAAATTCCAAAGATAAAAGCCTCATGTTGGAAAATATTCCTGTTATACAAGAATTTATGGATGTGTTTCCGGAGAGTATTCCAGGACTACCACCAAGATGAGATATTGATTTCAAAATAGAATTAGTACCTAGGGCAGCACCTGTGTCAAGAGAACCTTATAGAATGAGTGTACTTAAGTTGACAGAGTTAAAAATGTAGCTGCAAGAGTTAATGGATAAAGTATATATTCAACCAAGTGTGTCTCCTTGGGGAGCACCAATGTTGTATGTTAAGAAGAAGGATGGGACTATGCGTATGTGTATGGATTACCGACAACTTAATAAGTTGACTATCAAAAACAAGTATCCATTGCCACGCATAGATGACTTTCTTGACCAAGTAAAGGGGGCAGCAATATTTTCAAAGATTGATTTAAGATCGAAATATCACTAAATACGGATTAAGGATGAAGATATATCAAAAACAGAATTTTGTACCCGATATGGGCATTATCAATTCGTGGTGTTACCATTCAGGTTAACTAACACACCAACAACCTTCATCAGCTTGATGCATGGCATCTTTCACCCATTCTTGGATAATTTTTTATATATTTATAAATGATATATTGATCTACTCTAAAAATATGGAGGAACACAAGGATAATTTATGTGTAGTGTTGAAGATGTTGCGAGAACATCAACTATATGCAAAATTTAGCAAATGTGATTTTTACAAAGAGCAGATTTAGTATCTAGGACATGTGATATCAAATGAAGGGATTTCAGTAGACCCAGAAAAGATAAAGACGATCATGGAGTGGAAATTCCCTAAGAATGTGGCAGACATACGTTCATTTATGGGATTGGCTATTTATTATCGACGCTTCATCAATAACTTCTCTAAAATAGATTTTCCTATTACCTCCCTCCAGCGGAAAGGAAAAAACTTTAAATGGACCCTAGAATGCCAAAACAGTTTTGAGAAATTGAAGGAATTGTTAACCACTGCCCCAGTACTGAAAGTGGAAAATCTAAGCAAGGAGTTTAAGGTATGCACTGATGCTTGCAAAGAAGCATTTGGAGAAGTTTTGACCCAAGAGGGTAAAGTCATTGCATACGAATCCGGGAAGCTAAAGGATAATGAACAGAGGTATTCTACGTATGATTTAGAGCTAACGACAGTAGTGCATGCCTTGCGGGTATGGAGGAATTATTTACTAGAGAAGAGAATTGTATTAAGAACAGATCATAGTAGTTTAACTAGTTAATTTAAGCAAGATGATTTGATTGCTCACCAGGCAAGATGGAATCCATTTCTAAGTCAATTTGATTTGATATTCAACATATAAAAGGAAAGGAGAACTGTGTTGCTGATGCTTTGAGTAGAAAATTGCATGGAATCTATGAACTCTATTTCAACCAGGTGGAATCTAAGTTCCAAGAACTTATTATGGAGGCAGTAAGAATGGAGCTTGAGTATCAATTCTTATGGTAGCAAGCAAGATAAGGCAGTAGTGAGGGAAAACAATCAGAATATGAGTTTAATGAAAAAAATCTCCTAGTTTACCGGAAAAAAGATATTTATTCTTAATCAAATAAGCCTGAAAGGGTTGATTCTTGACGAATATCATAGGAGTTCCTATGCAGGACACCCCAGATGTCAGAAAATGTTAACAACAATTAGAAAAGACTATTTCTAGTCAGGAATGCATAAAGACGTTGATGAGTACTTGACCAGATGCTTACAGTGCTAGCAAGTCAAGGTAGAACATCAGCACCCAACTGGATTGCTTCAGCCTATTCCTGTACCTGACTAGAAGTGGGAAGTAATATCCCTTGAATTTATTACTGGGTTGACAAGAAATAAGAAGCACAATGACTCAATCATGGTAGTGGTGGATAGACTCAGAAAGGTAGCTCATTTCATACCTGTTCAGTCCACTGCAAAATAGTACAAATTTCAGATATCTTCATGAAAGAAATTTTTAGACTGCATGGTATCCCAAGGGTCGTTATCTCAGATCGAGATGTAAAATTTACATCTTCCTTTTGGAAGACATTATTTAGTAGGCTGGGAACACAATTCAGTTTAGCACTTCGTATCACCCTCAAACGGATGGGAAAACAGAGATGGTAAAACAAGTTCTGGAGGATATGTTGTGCATGTAAGTAATGCAACAACCTGCAAAGTGGGAGGAGTACTTGAATTTAGTGGAATTTTCTTATAAAAATGGGTATCAAGATGTTGAAGTTTGCAACAAGAAAGAGTGAAATTGGCATCTGAAAACAACATCCTTGATCCTAGTGAAAATTAAGCACCTACACTAGGTGGAGCCCACACAGGTTATTTTAGGTGGGTGTCTATTTATAGATGCATGAGAAAATTATATTTATAGATGAGGTCTATTTATAGATGTATGTGCAAGTTCTATTTATAGATGCATGTCGACTATTATTATCCCTTAATATTAGTTGGAAAATAAACAATAATCTATTCTCAATGAGCACTTGGAAATAGTTAAATAAAGTGGAAAATCAGTTAGCTAAGTGAATTTTGAGTTGAGTGGTTGGTTGGTAGGACATGCAAGTGGACTTAGTTATAACTGAGTGATTCGAAGTTGTAACAGAGTTGGAAGTGTAGTTATGAAAGTTGTAAAGTAGTTTAACTCAGTTAAGTGACTTAAAATCAATTATGCTAGTTGTAACTGAAGATACACAAGTGAGAGATCAAGTGAATTAATTATTAATTAATTCACAATCAGTGGCCTCACATGCAACTGAAGATTTACTACTATTAACTACATGCATGTCAGATCCAGTGGAGACCCAATTGAGATGTAGGTGAAAGGGACAGATTGACTATCAGTTGTGAAATTATCGGTTGCATACATGAAACCACACACACATTGGATGTGCCTATGAGGATTACGCAGTCAAGGCACACAATTAATCATTCATTCAGGGGTTCTTTACCATCAAGGATTGCACAGTGGAGGCAGGTTGTATCGAGATAGTAAATTGGCTAAGTAACTTGCCAATTTTTGTATGACAATGTGAGACAATTAGCTATTGTACTAAGAGATCTTGGAGTAGATATTTGTATGTAATTGTTTCATGATCCATGATATAATATATATTATAAGATAGTGGGGTTTTTAGCTTTAGGCTTTCCCGTTAAATTATTTGTGTTATGTGTGATTGATCTTTCTTCATGATATTGCTATTGGCGATTGTGTTTTAAATTCCGCAAATATTTTGTAGAAGTGATTATGTATTTAACAATGGCATATAATTGTTAGATCAGGAGAATCCAGGCAATACATATTTTGTATTAAATTTATACACAAGAATCCCTCAAAATGAGTCATTTTGAAGCATTGTACAATAGACAATTCTGGACCCCTACCAATTGGAGTAGTTCGAAAACCAAAATGATGCTTGGACCTGATATGCTTGAAGAAATGGAGCATGAGGTGAGGAATATTAGACATAACCTGAGGGTAGCTCAAGATCGAAAAAATTATATGCAGATCGAAAAAAGACATTCAGGGAGTTTGGGGTGGGTGACCACATGTATTTAAGAATTAAACCAAAGAGGAGCACCTTGAGGTTGAGCTCTTGTGATAAATTGGCCCCCTGGTATTGCGAACTATTCCAAATTTTGGAATGGATCGGGCAAGTCAGTTATCAACTGGAACTACCTAGTCATATCATGGTACATAATGTGTTCCATGAATCACTATTTAAATGATACATACATGACCATAATCATGTGATACATTAGCAAAATATACATGTAAGTTCTGATTGCATTATGATTTGCTACTATGAAAGGTTCTTGTTGAAACTAATTAAAGTCCATCTATGCTAATGCAGGTAGAACCGAACGATGAGTTTCTGGTAGAGCCTCAGTGTATTCTCGATTAGAAATAAATAACGCTCCAGAGGCGAGTCATTCCCTAGGTTAAGGTGCAGTCAAATCACTTTAGCCCATAGGAGGCTACCTGGGAGGATGAAAGTTTCATGCGAGAGGCGTATCCTAAACTGTTTCTGAAAAATTAAGTAACACAGGGGACGGTGTTTTCCTTAGAGGGGGGAGATGTAACACCCTATTTCATGATTAAGTAAGATGAAAAAACTTTATGATACATTAATATAACTGACTAACGAATATGATATTCGTTTGTAGGATTTGAATTTAATTAGAAGGAAAAATGGATGTTTTTTGTGGAGCAAAAGAAATTAACTGAATGGTAATTGTTTCCAAGATTCCAGAGTAAAAAAAAGAGAGACAGTTCTGACAGTTAATTTCCCAGAAAATGATATAATGAAAATCCTGAAGAAGGGAAAGGGTTATGTTCAGAAAGATGCTAAGGGTTAAATGACTACAAGTTGATTAGGATTTGTCTAGAGCTGGTAGGTTTTCCAGTGTAACTCTAGGCCCTGAGAAGTATAGAATGGATTTGGAAATTCCTGAGGCCTACCTTCTCAATAAATACTGTCTGTTGCATAAGGCTTTGGGGAGGAGCACAGGGGGAGCAGAGGACATGATTTCCTCTCTCATGGTTGGGTGGACCATCAGTTAATAGGACAGACGTTGAGATAAGTATAAAATGAATATCTGCTTTTTTTTTTTCCTATGCATGACACACTAGGAATAATATGAGATTTGAAAATAGTTTTAATTTTTTTTTTCTCACTGTATTGATAAAAAAGAATATGAGTATTCTAATTTTTAATGCTGGGAGAATATTTACTTTAAAACGTAACATAGAAAGTGTGATTTGTTAAGTACGAACAAGATAACATGGGTGAATAAAATTAAAGACCCAGTACAAGAAAATTCATTAATTAAATGAAGAAAAGGGAAAGATTCTATCAAATGAGTTATATTATAAACTCCATATGACTTCACAAAACAGGTTAAACATATATTCTATCCAAACAAATTTAAAATATTCATAAAGAATTACATGCAGTAGAAAACAACTGAAAAGAGGAATTTCCTACAACTGTAAGGGCACTGGGGTTTAGCACCGAGCCCTGTAGAGACAAGGAAAGGGTCATGGTCCCTTGGCCGAGACATGTTTGAAAAAATCGCTACTTTATATTATATTGCAGAAGAAAAAGATGATTTAGAAGGTTTACCCTCAGTCGACAATAAAGAAAACAAACTTGTGCATATAATAGTTGGACTGGAGAATTATTCGAGACTTACCAGTAAAACTCGACGGAGGAGTTGGAACGAGAGTTGAGCTCCCTCTGGAGGAATTAAATTGTAAACCCATATTACTTGGAAAAGAAAGAATTACACAGTGGATCGATTAAATGAAAACAAAAGCGAAGAAAAAAAACTTAGAAAAGAAACTGGTAATGTAAAACAGAATCAATGATGCAAGATTACCTGGGGGTTTTCGTGTTACAGAGGCCTGTTTTGTTCTCACATCTCTGTAAACTCGAACACCCATCCGGCGAGATCGAGCGCAAAATATCCTCCACAGAAGCAAGATAAATATGTTTACTGTCAGCGGTGAATGCACCAGACCTAAATCTCAACTTAGAATAACTTAAATCGACCTCAATATGGAAAATATAACAGAGAGAAACAATAAACGTCAGAGACAAGCTCATCTGGGTAGGTTTCAAACGAGACAACCCTTCTTTCAGTAAATAAATAGCGACGTAGAGCAAGAAGGATGTTTACATGTGCAGGGTATGGCAGATGCGACATGATGGAAAGCCTTCAATCTTCATTAACCGATGCCCTCATGCTAACAGTAAACCAAAATCGAGAAATCAAAAGATTGCAGAGCACAACAAGAGTCATGTGCGGCGAAGGAATGAGACAGAGTGTTCGTGCTTAGGTGAGTAGTTACCCTAACTATTCCTGAGGCCCTCAAATCTGTTGGATCTAGTGTTAAACCCATCTACGGACGAGATCTCACCAACCAAAGGTTTAGGACAACTGTACAATCATAGTACTAAAAAGAGCCAGGTGTCTATTGAGAAAATAAACCAGAATCAAAATCTAATCATAGAGTTAATAATTGTATGCAAAACGTATGAAATCTCTTCCTAATCATATTAAATATCGCATGAAAACAACAGTACAGAGCAATCAAGGATCTAAACATATGTACCGGGAACAATGTTAAGTTGTGGTACTCTCGAATTTTATAAATATATATTCCAATGTATAGTGTAAAGGATAAATATGCTATGACGCTGACATGTTTAATGTTTAATGCGGTGGAGGCATGTATTATTGGACATCTAATGTAAAGGAAATCAAATGTAAGTCTATACCTTATGCATATAGAGAAGGTATACTTTATAGATGATATGAAATTAATGTATATAAATTGTATTTATAAATCATGCTATTATAAGGTAGGATTTAGGATTATGTGTCTAGAGAATTTGGTTGTATTAGAACTTATTGTTAGGGATCTAGATGATATTAAGAAATGTGTCAAGTTTGACCAAGATAAAAACAAAAATTATTTGAGTGAATTTTGTTTTAAGTCTATAATTGTGACACTTGCACTAGCTTACTAAATATTTATATCTTTGAGACTTAAAAACACTGAACAACTTATAACAATATTTTGAATTAACTATTTCTAAACTGTGATATTAAAACTCCAATATGATGTAACTTCTATTATAAAATTTGTCATAATTTTAAATATTTAAGAAAAGAATTCGTAAGTATCAATCCTACTCATATGAATATTGATAATTATTCAATAAACAAAGTTAATAATACTAAATATCTCTTGATAAATCAAATTAGTAAAATCTCCAGTGACTATATCGTTTATTTGATACCCCTTAGCTCAGAAACAATCAAATTGCTTCAGTTTTGCACTTGCTAAATTTTTTAAATGATTAGAAAAAGATTTTATGGATCATTCACATAGATAAATTTTGGTTTATGTTTATCTAAAAACTACCTATAAATCACAAAAACATATACGTAAACTTTTTCTAAATATTATAAATCACAAAAACATAAATTTATAGAAATTTGTATAGGAAATTGACTTTCTCGATAGATAATTATTCCATGTTTTTGGGTAGTACTTAATAGATTTCTAATCCAACAAAAAAGCCTTGGCAAAGAGTCCACACTAATCAAAATGAAAATTATATAATTAGAAAACCTCACCATTAAGAAAAGCACTTCCATGCTTTATTAAAAATTAGTGACAAATAATCTCATAAAAAAAATAAAAAGCTATACAAAGTTTCCAAATAATTGGTAATGTTGCTATAACTGAAACAGCGTTTTTTCTCTATTTGAAAAAAAATGTTGCTATATAACTTAAAATTATTATAACTTCTAATCCTGGATTGGCTAAGATAATGTTCAAAATTTGATCAATGCCAGCCACTATAAAATAATATATTAACCAATCGATTGGTTAAAGAAAACAAAAATTCGTGATCTACACTTTTGAAAATGGCTTTATCTTCATTGAAAATGGCTTCTCTTATATGTATATTTATGTTGGTGCTTTGTCAAGCAGCAGATATCAAAGATTACTCAGCAGGTTGTTTTTTATAAATCTTATAAATTATGTCATGATTTTAATTTTGTTAGAGATTTTGGGTGGGTAGTGTGTTTACTGTAAAATTGAATATCATTAAAATTTAGATAAATGTTTTTTTAATTAATAATATTATTAGAATTTGGTTGACATTTTGAATTATTTAATATGGTTCATCGATTATCTTTTTTACCATATTTTGAAAATAATGAATTAACAACATTTATCTATGTGATTAATCTAAAAGACATTTATTTATATTATAAATCACAAAATCTTAAATTTAACCACATTAAAATCTTATATACCATTTTATTTAGAAATTCTCTACAAAATACACAGTTATAAAATTTTCGCCCTAAAATTAATTAATCTAGAAATTTTTTTATTATCAATTCCCTAATGATTGATAATGATACTTTGAGGTGCAGGAGGTGGTCATTCAATGCCCGAGGAAAACCGTCACGTGGAGCTTAAAGTTACAGAAAAGCATTCGCCTGAACTTGCGACTACGGTCTGGAAATGCTTGCCCTGCTTTGGCAGTTTGTGTTTGGCCAAAGGCTGCTGCAGAAAGTGCCACCAGTATTTCCCTTGCAGTGGATGTAACCGTGGATGACGTGTACCAATATCTATGGCAGTGAGAAATCCAGCTGGAATAAAATTATAATACAATACATTTTGAAGTCTTTTATTTAATAAAAGTGCTTAGTTTTAATATTGATATTTTGTAGAAATTTTTTGGTGGTTTTTTCAGTCTAATTTCTATAAAATTTAGTAAGAATTTATTGAAATAACAAGTTTGATGGGTAATAGAAATACCTTAAAAGTTTTTCAAGTGCTAAATATATAAATAGTAAAAAAAAAAGTTTAAATAACATATTACAAGATTTCACCTTAAATTTTTAACTATATTATAACACCTGAAAATTTAAAAAGTCTTACTAAAAACAACCACGTTTTAATACACAAATTTTATTAATTGATAATTTTAATATAGAAATATTTCTATTATCTTTGCGATGTTAACTTTTTAATGTTTAATAATAATTATTTTGATGCAAATTCTTAGTTTTAGGTTACAAAATTATTTGCTTGCAAATGGTTTTTTTTGTTTACATTACATTTAATAATGATTACTTGGATGCATGATAATAACTTAAGCATAAGATTCAGGCTTGATGAAAACAAATTATATTTATCATTATGATATATTCATAAACAATGAAATCTTTGATAACAATCACATTGAACCCTGGTTGTGCTCCCACCTAATTTATTTGATCTTGGCCTTACTCAATTCTCTTTGATGTATCATGTGTTGTTGTCAATGAATGCATTTGGATATTTATTTGGTTTTCTTAGGTTTTCGAACCTAGGACATACACCATGGAAGTGTCAGTGAGTTATATATATATATAAATATAAATAAATAATATGGTGATTTTTTTATGATGTTTTTTATAAAAAATGTATTTAGAGTTATATAATAATAATAATGTTTAAAAAAAATCAAAACCAAAGTTAAATAATATGTATATTAATTTATTTAAACAATTATATGTGATGTTTACATCATTAAAAGTATCCATCAAATTTTTATTTAAAACAATCATGAGTAATGTTTAAACTATTAAAAGTATCCATAGCTAAAACAATGGAAATGTAGCATTTAATAATGCATAAAAAAGGGAGTTCCATTTCTATATATTTCCATATTTTATGGTCCAATTTAAAAATGGTTTTCCTGGTTTTAAAGAATTTTCACATAATATCTTTCAAAAAATAAGAAAATTATTAATATATTTACACAATCACTCATGTTTAGATCATCAAAAGTATCCATGGCTTGTTTGAGGAAACACGTGTTTTTGGAAATGAAGCATATAAAATGCAGGTTCAATCTAAATGGAAAGCAGTAAGACATGACTTTCGTACAATCATAAAAGTGTCGAAATTTTTATATCTACTTTTATTTTAAAATATATAATTTATAAATCTTCTATGTAATTTAATCAAATTTTAAGTCACGAATTTATTTAGTTTATGTGAAATTGTATAATATTTTTTAAAATGTTTATATAAATTTATAAATGATTGTTATATATATATATATATAGCTTTTTTTAAATTTTTTTTAAGTAAAATTAAAGTATACTAAAAATTTATATTATTAAATATATGAAAATTAAAATTTGAACCATGAAAATTAAGAAATTAAAAAGATATGAGAATAGTTTCCCTTTTTATTTAGTAAAATGAAAGTAGTAGATGATTTGATCAATCCAATTTCATTTCATCTCACAGAAAAAAAATAAAAATAAAGTTATTATGAAAATTAAAATTTGAACCATGAAAATTAAGAAATTGAAAAACTAGAGAAATAGTTTCTCTTTTTTATTTAGTAAAATGAAAGTAGTAAATAATTTTGATCAATCCAAAGTGACCTCACAAAAATAAAGTTATTATATTACTTAAAATGTTTTTTATTTGTTTAGTTTAAAAGTTTGGTACAATTACATCTTCATCATGTCCAAAATATCACCTTGATCGAGGCAAGGAATTGAACCAGTGAATTCACATCAAGGAGTGCCTTAACAGAGCACTCAATCACCATCTATCCAAGACCTTGTGGACATTTTCATTCCTTTTTCATTCGTATTTTTTAATCTTACAATTCAATATAGATAAAAAAAATTAGGTCGAATGAGAAAACATGTGGCCAAATGGCTTTGGGGTGATACTGGCCTCAGGGATCTCCCTATGTAGCATGTGATAGGTTCATTTAATTTTAAGGGCAAGGTAATGAGATGGGACATTGGTGATTCAAAAAGTCTAGACATGACCATGGTTGATATAATGTGGAACATGCATAACGACAAGGATGTTGATTCTTGGGCAATGAATGTGGGTTGCAGGGTGGTGGGTTTGAGCATCAGTTGCCAAGCATATTCTCCAAGTCCATGGGTAAGTTTGCATTTCGCAAAGGTAACTAGTCCTGCTACAGTGGGTTCGAAGGTGGGATTCCAAGCCTTCATTTGCGACCCTCGAGCACATTTGTGCAGCACTTCGAAATGTTATTGCAAGCCTAGTTTTAATTGTGGGAGCCTCGGTTATAGTTGATGGTGTGGTGCTCCTTATGGGTGGTTAATTTTAGGTAAATCCAATCCCCTGGGTATGGTAATTTTATGTGAGTCTGGTATTGGGTATGTGTGGTTCCACATTGTTGTTGTTTATCATTCAAGGAGTGGAATTGGGTGAGGGATTCTATTTGTGTGGTTTATTCTTAAGGCCTTCAGAATCTATGGTGGGGAACTTTTCAGGAAGGCACCTCAGGTGGTAAATGCCATGTGTTTAGAGAGCTTGTTCATCTTCCTCCCATTCTTATTCTTCTTTGACTAAGCTTGTTACTTTCTAAGTTGGTATTGGTTCTGATGTCATTTGGTCTCGGCTTGAGAGCTGTCATTAAATTTCTCTAGTACTTGTTGTGGTATAATGTCTTAGGTGAGTCGGCCTAGGAAATTAGGTGGTTGTGATTGGTTAAGGAGGGCCTCTCCTTATTGGGTGGTGTCTCTAGCTTGGGGTCGTTCATTTCTAAAGCCACCCCGAGTATGTGGTGGGTTCTTAGATATTTTGGTTGTGTTTTGGTTGGTAATTCCTTATGGGTGGTTGGGCTTTCTCATGTACATTAGTTCAGTGTTTTTTATGTGTCTTCAACCATGCCTCATCAATGAGGCTAACCTCACCACAGAGGAGGGAAACAAGGCATCGTAGTGCACCACACCAATAGTCAAATCTTGTCCATGGTGGTTTTTAAAAGTGAGCAACGTGTGTGGGAGGTATCCCATGACCATGGCTGCTCTCGAGGATTAGTTGAGGCATCGGCTATGCTGGAATCGATTACTGAGCACCTTCGAGGAGTCCAGGCCATGCTAGACATCCTCAGGGAACATCTCTACAAAGATGGAAATGATTTGGTGGTGTACATGAATGATATTCAATTCATCCTAAATGAAATTTAGGAATATCTGGAGAGCATCTGATGAAGCCAACGACACATCAATGCCCGTATACAGGAATTGGAGGCCGAGTAGAGAATATTCATTGGCCTACATGCAACACCTCTTATGCTTCCTTCTCAACCACCTTTGTGATATTATGATTTCAGATTCTCTATCTATTTTGTATTCTTTTTTCTTTGTAAGGCTAATATTCCTACTATAAACAATGGTTTTATGGTCATATCTTTAGAATTCTTTGACTCTCCTCACTAACAAATCTGGTCAAAATGAAGCTGGGAGAGTTGTGGAAACATATTTGTACTTATTTTTTCTATGATGTTAATATAGAAAAGAACCTTTGATCGATAAAAAAAAGTATAGATAAAAAAGTTATTTCTATTTATAAGTGATGAGTGCATATTCTATAGGATTACAATGGTCCTTCACTGTAATTTCATTTACCTAAATTTTGGCTTACCTACAATTTTATATATTTATAATTTTGGCACAAGCATATGGTTATTGTGTGGATTATATTTAATTAATAAAACTTAATTAATTAAGGTATTATGTGATTATCTCTAAGACAATGATTATGATATTATGTGATTATTATTAAGACATGTATTGTAATATTCAATCCTAAAGCATTTAAATTAAAAAAACATCATCTTTAAAACAAAGTATAGAAGCTAGCTCTTTCACTAGAGTTTCTTTCTTCCACATTAAGAGAGATTTTAATGAGGTATAATTGTGGGAAAAATGAGTGTATGATCTTAGCCCTATCATCATAGTTAAAAATGGGGTTTAAGAATTTATGGTTATGCCCTACTGTTACAGGAAAAGCTACCCTAAGGTCTGTGTTGAGGGACCTAACAGAGCGAATGGCATATCATCACAAGAAGCACTCTAATTATCATTTTTTATGCTTGAAATAGAAAAATGAGGATGGAGGACCTTATCTGTTTTTCCTTCGTTTGAGGTCGATCTCGTAGGGTGAAAACCCTCTGCTACTCCTCGTGCTCCAGAACCTGCAAATCAACTGAGATAGAGCACACAAACTAGTTGCAAAGCATATATGTCCTAGATGTCAGTATGTTAGCATAACATGAAATAAACCATTCAAGATCATTCAACATGTATATGAGACATATAACACAAAGAACATGAGGAACATGATAGTACTTCTTTTATTGATAATATGTAAAGAGAAAGTGGAGAAAATCACTTGAGATCTGCCACGTGTTGGAAATACTGAGAGGGGGGGGGGGGGTGAATTAGTATTCCTTGCAGTTAGTATTATTATTAATCTTTCAGAGCATTAGTTAATATTCAATTATTATCAATGTTTGTATAATGATAGCAGTAAAAAAAAGGAACACAAATGGACACATTTTTTTTAAGGTGGAAACCCCCTCTGGGACAAAAAACACCTAAATTATTTTCTAATAATTCCTTAATATTCAATTCCAATTGAAAAGAAAGCTCCAACTTCCTAGAATCTAGAAAATAATTCTTCTCCATCTCCCACTGGATGGACACTCCAACGCCCAAGATTCTTCAGTAGTCAACTGAACGGATGCCCCAACACCCAATGAGCTACAACTCACCCAAGCACCACCCTACCACCCTGAAATTTTCATAGTCTTGAACCTGTTGGTGACTTCATGCACCAACCTAGCACCACCCTACCACCCTATAGAGGAATAAAATAAGAATGGAATCTCATACCAGGGAAAATGGTCCACTTTACAATGATATAGAATGATGTAGAAGAAGAAGACACACTAGACCATAACCCCAACTATGACACAAATACCTAATGATGATCCTAGAACTCCCAACACTTCCTCTTTAATTTTGGAAGATTGACACTTGTACAAATTTTACAATGATGCTTTTACAATGACTCAATACAATGATACATTTACAATGACTGTATGCAATGCTTCCCACATGAAGACTTCATGTGGTGAACTTCTTTCCGTTGTTCTGCACCTTGATTGTTTCTCTTGTCATGCTACCCTTTCTCACTCTTTAGAACATTAAATCATGTCGTGAGTCATATCTTGATGAATATATAATACCTGCAAAAATTCTTCAAGGAAATACCCATGACATGATAATAGCAAAACTTACCTCATGCTGCAGAGCATATTTCAGTACTAAGAAAAATAAAAAATTAGAATACAAAGAACCTAATATACAATGAAGATGCATATACAAAATATACTTCCCTAAAGCTTACCTCTGCTGCACCTTGCTTTGCTTTGCTTCTCTAGAAATTCTAGTCCTTTGCAGCCCTTAACAACACATGATCTAGCTTTTTCTTTCCTTCTAGGAGCTCGATATTGAATATGGTGTATATCTGCTATTTCAGATCCCCAATATGTGATTTTAGGTCCAGTAGTACTCATTTGAGTCTTATTTCGAATGCCACAGGTCTGACCCAATTTGGATTCTTCAAGTCAAATTTATGCCCAATCCCTCAAAATGTCCTAATTATTGACTGGCTCAGTAGAGAAAACTTGTACAGCATGCCACATGTCACTGTTTCCTCATTCGAATATGAAATTGGTACACAAAAAACTAAAGTCTGTGAAATATCTACCACTTTTTACAAAATTCCAATCTAAGTTATGACGATTTTCCCAAGGTCGCCTCTTTGAGATGAAGTTCAGGAGCCTGCAAAAACCCTAACTTCCACAGATCATATCTTCGAAAATGTTTCGTATCATGATCTGAAATTTTTACATGAGCTTCCTAAGGATTTCAGATTCACCTCATAAAAATTTCAGCTTCTAAACCTTCATAGAAAAATTTTTATAGAGAAAATTCCATGATGACCTTTTTCAAGTAGAGAAATCCCTTACATGAGGAGGATATGAGGATCACAATTTATATAAATGCTTAGGTTGATAGGGTCTTCAACAAGTGAATGTGGGAAGGATTTTAGGAGCTTAAAAATTATTAATTATTGACTATTCAATGACCACAACTAATGATTAGTGTCATGCCACAACCCCATGGGGTTTTTGCCCACTAACTAAGGTTACTAACTTAAAACATGAATATATATCAAACCACGAAGAATTATGTGGCATGCCATATATCAGCGGAAACATCTCAAAAAGTAGAAACCATCAAAAATATCCTTGACTCGGAATATAGTAATTTGGTAGGTCAAAAGTCCCATGCAAGATCGGGGTAGCCCTTGGTGCTGCTTGGGTTGACATGAATGACAACCACTGATCAACACCACGGCCTTGAGAAAAACCGTCCTTTAGATTCATCCAAACCTAGCCTCATAAAGCTTATTCCATAAATTGTGCACAAATGATGTCACATAAAGTGGGGGTGCTCATAAAAAAGAATCAAGGGTTTCCTAAACCTGGGAAGTGCAGGAGGCACAGGGAAATATTAGGCTTGATCAAGGCTATAACAGGCTATAATATCAATAGAATTCTCTCTCTCCCCCCTTAGGCCATTCCCTTGAGGTGTATTTATACTTCCTCAAATTAGTTTTTTCAGTTGGGGAACAATTAGGCCACGGGTTGGGGTAGTTAAGTTACAAGAAAAAACCATAAACCTCATCTCATTAATAGGAGTTTTATATATTTTTAATATTTTAAATAGCATACGCAGGTCAGCTATGGATAGACCCATGTCTAGACGTGGAAAAATCTAGGTAGAGTCGCGTATGGATTTTAAAATACTAGTTTTTAAAAAGTGTGATCAAGTCTAAATGTAAGGGTTTCCCAAGGCCAATGCATAATTCATCAAGTATATAGAGGTGATAAATTATGTTATAACATATGCCCCCTAATATATGAGGTCAGAAGGGGTACATGATGGCCGAAATGTATTATGTGCATAAGAAAGAACCTTGCGAGGACTAGAAAGGACTTCACCAAATTTCAGCCTGCCAAAAGCCAGTGATAGAAATAAGAAAGATTGCTCATGTCTGAGGCAGGCATACCCATGCTTAGTGAAAAAAATCATGTTTGCATATCAATTATGGAGCAGATCTAATATGTATAAAAGTATATATAAAATGTAAAGTACATACTGAATCATCTGATCACTGCCCAGAAGTACAAGTCAAAATCATGTCCAATTATCACATATAAAAGACTCATCAATGATGCTGCAAAGATATATGATCACTGAAGTCACAACTGAATCTCCAAGTACCAAATCCTAAGTGGTGGAATAAATGTTACAACAAGCAACTTGGGTGCCAACATATAAGATTTTTTTGTGATGAAACTACAACATATAAGGGTGGATGGTGTCACCGACATAAAACTGAAGGAGCTGTCAAAGTGAACCAAAACATGATGATGCAAACCCGAGGTCTTCACCGATCACCATGGCACAATTCTACACAATGGGAATAAATGAGCTGAGGTAGACCATGTGAGAAATATTTTGAATACCGGTCATTGATGTATATTGTTAACAAATGCGAGACAAATCATCGATAATGATGATGAGTGTCAAGGTGCCCCAGTAAAATCTAACAAGTGCGAATAAATGAGTTGAAGTCGAACACTTGATAAAATATACCAATCATGAGACATTGATGTATTCTCATTGTCAATAGCAAAGGATTCTGCCAATGATGACTACAAACCCTAAGATACTGACAAAATGACTCTAGACCTTATTCCCAGAGCAATGAGTCGGAGTCGATGGGAAAAGATCTGTTGGAAGGAAGGCATTA
This sequence comes from Pinus albicaulis, assembly GCA_034641835.2. NCBI lineage: Eukaryota > Viridiplantae > Streptophyta > Pinopsida > Pinales > Pinaceae > Pinus > Pinus albicaulis. The sequence goes on along the minus strand of CM076579.1, from coordinate 1,416,600,806 downwards.
AGGCATCCCACATCAGTCCAACGTGAGTGTAAATCGCAGGCCAAGTTTTGGAAGGAATCAAACAAAGCAAAGTGAAGTAACCAACCTGAAGTATGTTTTCGGCATGCAAAAATGTAGCTAGTGCATGACAAAAACACTCTGAACCAACCAATAATGAGAGTTGATAAAGAGGTGAGAAATCCACTGATAGGGTCGAATGGAAATCAAGGTACTCCACAAATCTCGGGTGTGATAATGTAAGTTGAAGTCGAACACAAGGAAAACCACTCAGTCAAAGACCCATGATGTTGATCAAATGATGAGCATAAGGTCACCTATCAATGATGTAAATAGGGCCAGGGTGTGGCTCTAGGTTTACTCTCAGAGAAATATGTCGAAGTCGATAAGATAAAAACCTGCCGACAAGAAGTTAATGGAGACCTTCTCAAATGAACACAAGCAAAGGACCAAATATTTTATGTGATAAAACAATATACTCATAGACCAGGATGGCTAACTGAAAAATGAGTCAAGAGAAACCGTAGAAAGGTCGACTCAGGTTAACTTCCCTTAAAAAAAAGCATGACTCATTTTAACTATAGCATCAAATGATAACTTTGTATAAGTTTGTCATGCAGGAGGCATAAACAAACCCTCCATATGATTGGAAGATATAACCAACTGGGGGAGTTTTGACTCGATAACAAGGTTATGGCTTCCCCTAAGTCAAAAACTAAAACCATCCCAAATGGAGAAAATACTTAGCTTTTTTGTGCTTTGTTCAGGGGCGACACAACTGAATCGTTAGCTGTCATCAAATATGGAAGTAATTTCCCGTTCCTTCTCTTTTTCAAATATTTATTTTTTTTGTCTTTTTCATATTTCAAAGCCTAAAAAATAATAAAATAATTCTTATAGTACAATCGATAAAATGAGTTTCAGTAAACAGATGCACTAGTTCTCGGGATAGGAACAATCCGATGCTCAATGAAAGGTGGCGAAAACTGATAAGTGACACTCAGAGGAATGTTTCATCCATGGGTAAAGGTGTCAAGTTGCGAAGGCTAAGTGATTGCACGATTGACTTTGCAGAAATATGTGGTCAAAAGATGGCTTAAACATGAGTCCAAATGAAGCTGGCTAAAGGCCAAGATAAACAAGTGGTTAATATGAAATGCAGCAATACAACTCGACAACAAAATCAGAGCCTCTAAGGTATATGGCCAGAATAAAAATAGAGAAGAAGAAGAATGAATGAATCTTCAATGCATAAGTCATGACGGGACTAGAGAGGACTCTTGAGCCTACACAGATTGAAGCATGGGAAACAAATTCTAGCGAGGAACTAACTAGGAAGCCCATGTAAAGGATGGCTCTACCATCATATCATGATTTAAAAATCGGCAATTGAAATTTGATAAATAGTCATAATATGATGGGGTCAACCCTATGGAAGTTTTTCATAATGGAGGCTAATATGCATAAGTGCAATGGAAAATGGATTTGTTAACCTATATGCTAGTTCAGAATCAAATACCTACCATGACAGGTCAGTGGTCATGGATTCGAAGAAAAAATTGGAAATATTTCAAAATCACAAGAATGGACCTGAAAATAATTTTTCCCAACACTTACTAGTCAAAAGGTTAAACAATTGTGAACAAGCTCAAAAAATAAACAGAAATGAAATTTGCGATTTTTTTTTTTTTTTTTAAATTCTGGGCATAAATAGGCTTTTTGGATTTGCATTTGGTCATTTGTGCTGTGAATAAGTTGAGAAAGTGCTCTGGAGAAAAAAATCCCTTTCTTGCAAGCGGATTAACCGTCCACTGAATCAATCCAAATCAGTCAGGTATGCCTCATACTCAGCTTGTTTATCAATTTTGTTATCATTTCAAGAAATTTTTATAATTTTTCACCATAGAAATATATATATTTTTTTCTAAAACACTCCGCGTATATGTGAGTTCGTCATGAGGAACTTGTGTATAGACGCGACTGTGTCCGAATGAAGTCGCGTATGTGCAGGACGTAATTTTAAAATTTATTTTTAATTGGTTAATGGATGAAATGATTCAGGATGATAATTAGCTGGAGGGAAAGAGAACATAGTGCCATTGATAATGAGGTCATGCAGGACTAGGTATCGTTGGATATCCTTCGGTGATGAATATTATTAAAATTCTTCAAAATTCCAAATATGAAAACTAACACATAATTGCTCGAGATGTTAGTGAATTATTTGGATCCGGGCAAAGATTGCTTCATGATAGATAAAATTCCATTAATAATTGAAGTGGAAGAGATTTATTCTGAACTCTCCTGGAAAGGCGAACAAGTTAACTTGCAGGGTAAGCCCACAGGAGGGCTTAATGTTGATGACTATGTTCAGGTTTACTGTGCTGAGGGTTTTAAGAAGGTAGGGACACAGAACCCAATCAAATATGTGCGAGATCTGTACATGAAAATTCCCCTTTTCACCATTGCTAGAGTGTCAGGATTAGCATCCCTACACTAGGCCTCATGAGGAAACATGATTCTGGTAGTGGATTTCTTGACCACACTTTATGATTAGTGCACAGCCTTATTGGAAAATATGAAGAAAAATTTGACTTCTATTCGAGAGGTCAAAACAAAGCATTTTGGCTATGGTACCATTCTCTGCACATTCTTCTTTGAGAGAGTTACAGGGCTTCATCCCAAGATCATTTCTACTATCAGTAGCCCTCGTGATCCATGGATAGCTAGATGGGCAGACTTGATGAAGAGACTGGGGGGTGGTGAGGTCCCCCAGACTACATGGGATGATGAGTTCTTCCAATGGTGGAGAGAACAAGTCATCTCAGTAGATGACTATCCCTATGTTGGAATGGATTTTAGAGCAGATCCAGATTTAGTTCTTCCACTTGGTGCATCATGGGGTGTAATTGGTAAGATTACATAATGATTTTGTATTATATGAATTTTTTTTCAAATTATATGAAAATGAAAAAAAATAAAAATAAAATGATAAGACAATATGAATTAAAAAATTTTAATGATCATGATGCAGACATGGGACAGGTGAGACCTGAGGGTTTCCCTAGACACAGGCGCCGCGAAAGAGAGGCGAATGATGCTACTGAAGACCTGGGGAGAACCCTCCATGTGATTTAGAGGAACTTGGAGATTTTGACTCTCCAATTCCCTATGCAGGCCATAGAGGATCTCCCAGGGGCTATCTAGAGACGAGTGGTTGGAGTACCACGTGATTGGGTGAGAATGTTCCACCGTGTAGATACTTCCATTTTGTTCTTCCAAAACACCTATCCTGGTCAGGGCCCTTAGGGATATATTTTATATTTGAACGAATGACTGTAATATTTTTTTATGATAAACATGATCAAGCATAAGCCCTTATTTTGTAGGACATGGGGGTCCAGTTTTGTATATTTTGAACACACTCTAATACACACACACACACACACACACACACACAGAAATTTTATATAATGTGATTTTCCCAAATGTGCAATGATGAATGATGTTTTTGATATTTTTAAAGTATTGAATGATTATGTGCCAATCAAGTGCTTGATTAGATAAGGAGTCTGCTAACCAATTATCTGAACGAGGAATGTGAATGAACATAATATATTGAAATGAATGTTGTAAAAAACACACTCTTCAAAATAATCGATGTAAAAATGGGTCTCTGACATGATAGGTGTTGTTTAATTTTGAAACCACCAGTTGCGAATCCAAGTAAACTACTAACGAATCAACACCAAGAGATATTGCCTGTAAGATTAGGTTGACCACTACAGTATATTTTGCCACATTGTTCAAAGTAGGACCAATGCATACACCACTTGAGACTAACAACTGACTGGATGGATAGTGAATTACCCAAGTCATGGAAGCAAGGTTCTAGGTATGTCTACTAGCACCATCGACAAAGCCAAAATGACTCATCTCATCCAAAAACACCTACCAAAGTAGATCAAAATCATCAAAGTCACACCAAAAATCAATAAACAGACATGTAAAAAAATACAATATATACAACAAAGCTAATGCTAAGCCGAAGCCTAGGCATAATACTTCTTCAGATAGAGCCCATTTCTAGGCTCTGCCGACTCATTTCCATTGAAATCAACCAAGGCATAATCTCCCTTTTTCAGGACCTTTTTGACAATAAAAGGGCCATACCACATGGATTTGAACTTGCCTACCCCCAAGGAATCCTTGTCTTAGGCATAAACCAAAACAAGGTCACCCTTAGAGAAAACCATAGGTTTGACCTCCTTATCATACTGAACCTTCACTCGATTATTATGAGCCTCATCCATCGTAGTTGCATCTCGACGCTGCTCATCGATATTTTCTACATGGACAAGGCATTCTTTGAGACTAGAAGTGTCAGGAGGAAGCTAAACAGTTTGCTTAAGGGAAGGAATTTAGCATTCAACATGAAATATATATTACAACCCATAAACTAGTTGGAACGGAGTGAAACTAGTTGCAGTCTTCACAGACATCCGGTATGCCCAAAGTGTAGGATACAACATGACGTGGCAATTGGATCTGGCTTTATCAATTTTCTGTTGAAGGATAATCTTCAAGGACTTGTTTACGGCTTCAACCTTCCCATTGGCTTGAGGATAATTCAAAGATGAATGCTCCTGCCGAAAACCCAATTTGAGAGCCAATTCAACCATCATACTATTATGAAAATGACTACCATGATCAGTGATAATCTCTTTGGGGATACTAAAGCAAGAAATGACTTGGTTGAATAGAAACAGGGTTGTTTTCTCACCATCGTTTGCAAAAGTAGGCATAGCCTCATCCCACTTCGTAAAGTAGTCTATTGCTACGATAATGTACTTATGACCCTTTGCTAAAGGGAGGTTACAAGTAGTATAATCAATAACCCACTTTGTGAATGGGCCGATAGTGACAACAGGAAAGAGCGGAGCTGGATGAGTGTGCATCTTCCAAGTATAAACTTGACAAGGATGACACTTTTTGACCGCCTCAACATAATCTTTGAAAATCGAGGGACAAAAATATCCTGCACGCAATATCTTTTGGGCTGTAGCAAGCCCGGATAAATGACCACCACAAGCTCCACTGTGGCAATCATTAAGCACAACCTCGACTTCTTCAAGATTCAAGTAATGTCTAAGGATCGAATCGACCCCGTGATGATATAGAGTGTCACCTATAATCATATAATGTTTAGCTAAGTGATGCAATTTTCGACGCTCGTCTTTTGAAAAAGCTAAGGGAAACTTCACAGTTTGGAGATAAACAATGAGATCTCCATACCAAGGATCTTGTGAAGAAATGAGGAAAATATGTTCATCAGGGAACGACTCTACATAAACAATCTCTTCTCCACAAGGCAACTTAGAAATCAACTCCACAAATACCAAATATTTCTTGGATTTGGCAAATAGGAATTCGAGATCAAACTATTGCAAAATGATAATCCATAGATTGTATTTGCCCCAAATAACTCGCCTACTAAGAACAAATTGAAATGGATTACCTGTTGCCAAAACTTAAGTTTTGTGAAGAAGGATACAATGCCTAAGCCACTGGACAACATGGACAACTACCAAAGCTAATTTCTCAATTGGAGAATACCGGAGTTTAGGACCCACCAAGACTCGGCTAAGGTAGTAAACAATAGGCTCGCAAAGAGCATCATCTTCCTGAACCAGAACCATACCAATAGTATATTTTTCTATAGCAAGATACAAAAGGAAGTCTCTGTTCTAATCATGTGGAATCAGTAATGGAGAAGAGGTCAATGCCTTTTTCAAAGCACCGAACAAGCATTGAGAAAAGTCATCTAAGAAAAATGGAACTCCTTTCTTTAATAACCTCATAAATCCCTTTGTCACCTTGGCATAATTCACGATAAATCTCCGTAAAAAATTGGCTTTACCTTGTAGACTTTGAAGCTGACGAATTGAAGACACGGGAGGTAAATGAAGTATTGCCTAAACCTAGAAGGGATCTACTTGAATCCCTTCCATAGACACGATGAATACCAACAACCGACCAGATGTGACGAAGAAAATTAACTTATTAGGGTTCAACCAAATTTTATAGTAACGACACAGTTCAAAAAATTGACGAAGGTGTGAAGGATGGTCAATTCTCTTTCGAGAATGAGCAACTAAATCATCCAAATATGCTTCTATAATATGTTTGATATTGTGTAAGGCATATTACATAGCCCACTAGAAAGTAGATCCAACATTTTTAAGTCCAAAAGGCATATTTTTGTAATAAAAAGTATCCCAGGGGAAAATAAAAGAAGTCTTATGCTGATCTTCAGGACGAATAGTGATCTAATTGTATCCCGAGAAACTGTCCATGAAGGAAAAAATCTCATTCCCCGAACACTCATCAATAATCTAATCTATAAATGGTGTGGGGTAATTTTCTTTAGGACATGCCTTATTCAAATCCTTGAAATTAATGCAAACTCAGATCGTTCCTTGTTTCTTTTCCACAAGAACTAGATTCCATGCCCACTTAGTTAACGGAACGGGGTATATGAAACCCGCCTTTAGCAGCTTCTTAACCTCCGCTTTAATAGCTGCAGAATTCCTAGGGTTGACTGGATGAAGCTTCTGTCGTATAGGCTTAGCATTTTCGTAAGTCTTGATCTCATGCTAGAAAACAGATGGATCTATACCCAACATTTCCTTATAATACCAATCAAACATATCTCGAAATTCTCGAAAGAGATCGGTGTAAGTATGAATCTCTTCAGGGGAACATTCAGATCCAATGAATACATTCTCAATAATGTTTGGATCTCTAGAAATGTTCAACAGGGTAGTAGAAAAAATAACATCCATGTTCCCTTCAACAAAAACATGTGCTAGTGCTAAGGGGTTCAAGACTGGTGAATAGGACCAGAAGACTGAAGGCTAGAAAATCTTGTTTCAAATTCTCACAAGTCTTGTAGAAAATAGGACCGATGATGCAAATCATCCCACAATATTTCCATGCCAGTCATTTATTCAAGGATGGCTTCTTTAGATGGAAGAGTAGTATCAATGAAATCCTGAGCAAAAGATGAACTAAGAGTCCAAGCCGAAGCCACCTCTCCATCCAATTCCTCCAGTGAAAGAGAAACTAGAACAGAGTAAACAAAGTCAATAATAGATTGATAAGAAATATCAGCTGCAGACATAGGAAATTCCATTCCACCCACTTCACCTTCCTCTAATGTGGATGTAGGAGAAGGCAAGGTCCAAGGGTCAAAAAAATAACGAGTTCGAAAGAAGGCTCTTCAAGTAGGAACCCTGGAGGATGAGATAGCATGAATATGAATCGAAGGAGGTGGAAGATCAAAAATACCCATCAATGATGTATACATTCCAACCCCCAAATTCTCAATAGGTTTCTTGGCATCATTCACCAAGGGTACAGTCGAGTCAACAAATGCATTTGGATCTAAAGGAAAACAATCCATTTCATCAATGGTGACAATCCTCCCTTCGTGGGGAAAATAGAAGATGCAAAATAATGAGGAAGCAATAGAATCCATCTCATAAATCCAATTTCTCCCCAACAAAAGGTTGTAGTTTAAATTTGCATGAACTATTTCAACCTCAATATTGACATTTTTACCCCCCACACATATGGGTAAATCCAGAACAATTCCATGTGACTTATGAGAATGACCATCAAACGTAGTCAGAAGAGTAGCTGAAGGGACAACTGGAGGAGATCTAATAGCCTTCCAACATGAGATAGAAATCACACACGTGGATGCAACCTCATCGACTACTGTTCAAAATATATTGATATTATGATATGTAGACTTAATCTGAAAATCCATATGATGAGGAAGTCTCTTCTTAAAATTTGACATGTCAAATGTGATCATAAGAGAGTTTTTTGGATCAACAACCCCAATGGCAGTGAGAAATGCACTTCTTTGTGCTGGGCACAACTGGAGTACCTCTAATGAAGACATGGCACAAGGACTATGGTCCAGATCTTCCACAATCAAGTAGTTCTGGGCAGCCTTGGTATTAGGATTAATTTTCGTATGTTTTTTAGACCCTTTCGACATCCGAGGTATAGGCTCAACTACAGGCCTATCCATATGGAGTGGCTCAGAATTACTAGGAGCACCTTTAGCTTTCAAAGACTCAGCTTCGCCATATTCATGAGATCTCCTAGCAATATCAGCGGGAGCACTCATCATATATAAATTTGATGACTTTTCCCCTTCTTGGTTGCCCCCAGAGGGAGCTCCAATATTTGCATTCGCGCCAGCAAGTAGTTGCTCCCCTTGGGGAAAAGGGTTTGTTAATATATCCTGGGAACTAGAAGAACCCTTCTGAGCTAACAAGCATTGAGCATCCTAAATTTTTGGGAAGAGGTGCATAAATTGCTTGGAAACTCAACCTTCTTCTTATTTTCCCTCTAGTACCCTCTCCAACATGATCGTTAGATCTGTTCGTATTTCCCTTCCCATCCTTGTATTTCTTCTTATTGTTCTGTCCCTTAATCTTCCCATCAGATTGTTGATTTCCTTTGGGTTTAGAAGCCTGAACAACATTAATAGTCAAGGGCTAAGAAGGAGTTGACACCGATGGCATAGCCTGACCAGAAGGAGCAGATTGTATAGACAACTGCTACAATTGAATTAGCATGTTAGTCGTTCCATTATCAATTGTACCGATAAGTCCGTCAGCATGAGGACCTAGATTCGTTTTGGCTAAATATATCTTGGAATGAGGAGAATCCGGGAAAATATTATTAAGGGCCCCAAACTAAGAATAGATCAGTTCTAACTGCTGAGCCCTAAAGATAACCTGTTCCTCAGAAAATACCCTTGAAAGGGATACATCCTTTGAGATTTCTAGCTGCAGATATTTAAGAAACCATTCGAGAAGGAACTCATTCAAAATTTGGGCTTTGATGAGCCTCTTCCTTCTCCTCCATTCCTGAATATGATCAGAAATGTGAGTTGCCTTATCCTGCTAGAAATTGGCCAAGAGATCAGTCCCAACATCATAATGGACAGGAAAATGGAAATGGTTTAGAAACATAGTAGCCAACTCACCAAAAGTAGAAAAACTACCCCCTGTTAGCTCAATGTACCTATTGGCCTGTGACTGCACATTACATGGAGAAGTGGTCCCTATAAGGCAATCACAGGGTAGAGGCGTGAATTTTTAAGGGGAAGGCCAAGCTATTCAATCATGGGTAGAAAGGACACCCCATAGTCAAAATAACAATTCAAGAGCCAGACCAATGGACGTGTTCAGAACATTGCACATAGGTTAGTGTCAAGTCAGGATTATTCACAAGCTCAGGAGAGACTAGTGCTATAGAATAACTTTTAATGCTAAAAAGTCTTGAAGTTAAAATTAAACAATATTATCATTCTTCCAAGTTTGAGTACAATGAAGGCTCGTATTCATGGTGCCGAGATCCAAAGGCAACTCGACAACAGAAATTGAATGAGATTGATACCAAGGAGTGCCCCCACAAGAAATCTTGTTAAATATTCTCATCTGTAAATCGATGGTTGACATTAACTATGGGAGCACCCTCTTCAAATTCCAAAAAAGAGCTTAAGTGCCCCGCAAGTGTTGAGTCTCAAAATTTTCTTCCATATTCACACCTATTTCCATTATGTCATAACCATTCAACTCTCATTTCATAACTCTCTGACCTAAAACCCTACATCAAGTAACCATTTTCATAAATATATGGGTTAGGATCCTTGTCTTCCAAAGTTATTTATTTTATGTATTTAAAGTGAATTTATGATTAAAAACTAGAAAATTAACATGGTTTCATATATCTATGTATGTGTTTTGGGTTTTGTTACATGTGTAGGCCTATTTTGGAGATTCTAGAAGTGTCTTACTTGGCCTCTTAAGGCAAAATTCGAATTTGAATGGAGAAAATCATGGGATCATGAGGATATGTGTCTCATTTCCTATTTGTATTGTAAATCTAAGAAGACATGTGCCTTATCAATTCCTATTTGGATTGTAACTCTAGAGATATAGGGAGAGATTCATCAACTCTCATTAATGAGAAAACTTCTCATATTTTTATATAAATAGGGGAATATTTCTCCTATCAATGATGTGTAAAATTGGAGTTATGCTCAGGCTTTGAATACTGAATTATATTGTGGCACCTTAATCATGAATGTTCCTTCATTTTGACTTGGTTTTGCTTACATATGGAGCATCTCGATTTACCCACTCTCATACTTTTGGACCAACTATCTAAAATGTGTGAGATTTATTTTCTTTTATAGATTAAAATTTATTTTATTTCTTAGATTAGATCCTCAATTATGTGTATAATTGAATGCTCCTAAAGAGGGTGACTTTGTCATAATTCCAAATTGCATGCTCGAGTATTTAACCTATGAAATAATTGAGTTTTCCTTTACATGCCTTTAAACTACTTTTCTAGATTAATGCTCTCAGTTAATTGTATAATTGGATGTTCCTAAAGATCGGGCCAAGAAGGTGACTTGTCATACTTCACAATTAGGTGCTCGAATGTCTAACCTATGTAATCATTGAGATTTTATTTTACATGCTTTTACAATGTTTTCTAGATTAAGATCCTCATTCAATTGTATAATTGGGTGTTCCTAAAGATCAAGCCAAGAAGGTGACTTGTCATACTTCACCATTGGGTGCTTGAATGTCTAACCTATGCAATTATTGAGTTTACCCTTTGCATGCTTTAATTGCTTTCCTAGATTTAAATACTGAAGTATAATTGGTCTTTTGTACATCATCTCAAGAGGGTGATTCTATCATACTTCCATATTGGATGCTGGAGTGATTTAACATACCTTAGTTGTTTTTATTTACATGCTTTGAAATGCTTTCTTAGATTAAAATTTCAATTCCTACAGGTGTGATTGCACGCGCTATATTTTCTTTTGAATTTTTTTTCTTTCTTTTCATTGCTTTATTTGGCATAGGTTAGTTGAATTTCATTTTAATTATTTTATTTCATAGATTAGATGAATTGGTTTTTGTTATTTTGTAGTTAGATTGATATAAAATGAAAGACAATTTATAGCACATATAGTGCACGCATGCTTCATGAGTTTATGAAACCTTTGGGTTGACAAATTAAATGACAGGAAATTATTTTGCCCCAACAGAAAGTGGTTTGAGGTTTCGATAAGGGACATTGCGTGGTGATAGTTGTAGCCCACACCCTTTACTTTTAAATCATAGAAAACAGAGAAATGACGTATTTTCCTTAAAATAACTTAAGGGTTTTGGAGGAGGTGAAAAGGGGAAAATAGGTGGTCAGGATAAAAGCGCAAAATTGAAATAGAGAGATGGACGAAAAAGATTAAATTTCACATTTCTCCCCACAAGTTTTACCCTTTACCTCTTAAGACTTAGCTAAAACTTATATTTCCGCTGATGCGATTTGGTGGGACCCATCTGACCTTACCCCATTATCAAATCACATGCAAACCTTTGTTTCCAACTTTCCCTTACCTTTTCACCTTTTCACACATCTCGACGTTTAAGTGCCCGCATATCGCACTTCGCAAATTTTAATGTTTACCCTCCATTGCTAATACATAAAACTTGCGACATGCGATGTGAGGGCGGCCCCACTTCTGTTTGCCACGTCACCTTGCCCACACTTCGTGCATTGCACCTTTCATCACTTACCCTTCGCTTTTATCACATAAACCTTGTGATATGTGATCTACGGGCACGGTCCCACCTCCATCTACCATGTCACTCCTCCCTGCACTTCGCACTTCGGCGATTTAAAAACTTACCTCCCGCGGTTATTCTTTAAAACTTGTGATTTTCGATTTGCGATTGGGCCCACAACATCGCACATCGCACTTCGATAGTTTTAACATGATCCTTTTGCATTTATCTTGTAAAAATTGTGATGAGAAGTATGAGGGCTAGGTCCATGTCATCTTGCCACATCATCTAACATTGTTCCTTGGCCTCTGACCCACTCTTTTATGTTTAGATCATTTCTGTCATGTGCTAATACTATTGGCCCAACCATTCCTTCCGCCATTTGCATGCATATTTTAAAAGCTTCTTCTCATTGTTTTATGCTTGGCCCACCTAAAATCCATCAGCCTTATAACCTCCTGAGCCCTCTCACATTTTGGGGAATTCACATGAATCAGGCTCAAATGGTCTTCTCCATTCTTGAACCATCAATACCATTATTCTCTTGACCCATATTTCTGTCAGAGGAATTTATACAATTGTCCACGTTTAACCTCTGATTTTAAGATGTCCTAGACATTGGTCTTTTGAAACTCAAGGTTGTCTCTAGGAGCTACAACATATTTTTGGCACCATTTTCGGGGATACGAATGAAGAAATATTTTCCCTGGGATACGACATTATCTTCACCCTTCAATTAGGTGAGCACAAAGGGTTGAGAGTTGCATATTCCTCACCTTGGCGACTCCACTGTAAAATAGTCATAATCAGAAGTAATCTTGGCTTTCAATAGGCCTCACACCAGATTCGGATCCACCATCTACGTCCACCTATAAATCATATGGTTGTGTTGAGTTTCCTTTTGAATAAGTATGCCCCCTTGGCCCTCCCTCAACCTCTAAATGATATGCCACAAGATTATTTAAAGCTCCCGCCTCAGTTCACCGGGGAAGATAGTATTTCTGCATAGAGACACATTGAAAAATTTTGCGCCTTTGCTGAGAATGTAAATGTAGATCACTTAGATGTGGTATTAAGACTTTTCTTCCAATCCTTGGAGGGAGAAGCCTGAAAATGGTTCAAGTCTCTAGCCAACAACACGTTCCACACTTGGGAAGAAATGTAAAATTTATTCACATTGAAATGGGGAGAAAAGAGGGACCATGGATATGTCCTCACAGAGTTCAATGCTCTCAAGAAGAGACACAATGAGGATGTAACATAATTTATAAAGAGGTTCAATAAGCTCTACAATAATCTCCCTACAGAGATAAAGCCTCCCCAAGCAGCTGCTAAGGTGATCTTCGCAGGATCTTTCGAGCCAGATTGTGGGTTCACCTTAAGAGAAAGAAGATCCACATGTGTGGATAAGATCTAGACTAATGCATTGGAGGTAGAAGCAAATTTTTCTTCTACTGGTAAGTTCAAGGGGAAGACAAAGCATGAAGCTAGAATAAATATGGGGGAGGAGGCTTCTACCTCAAATCAGGAGAGGGAATTACAGGAGCATAGAATCGAAGAGATGAATAAGTTGATCAAGGAACTCTCAAATAAGTTGGTTAAGCTTGAATTAGAGGCCAAGAATTCCCCTCCTCATTC